>CAHIKZ030005634.1:932500-1040000 GCA_903632075.3 Acanthosepion pharaonis | reverse complement strand
GTGCCTTAAGGAGGTAGTGCTACCCTGGGTCAAGAGGGTGGCTGCTGGAAGACAATATGTCTGGTAACAGGACTCTGCACCATGCCACACAAGTGGGAGAACCCAGTCATCATTGCCAGATAATTTCTATGACCACATCACCACTTACATTTGGCCACCTAACTCCCCAGACTGCAACCCCCTTGATTATTATGTGTGGGGTGCAGTTGAGCAAGAGACCAACAAAACTCCTTGTAACACCAAAGATGAACTGAAGACAAAGGTTATGGCAGCATTCACTAACTTAAACAAGGAGACCATCCAGAAGAGTTCCAGGAGATTCTGAAGTCATCTGGAGGCTGTGGTTGAAGCCAATGATGAATTTATTTAATGAATTTACTCTTTAGTATTTCAAGATATTTTTGTGCAATTTTGGTAAATATCTCTTAAAATGAGATGTCAGTGTTATTTTCATATTTGTGTAATTTACATGACAATTTAGCCATCGCACTATATATATATATATATATATATATATATATATATATATATATATATATAATATATGTATATGTGTGTGTGATATTGAGAACCAGTTGTATGGCTTTGACATAACTTGGCAATCAATCAGATGTGACCTTACTGTGCATGTGTAAATGTACGCTCACACATAAAAGGGTTATTCAGTTAGTAGATATTATTGAGTGAACTTATGTATTGTGTAACCATCATATATTTACAACAAAAATGCATAAAATTTTGCTTGAAAGTTACTCATTTATTCACAGAAGCTATTTAAATAATTAAAGACAGATTGGTCCTTATATCCTTGGTTGGCAACTAGTTTAGGATAGGGACAACAGACTTCAGAACCTGAAGAGAGTAATTTGGAAACCTTTTGGCAGAAATGTGCACCAGTTTTCTGTATTTGGTTCTTCCAAAAAATGTAGTTGGTTTTGCATAAGCTTACACAACTATAATCAAATCATGTGTGGGTAGTCTGGCTGTTTGGTCCTAAGAACTGAGATGTTGAACCCTCATAGATTGAAAGCAACAGGAGAGCCGTGTGTGTGATATATATATATAAACAAACACATACATTGTCAGATTTTATAATGCAAGTCAGCTAAAGTAATATTTTCATATGTTTATATGATAAATATACCATGTGAATTTCATCTTATAATATTTATTTTTATTAGAAATAGTTACAATAATATTTTGATGGTGTGGGATTTTATTATGCAATTCACCATATATACACAAATATATGTGTGTGTGTAATTCATCAAAGGTTGTTCATCATATAGTAATTTAGTATATATAATTGTATATTGATTAATTTTTATTTTTTAATATCTATAAAAATTGCCATGGAAAGATATAACTATAGAAAAGAAAAAAAAGATATCAAATTGAATGATGAGAAGATAACATTGGAAAAAAAGTTGATCAGAAATCATAAAACAATCAACAAAGAAATTGGGAACATTGGTAAGATAAGAACAAGATAAAAAAATGACTTTTTCCAAAGAGATTTGAGAAAATTAAATAGGTAATAAGTAAGAAAATTGAATTCACCAGCAAGAAAATACTTAAAGATGCTGGTATTGTAAATGTAAACAAAGAGAAAAGATTTAGACAATTAAGAACATTTGTTGCTTTTATGTCTTTAGCCAAACTATTACCTTTAAGTAAATATCACATGTGAAAGTTGAGCAGAGAAGTGTATGAAAACAGATTTTTCAACAGTAATTTTAATGACTACATGAACCTGATGGCTGGGCTAGTGATTAAGTCATTCATGGAAAGGTAACCAACATAGAAGTCAAATGGGGTGATGGAGTAATTTTTTGTACTAGTCTTGTAGGCATTGAACTTATAGTTACTTTCAAAGTTTATGATAGCATCAAGATACTTAGAGTAATATTGTAGGTACTTGAAAAAAACTGTTTTTTAGTTGTACAGGTACAACCAAGAAGCAAAAAGAATATTTATGCAAGGCAACACTCCTTCATTTTGCAAAGTAGACTACTTCCCACCTTGCCAGAAAAGGTTTCAAAGACATCAAATTAATAGAATTGCATCATTCTATCCAGTTAGTAATCCAATAGAAGTAGTCTATCATTAAAATGTATTTGAGAACAGAAAATTCATATTCGAGCAATGATTATCTGTGGGAAGCAATAAAAATTGTCACTCCAACTCCAGCATTTTCAAAGATCTAAATTTGACAAATATTGGTTCAAAACTTTTTTAGTTATTGAGGTTTATTTGATTTGCATAATAACTTCAGACAGACTGTATATGTGTGTTTGTTGGAGGTAGAGGTGTAGTACTTTTTTTTTTATCAGATGATGCCATTTACCTGGGGATAGGTGAATTCCCCATCTCTATGCAATAGACTCATCTGGTGACAGAGAATAGAATTTTCTTTTATTTTATTAATTTCTTAAATTATTTTTATTTTTTAGTTGAAATGTGTCTTATTGTAGCAAAATTTTCATATTAAAACATTCTGTTAAAGTAACTTTGGCTCTGTCTGTAGATAAAGAAATTTTCAAAGTAAAATATGTTTATGTATGTATTAAAACATTTTCCTTTATAATAATTGTCTTCATTTATTGCCATGCAATGGATCAAGTATTTTAATTTTACATTTAGTCTACTTTAATATTCAGGAAATATTGAACATTAACAGGGAAATAAAATGACATATAAAATTGAAAACTTCTAGTGCAATTGTAGTATAGAGTTATTGCAAATTATTATTTGCATTATTCGAACTGTTATCCTCATCTTCATTGCCATATTCACAACGTTTCGGCTGTTGTACCCTCCAGCCTTCTTCAGGTGATTAGAATTCCGAGCTAAAGCCTTTATTTCATCCACCGAAGTAGATTGTTCTAGTTCCATGTGCCATGCTTCTTGTGGATGTCTCAGTTATTTCCGTTTGACTCAACTGTCCAAGTTTTTTTGCTTGCCACTGTTGTAGCGTGGTATTGAACTCATAAATTTTTGGGTATAGTCTCTGTATCTGAACAACGCCTTTATCCACTGAATATGAATTGTGAATATGGCAATGAAGATGAGGATAATAGTTCAAATAATGTAAATAATCTTAATACATTATCTCAGAGATATGGACAAAAATTGCAAATTATTTTGAACAATTGTTCTCATTTTGTGATGGCACTGGTAAATGTGTATGTGCCCATATCTCTCTCTCATATATATATATATATATATATATATATATATATATATGCACATACATTCACAGAAACACTCAAGAAACTTGTGGTGAAATGTCTTCCTTTCATATCAACTGATATGAATTGTGACTGGTGAGCTTTAACTTATAGCAACTTTCAGTGGTGTTTTGACTCAAATCAAATTTTGATAAGTTTTATTTCCGAATGTTTCTTTCTGGTATTGGCATTCAAATTGAGACTTTCTTAGCCCCTTGTGAATGGTGCATTCTATCAAGTCCCTTGGTGATTTCCCAGAATTCTCTTTCATTGCCTTTGGTTTCATTCTCAATTTAAAATGAAGAAGTACTTTGCCTCTTTATGTATTTTTAACTCAGTCAGCTTCTCCATCTTTTCGCATTAAAAAAAAATTAGATTTTGATCCTTTCATGTGATAAAGTGAGCTTTATTCTCTCATACAAACTGAACAAATTGTTTTGGAATGAAGCCATTTACTGTGTTTAGTTTTATCTGGAACAAGGCCAACAATATTGGAGCACCTAGTGAAGATTAAATTAACCAAACATTTACTTCCAAGATTATCTTATTAATCACTGTCCTATGCTAAGTGATTTTATGAATATAATTTTTCTTTTAACCAAATAAGTTTTGAGATTTTGCTTATTTTTCAATTTTTTTTATACTTTTTATGTTTTCATGTTTTTCTGGTTTATTCTTTGCTAGAATTTTTATCCAAACAAATCTGAGGACTTCATCTCAAAAATCTTAAACTGAGTTATTGAACTTAGTCTTTGTGCTTTTTGATATTTTAATTTTTATTAAGTCTTGTCAGAAATTATTCTTTTTTATCCATGTTTCTTACATTGTAGAATATAAGTAAAAAGTATATATTAGTCATAAATTAATAAAAATGTTTCTTTTCCAATTAGATTTGATAATTTGAGCTACCCAGGTTCTGTCTGAAAAAATAGTCAACTTATGGCTACAATTGGCAGGTCATATACTGATCTGGTCATAAGTCAGCTTGTAATTAATTTTGAAATCTTTTTATCTTTCTTTAGCCATTTTTATAATTTTTAGTTTCTTTGTTTGATGCCATTTGTATTATTTCTCTACACATTGTATCTTATTTTTACATTTGTCAGGTTTAAGTCAAACATTGTACAGTACAGGTGTATAAAACAAAACATTCTAGTTGCAAAACACACCAAAATACATACAAGTACAAAAAATCTTCTTAGCCAAAGCAGTTTAGCGAAACACTAATACTACTAGATGCAGAACAGTCATGGCCAGATATACCAGTTCATAGTTATGGTCGTAAAGTTGAATAGTCAGAGTCGGAACAGTCATAAGTTAATGATGACATGTATTTTATTTTGTGATTTCCTAGTTCTTATGAAAATATTTCCTATATTATTTTGTGATTTCCTAGTTCTTATAAAAATATTTCCTATATTATTTTGTGATTTCCTAGTTCTTATAAAAATAGTTTCCTATAAAAATATTATTATTAAAAAGAAAAGAAACTTAAACATAATATACAAAAAATGCTTAATCACTCTATACTGTTAGCCATTTTATTTATAGATTATCTGTTTTGCTGATTCTGTAATTATTATTTCTGCAATTGTTGGGTTAGAGGTGTGCATGGATTAATGCTTAGTAGCACAAAGAATAGAAATATCAAATAGAGTTCCAAACTCTGACATGGACAGTTTTATATGAATATTCTTGGAGAAGATATGAATCCACTGCACATTTAGATTTATTCTCTTATCAAAATAAATAAGAGTAAATGTGCCCATGAGAAGTTTACTTAAACAGAAATTTAATTTAAATATTTATAAAGATCTTACAGTGTATTTAATATACAACACTAAGCAGTTGGAGCCTTTCTATACCTGGAAGGCAGTAATATGACCCTGTAAAAATTAATTTTTTACTGAAATTGCAACAACAACTCTTTCTGCTTTAAAAAGAGGTTTGCAGAAATAAACAGCAAAAGAAATGAACATTGTTGATTTCTTTATTGGTGATGGTAGAAGAAATAATTTGTCATCCCCCCCCATATGCCTGCTGTGAAATTGCCATTTTGTTTCATTAAATTCTCTTTAAGATCTTTTATAATTTTTAAATAGAATTTCTGTTTTGGCTAGATATAACTGTAAATTTTATGTTAAGTTCTTTCTTCTCACACTTCTCATTTGTGGAACTCCCTTTCAGCTACATACAGGGTGATTGAAAAGTAACTCTCTATTTTATGTATAAGTTGCTAACCAGAAGTCCTGACTTAATATCCTCTGACATTTTTCTTTGGGGTTGGTTAAAGGAATCTATTATACCAAACCAAAACTTTGGAAGGACTTGAAGGGCTGGGGTGGACATGAGACAGAACCTGGGATGAGCACAACTGGTCGCGACTTGCCTTATCCCCGCCAAAAAAGAGCCTGTATTTGCTTAGCATGTAAAGCTACTGCAGTTGAAATGAGATAGAGAAAAAAAGCACTTACCGCTCTGCCGTAATCCATCCTCGGCCAGATAACGTAAAAGAATGAGGGGGGACTGGCATCGCATTTTTATGCAATAACGATGCAATGCATTATGGGACATGGACACAATGAATTATGGGATCAGGTGAAGATGCAAGGATTATGGGTATATGAACAACTATAAAAACAACTACTTTTTTTTCCGAGTCGGGAGTTCTTGAGGGACGTTCACGGTTGGCCAAGAACGGGCAGTTAGTGTGATTTGGAGACAGAACTCAGGAAGTAACGACTCAAGGTTGAAATACCAGCTGGGAGAGCTTGAATTTACTCGCTGGTTACTGTTTTCTTCATTCGCCTCAAGGGCAAATACAAGAAGTTATCTTCCATACCACCAGAGTTCCTGGTGAAATCAGTTGATGCAATTCCTGGGTGGCTCGAGAAGCTGGTAGTGAAATCTGGTGCCCATATCAAATTTCAAATAAAACCTTGTGCCAAACACTTACCTCTCATATCTATTTCTTGTAAAATTATAGTTAATAAATAAAATATAAGTATTTTAAAAAGGGAGTTTATTTTTCAATTACCCTGTACATTCCAGCTAACTTTAATTTTCAAAAATTTAAATGCAATGTCAATCACTATCTACTGTACTCTTCTTTTGTTCTTGCTCCTTAGTAATGTTTCTGTCTTCTAATTCTTCCACACCCAGTAGCCCCTTGTGTCTTAGTGGCTTTGCTGCCTTGTTTAAAAAATAATGTCATCTACCTAATAATATTATTTTGAAGTCAAACTAAGAGGAAGTAGCTTTCTCAAGAAAAATATAGCCTGCTGTAGGGAGTGTTAGGGATATACTAACAGTTTCTTTTCTTGCACTTCTCACTTGTGAAACTCCCTTCTGGCTCCATGCTTTCCAGCCAAATTTAATCTACAAAAATTTAAATGTAATGTCAATCATTATCTACTGTCCTCTTGGTTATTCTTCTTTTGTTCTTGATCTTTAGAAATGTTTCTGTTCCTAACTCTCCCACACCCAGTAACCCCTTGTGTCTCAGTGACTTTACTGCCTTGCATGGAGTGAAATAAATTAGAAGAGAAAATGTAAACACATCTCATGGGCACATTTACTCTTATTTATTTTGATAAGAGAATAAGTCTATTTTGGTTTATTTGGACTAAATTCCTTGTTTCGTTTTTTTTTGTTAGTCAAAATGTTTTGACCACTGCATCTGTTGGTCTTTTTCAGATGTTTGTTTTTATTTTGGAACATGAAATTCCATTCTGAGGTGGTATGGTGATTTTCTAAGTGTAGTTTACATGTAGCACAAGGCCGAAAGTATGGGGCACCCAGTGTGGATCAAACTCACTATTCAATCATAATTGTTCAAGCACAATTCTAGAACAATTATGAACAATGAAAAGTTTTCAGCCTGATCCAATTCTCAACATCTGATTGATCAAATGTTAAAATTTAAAAACAATCTTTTCTTGGTCAGACTGAGTACTTTTCAGCATGCTCTTGTATTTATACCTAAACATATCTTATTTTTAACTTGTATTTATCTACAGAGTCAATCATAGTTTAAGTTGTTTTTAATTTTAGGAGAAAGGCTTCTTGGTTAGTCAGAACTTTTCAATGTGCTCATATATATATATATATATATATATATATATATATATATATATATGCTGCCAATCTCTGATAATGACATAGAAATAAAAATTTTTATTTTATTTTTAAATTATTTTTATTTTCATTTTAAAGTTAAAAATCAAACATATTGAATGCTACTGTATTTTAATGTCATAATGTGTTTATTATAGAAATACTATTTTAAAAGAACTCTGTTACAGTAAAACAGTTGTGATAAAAAATCAAGTGAAATTAAAATGAAAGAAACTTTAATTAAAAAAAACAATTTTGATTAAAATTTCTTTCATTTTGATTTCACTTGTTTTCATTGCAATTGTTTGACTGTAATATTATGTAAATAAAAAAGATGATTACATATCAGACAAAAATAAGTAATAACAATACAGTTAGATATGAATGATTTCAGCTTGAAGATCTTCATGGCCTTATTGATAAAGCAGCTGTGGAAAAGAGTGTATAATTAAGTTTTGCTAGAGGCTTATTCTTCTGATTTGTGATGCTTAGTACTGACTACAGGATAAAAATCTAAGACTTGCAATAAAAAGCAACTGAAAAGATGAAAAATTGCAATAAAATTTACACTTCTTTAATTGCAAATTTATGCATATTTAATAAAAATATCTAATTTTCTAGAACTTCATAAAATATGTTATTTGTAAAAGAAGTTTTCTCCTTTGCCCCTCTTTTTTTTGTTTTAACATTTGCAATATCCTGGAAAAGCAACATAAATTATCCAAGACTAAATAGTTTTTGTGATAATTTTATTCCAAATGTCTCAAAAGTTTAGTCATGCAATAAGATAACTGCATATGTTCCATTCCAGTAACAGGAAGTACTTTAATTTTAGGGCAGATGTTTCTATCAAGTCTTAAATCTCTTCAGGATCTTGGGATACATTTTGAGGCTGAGTGTGCAAAAATTTGAATAAGAAATTGAAGGAAATTCCAAGTCCTAACTGAAGAAATACAGTAAATTTCTAGCATCTGCTTTTAATACAAAAATGTGGAACAGCTGCAAAAAATGTGCTGTCTTATTTTCAGCTTTTTGTTCTCTTGTGCAATTAATCCACATATTTCAGATAAAAAAAAATCATATAAAAATAAAGATTATTAATATAAAAATTATTGCTGTTTTTCAGCTCTCACTTGATTGGTTGAACTTAGCAATGACCTGTATGATAGAAGCAAACAATTGCATGCAATTTATATTTCAAAAAGTGAAAATGTGAACTTCTTTCTTGATGTGCCATATCCTTTCCCAGTATGGGTAATCACAGCTCTTCAAGGTTTCCTTTCATTTGTTGTGTTCAACAAAAATTTTTTAGGTTTCATGTTGAAACACTAGTTCCTGTATAATCACTGAAGTTAAGCAATATTGAGCCTATTCATTACCTAGATGGGGTGACTGCTTGGGAATACCAAGTGCTGGAAGTTTTGATGTGCGGGTGGTGTTATGGATAATGGCTCAGACTTGTTAATCAGAGAGCCAAATTTCAATTCCTGTTGGAGTTGTTATATTCACTTATGAGCAAATACTCTTTGGAAAAGTATGATCCACTTCTATCCCCAGCTATGGGTTAATTAGTAAAACTTAATTACTAAATCATTATTATCCAAAAAAAATTCTTACAATCTAAATCTAAAATATTTTCTGGCTTTAAATAACCTGCAATGGGTTGATAAGCTGTAGAAAATGAATGAATCGATACTTTCTTCTTTATAGCCCTTTTTTTTTCTTGTTCTTCCATT
This sequence comes from Acanthosepion pharaonis, assembly GCA_903632075.3. Lineage (NCBI taxonomy): Eukaryota > Metazoa > Mollusca > Cephalopoda > Sepiida > Sepiidae > Acanthosepion > Acanthosepion pharaonis. The sequence goes on along the minus strand of CAHIKZ030005634.1, from coordinate 1,030,918 downwards.
CATTTACTTTACTTGTCTTTGATAGGCTTGTCAGTGTTAAATTCTCCAAGCTTACTTTTCTTATTGCGTTCTAAAAATTTAATCTGTTTCTAATTGTTATTGACAGTTTCTTTGTAGTTCTTATTCTTATCACAACATCCTCATTTATTGCATGCTCTGTCCATAGTAATATCACCATTTATTGGTTGAATCCAACTTAGTTGCCTAAATATTTTTTCTTTTTTTTTTTCTTTTCATTTGTTATAAAAATTGTCCTGTTTTCATTGCCACACAATATGATAGATATTATGCAGCAGTCCAGTATTTTCTTTGTTTTGAATGTTAGTTTTCAGTTTCTTGGTATAAATATCCTCCAGATAGTTGTACTAAATTAATTTTGATGTCCTTGGTGTATAACTCCTATTTTCAACTGTCACTTCTGCTCATTCTATTTTTTTTAGGCTAATTCACTAGGAGTAGACAGGTTTGCCTATTGTCTGGTTTACACTCCTCCTTGGTTATCCCTTGTTTCCAGTTCCTTCTAAAGTCTTTTTATTCTCTTTCACGCTCAGTAGCCCCTTGTATTTTAATGGTATTATCGCCTTGCTTGGGGTGAAATGATTATAGTTAGTTTTTTCTTCTTACTTTTGTTAACTATCTTGTTTAATAGTTCTTTTAGTTTACCTTTTGATTCTGCCATCAACAGTGTCATCTGCATAGCATTATATTGCTAAGGTTACATCTTCTGCTGATAAACTATGGTAGGTCCTCTAATTTTCTTGGAATAATCTCACTAAATTCCATGACTATACATCCTTGTCACACTCCTCTTTCTATTTTGGTGTACTCACTTAGTTGTGTATTCACATACAAGTCATTTGTTTTCAATACAGATTGTGGATTTTTTTGTATGTTCTTTTTGTGTAGACCAAGCTATCCTCACATTTCAAGTTCTTTGTAGTGTTGTATTTTATTGAATGCCTTTGTTTCATCTATGAATCACAAGTATAGGTCTTCTTTCTTTTCTCTTGCTCATTTTGAGAGTATTCTGACCATGAATAGAGCATTTAATATTCTATCAAAGATGCATTTACTTCTGGCTTAATTCTGCTCTGAGCTCTAGTCTCTCTTACTATAATTTCTTATCCTTTAGTCTTTTTCTTTTCCTTGTGTCACTTAATGTTCTCTCTTTTTTTTTAGTATTTCTTTGCTTTCTTCAGTTCAGTGAATGACTCAACAGTGTTACTGATGAGTGCACCAGTAGGATTTCTACTGTACTATTTTCAAAACCCATTATTCAAAATTAGAAATGGAAAAGCAGACTTTATATATACACATTTTATACCTATAACAGGTTCATTTTGGATCTAGTTGCAGTAGATAAGTATTAAGAATGAGCATTATAGATGCACTTATATATTTAACTAGGCTTATGGCCACATCAGGTTAAAATGCCGGTTCCCATATGAAAGTTAAGCAATGTCAAGCCTGGTCAGTACCTTGATGGGTGACCACTTGGGAATACCAGGTGCTATAAGCTTGGATGTGTTGATGGTGTAATGGATAATGGCACAGGATTGTTAATCGGAGAGCAGAGTTCCAATTCCAGTTGGGTTAGTTACATTCACTTACATGTAAATACCTTTTTCCCCTCCATCTATGATTTAATTAGTAAGACTTGTATCACTAAATCATTATCTCCAAGAAAAAAATTCTTTCAATCTAAAAATATTTTCTGGCTTAAATAACCTGCAAATGGTTGATGAGCCATAGAAAATGATTTGAGCAGTATATTTAACTAGTATAGTACCCATAAAAATAATGGTATTATTTATATATGGCTAAATTATACAAATATCCACATCTATTAAATGCAATATGAATCCATATACACATTTTTTATTTTTTTAATCATTTCACCTCAAGCAAGGCAATAAAGTCACTAAAACACAAAAGTTTATTGAGAGTGAAAGAAAATGAGAAAACACTAGTGAAGACAAAGGATAATGAAAAAAATAAAAATAAACACGATTCAAAAATGTTTGATGGTACATTTCTAATTTTTAAAGATTATAGTTGACAGGGAAGCAGGAAGCTGAAAGAGTTCCATAGTCAAGAAACCTTAGTTGAACAAAGAAGTTTTAACAGCTTATATAAAGATGTTAAATATTTTTAAATCTATTTTACAGCCTTAAATTTAGTTTTTTTCTTTTTTATGTGCCATGTCCTTTCAGGACATAGACGATCATGTCTCTCCACTTCTTCCTATCCCTTGAAGCTCTCAACAAGTTCCTTTCCTCTGCTATCTCCCTCAGACCACGTTCTGTCATCCACCTGCTCAAGCCCACCAGGAATGTCACATGCTGCTTTCCTTCTATTTGATTCATGAGTATCAGATTTTCAAGGCCCTCCTTTCTCCATTATGTGTCCCAGAAACTTCAACTACCTCTTCCTGATGTTAAGCATGAGCCTCCTCCTTGTTCGCATCCTTTCCAAGATCTCATCATTGCTTACACACACTCGGTCCATGAAATCCTCAGCATCCTTCTGTAAAACTACATCTCCGATGCCTTGAGTCTTTTCTTCATCCTTGAGGAAATCATCCAGCATTCACTGCTGTAAAGGAGGACAGATGTCACGTAACAGCTCAGTATGATTATATACGTTACCTTCATTAAATAAACATTTGCAATGGCATGTGCAACTGTTTTATTCAATGACTTTTTTTAATTATCAGAAAGTAGAAATTATTGCTTATTTAGTTAGTAGTCACTTATATGAAAATGCTCTAAAAATGATTTTTATCATCATCATAATTATTTTTCTTCAAAATGTAACACAAATACTAGGAACCGACATTTCAGAATATCTTAACCTTTAGCATGCTGGAATGCAAAAATTGTCACCATAGAATTCTCTCCCTTTGCACACTGTAGGTGCTTTCCGTTGCTTTGTGAGGGTTGCTATAAATAAACACTTGTCAACTGTTATTTCTGGAAATAACAGTTGACAAGTGTTTATTTATAGCAACCCTCTTGAGACGATGGAATATGCCTACAGTGTGCAAAGGGAGAGAATTCTATGGTGACAATTTCTGCCTCCAACATCCTAAAGATTAAAAATATCAACAGGCAGTGTAGTTTTCATAAAGATTTGTAAGCACATTCACAGTAGGGGAAGCTTTAAAAAACCAAATTCTTAAGGTTCATGACATTAACTTTAAAAATGTATTTTATTAAAAAACTAAGTTTGAGCTAGAATAATTATGATAATGTTATTTATGCCTCTGGCATAATTTCTGAGATGAGAGGCATTATCAGTTATTATTAACCTTTGAGCAGTATTTCTTTTTTTTATCTTGGTTGCTCTTGATTCTAATTCCAAGATTAAATCTAATGATCATAGAAAGACAAAATAGGATTTCCAGTGTATTTAAAAATGGCAGCATATCAGTGTTTAAGAAAATAAATATTTAAATGACTGCAACCAGTAGTCTTCATTGCCTAATAAGTAAAGCAGCTGCCACTTTTAAACGGGCACCCAAAATTAAGACATGTAAGTTTAATTTAAAAGATTATGTTCTAAAGTATTTTTAAGATAAATTGATGTTTTTTGAATTAAAAATAGTAGAAGAATATTATTCTTAACATAATACTGAAGAAAAATAAAAATGACAGGACTATTTACATGTGGCTAATCATATCAGCCTACAGTCAATGTGTTACTCTGTAGACTTCTGCAGAGGAATAAAGTATAATCTCTATGCATTCTGTGAAAAGTGATACACATAAAAATTATATACTGGGAGGGAGAGGAGGTTATTGCCGTTGCTTTTGAGCAAAACAGAGCTTGATGAACTCTTCATTGTCTCTGTTATTTTATTGCTTGTTTCTAATTTAATATTAATGGAAATGGGATCAGGATGTTATGAGTTTTATAACTTGTAACAACTGAAATGAGCATAAAACAAATGCTTTTTAAGCATTTCAAACTTTGGAAAGAATCAATTTTTGCCAACAAAAAGAGAATTTCACACACACATGTCGACTCCAAAAATGAATAGCTCCAATTCTATTATGTTGAGCCCAATATCAAAAGTGAATGCTGGAGGTATGAAAATGAAGGTTGGACCCTGCTGTCAGTAATTCACATTTCAACCCTGGTTACAGATAGCAACTGAGTGGCATTCTGGCAAAGTGCAATCTGACATGAGAATGTATATGAGGCAGAAATAATTCATTGAATTAAAATCATACTCATTAATTTTACCCAATGCTTGATGAACATTTACAAGACCAAGAAGTGAATGTGGACACAGTTAAACCATATTGGTGACAGTGGTGTGTGTAACAAGCCACATTCTCACCAGCAAAACACTGCTGTCAACCTATGAAATCTACAAATAACTAAGTCACTTTAGTAGCTTTCAAAGAAGCAAGAAATAAGTAGACAAAATAATTAAAATGAAACAATATTTCTATGAATTTGTTAATCTGGTAGTGTTTGTTCTTGTCTTCTTTATTCTCTTAACTTTGTCATTTCTAATAACAATTAGAAATAATGTTTATTTCTTTAAAAACAAATTACATGCCTTGATTCAATTGCTCAACTTGGACATAGTCCTACACTAGTTTACTCCTGCTTAAATAAATGGGTAAAATTAGTTTCGAATATTATTTGCTTAATTTCTTTTAATATTTTTTAATGTTTGTAAATAGCTTTATGAATCTCTGATATTTTGATTTGTAAGATTTATTGATGTTAAACACATTTAAAACAATGAAAACTAAATTTAATATTTTTGAATTTTTATTATATTTTATTTTAACAACACAACCATGTAAATAGTTTTTTCATATAAACTCAAAGTATTCCCTAATCCAGAAAAATTAATGAAGATAAAAGTAAGCAAAAAAATATATATTAAATTTGAAATGTTTTCTTTGAAAACAAAGTCTATTATTCGTTTCGTCTATTAAAAAAAAAAAACAAAACTTAGAAATTCAAATATATCTGCAATTTTTCAGTTGTCTTTTGGCAGACTTATAAAATTTTGAATACATCCTTGTCAATATAGTGGGGATATGGCTACATAACATTGAAACACTAAAGTTAAGCAACATCTAACCTGGTCAGTACCTAGATGGATGACCACTTTGAAATACCAGGTGCTGTAGGCTTGGATGTGTGGGTGGTGTAATGGATAATGGCTCAGAATTGGAAAATGAGAGTTCCAATTCCTGTTGGGTTTGTTATATTCATAAATACCCTTGAGAAGGTTATGAATCCACTTCATTAGTAGAACTTGTATTCAGTCAGTCATGTCCCATGTGTGATACATGCTTAGGCGATCATCTATCTTTTGATACCTGACTGATGAGGCAGATTTTTTCCTGCAGTAGGTTGCCATTTCTTTCTGCGGTAGACCAGTTGCCATCAAAGGCTATAGAATCCAGTCTGTCCTGCTATTTACTCATAGCTGGGGGGAGAAGAAGAGGATTCATACCTTTCCCAAGGGTATTAACATGTAAGTGAATGGAATGGATTTGACTGGAATTTGAACTTGGCTCTCCAATTCCTCATTCCAAGCTGCTATCCATTATTCCACCATCCTCAAAAAATTCTTAAAATATGAAAATATTTTCTGGCTTTAAATAACCTGTAAAACATTGATAAACCATTGAAGCAGAAGTACCAAACCGAATGTGATCAACCCATGAAGACCCCAATGGCAGAATAGGCAAAGATCTACATGATCTTAATGGCCAAACCAGTGGAACAGATTAGCACCAGTTGGGCTGGTGTAACCAAGGAGGACCTTGTTGACAGACCAAGCATCTGACAACCTGATGTAACCAGGTTTGCCAAATCTCACCTGTCTTAATCCCCTTTGAGGTAGGTGATTCTGGCCAAGTGTGTGAGCTTCTTCATCATGTAGAGTTGTCCACCAAAATCAAATTCATGTGAATTGCCTCGTAAAATTCTCTGCCACAGCCACGAGAGGGTAAAAGGTAATATGGAGAGAGGATGATCCTAATGCTCGGATGCCAATGGGTACCAACAACAATTACAAATCACACATTTAATGAAACAAAAAAAATTCTTGTCATATGTTCTGCAATTTGCACTGTTTAAAAATAATGTAAATTTTAAAAGAGAAAAACATATTTTTAATGCAGCATTTTTTTTATAACTTAGGCATGGAATCATTTTGTCAATTTTTATATTCATGCCAACATACCAAACTTGCATTTAATATTACAGTATTATGGAGTTAGACATGGTACAAATATTGATAATCTATAACATCTGGGTAAACATTTGTCTACCAGATATTTTGACTTCTCATTTAAGACACAGGAGATTTTCATTTATTAATTTAGACATACTTTTTGAACAAAATTCTGGTTTTATGTACTATCAGCTATGGTAACAAAAGGTTTTGTTTCTAATAAGTGAATGCATACACAATATTCTTCCTTTGGTGAGGTTTGAATTTACTAGTAAATTTCAGCAACTGTTCAGTATTAATTTTTCAAACTGGTTTATATGTCAATTTTGATACTTTGGTGAGAGGTTCATGCGCACTTGAACATTAATGGCCTCATATTGAATTTGTTTTAGGCACCAATATTCAGAGAACTTAAAACGATTATTTGGTTACTTATTTTAGCACATCATTTTACTTATAATTATTGACATGTGATATAAACAATAGACAATGCATTATTTAAACAAATTAACCATAAGTAATCAACAGTATCTTTTTATAGTCATTTGTCACTTATTGCCAATTTTTCTTTACATTTATATAAATAGCAAAGTCATCATTCTAAGTAATGCAGTTAATCAAAATAAGTGCTGCATAATTTGTTATTTTATGATAGAAAGTGTCAGGGAGGTAACCTCTTATACTTCTGTTATTGAAATTAGATGTAAATTAGAAAAATGGTTACCTGTCAATCCAAGAAACTTAATCTTTATCACTCTGTATATGACTTCATTTACTGTACAAAAAGTTTATCCTGCCAATGAAGGTGACTTTGATCAATAGTGTGTTTGAATTTCATAGTTGTGCTGTCATATCCTGCTATGGCAACAGAAAACAACTTTAAGTGAAATTAACAGTAGGGATACTGCAATTGAGAGGCCTTGAAAAAGAATGCAGTGGAAAGGGAAGTAATATTAATAATGCCTTTTGCTAAAGGTTAAAGGATAAACAATAGGGCATATTGATTAAAGATGAAAAATATTTCAAAAAATAAAATTTGAATGTATATAAATTTATTTGTAACAAAAATGTAAAGAGCATAATTTCATTTTCATTGTGAACTATAAGTGAATCTCTTCTGTGTTTGTAGCCAGCCTGGAGGCTTGAAATTTCTTGCAAAAGAAGTTTTAGGTATCGATCTGCCCAAGGATCCCAAGGACCAGTGTAGTGATTGGGAAGCAATAAATCTTTTGCAAACTCAGGTGAATATTTTTATGACATTTCAGCACGTCTTTCCCATTAATATTTTTTTTCACCTTTTGATTTTATTTTTGTATATCAAAAGAATAGTTAAAACTGTACACATATACAAGGGTATGCGGAAAATTTCGGTAAATTTGCTTTTTAAGCCCCGCACTAAATATTTATTAAAATTTTCCTAAATCATCATATTTCCATGTAAGAAAAGGCAAGAAGTGCAATTCATATCATCATGTATGAAAGATAACCCTAGACTTTTTTTTTTTAGTAATTTTATTATGGAATACTGATAATAGTATATTTGAAAGTAATGTTTTTTTTTTTTTTTTTTTTTTTCTTTCAATTCACTTGTATCCAAAAACCAAACAAATATTTTTACTCAATAGATAATTTTTTACTATCTTGGGAACAGGATAGATTTAAAGTGCTAAAGTTAAAAAATTTCTTGTCATTCATTTCAGAACATTTTTTTGAGTTTTTCCCCTCTGGACATAGATATTCATGGCTCTCTACAACTTCCTGTCTCTTGTAGCTCTTAATAAACTTTGTCTTTCTGTTTTTTTTTTCTAAACCGTGTTCCCTCATCCATTTACTCAAGCTCACTAAATATGTTATGCATTGTTTTCCTTTGTCCCCCCCTTGCTCCCCCTCTGTCCTATGTGTATCAAATTTATCAAGCCCTCTTTCCTCATTATGTGCCTCAGAAATCTCAACTATCTTTTCCTGATGTTAAGTATTAATTTCTTTTTTGTTTCCATTTTCTCACATGTTCTGACTCTATTGACTTCACCTTTTATGAATTGACATCAGTTCCTATCCAAAATATTGTTAGATTAAGAAAACCCAACACAAAGAATTTTCTCATGAGATATCTTGTCAGCTACTGTTGAGTGGTTAAATAAATTTCTTGAATATAGATTTCAGCTGCAAAATTTGTGTTTACTATGTATTCTTGGTGACAGTTATTCATAAATGTTTTTATTATTTAGTGTATAAGTAGCACCGCAATATTTTAAAACCAACCTTTTTTTTTATTCTTTCCCCTTCTTATTGTTTTCTGTGACTTTATTTTTAGGTTCTACTATGCAAAAAATACCAAATGGTAAAATGCATTATTCATATTTTTTCTATGTATTAGATGAGAGCTGAGTAAAAAAGATTATTGTTTATAATCATTTCACTCCAAGCAAGATGATAATGCCACTAAAATGCAAGGCGTTACTGGGACTGAAAGAAAATGAGAAGACTTTAGTGAAGAGAAAGGATGTTAAAAGAATAGGATTCAGGATGACAGAAGATGGCAATTGGCATTGCATTTACATTTTTGATGATTGTAAGTAGAAGGGAAGTAAGAAACCAGAAGAGAGTTCACAGGTGAGAAGTGCAAGAAAAGGAACTATTACAATAGAACCTACAGTTGCATCTAGCTAGTTTAACACTAAAGTAGTGAAACCTAGTTGCCAATCTAGTATTACACTTAAATTTATGCTCATCAGAACAATTTCCATGGAAATATTTGAGAGAAGCCATGGTAGTGGGAAAGTGACTGCAGATGAGATGCCAAGTTAGGATCAATTACATTACAAACCTTTCTTTGGATATATATATACTTAATTTTTTTCTATGAGGTATTTTAATTTGGAATTATGATATCCACTTATTTTGAATAGATCAAATATGCAATTGTTTAAAAAAAAAAAAGAAAGAAATCCTTTTGATTTTCAGAAACAGTTAATTAACATTAATTATTTGGAACTTTATATATTACTTCTATTTGTTTCTAGATTTGGTTTGATTATCTTAAAGCCAATGTCTGTACAGAGATGACCTCTACATCTAAATCAAAATACAATGCTTAAACTGCAGACTCAGATGTTCTTTTTCCAGTTTATGCTTGTTTCTCAAAGTTATTAGATTCAGACAATAAAATGTGTGACTACTGCACATCAGTACAAATGCAAAAAGAAGCCTCAGATTGCATACAGACATGTTTGTCAACACCAGTTACATCAAGCAGATGGGGAAGGAAACCATAGAGTGTAGCAGGAAGATCCTACCTGGTGTGTAAATGGATCTGAAATCAATGTATGAGTTGATGCAAGCTCCTTAGCTACAGGAATGGTGCTGGAAAAAGATGGGGCAATGTTGGAGTATGCATACTAGCTTCGGCCAACAAATGACACCCAGCATATCAATTTGGCTGAACAGGATGCTGCAATCAAAATGTGGCAAATGTGTGTCAGTACAGATGCAAAAGAGGCCTTGGATCACATGCAGACATGTTTGTCAACACCAGTTACATCCAGGTTTTTCCCATTAACAGAGGGACATTTTGGCATAACTAGCTAGATACAGACATCTCTGCAACTGGTCAAGATCCAGGTGTGTAAGATGTCTTATGCCAATAAAAACTGGGGTAAAACAGCGGTCCCTAGTTGGCAAGATACAGTGTTTTGTGAAGTCACCCTATTATCCATGTAGTTGTTGGGTGAGCAATTGGTTAGGTGTCCCCACCCCCAATCTCAACAGACTCTTTGCTTACATTACAACAAAATGTTAATTTTATTTTGTTGCATATAAATCTTTAACTTTTCCAATTTGGGTTCCATGATACCGTCCTTATACATTAAGTTAGAATTTATATAAAATCTACTGTTGATTGTTAGTTACTAAACTGGTACACCCATTTCAATGTATTGCAGTTGTTCTTAGCAACCTGGTAAGATGAAAAATAAGACCTATCAAAAGAAGGAATAACATCCAGCAAGCTAGAGGTTGTGTCTCAATAAAATTGGAGAAAGTAATGGGAAACTACTCCACTATCCATCCCACAAACATGTGTCTTCATATGTGGATGAGATGACCACACCCAATTGTAGTGAAGGCATTTCATCTAGGAGAAGGCAAACTCATATAAAAACCAAATGGCATGATAGAGCTCAATCTTAATGGTCATCTATTTAGGAGAAGGAAACTCTGATATAAAATCAACCTTTTTGACCTGATGAGAATCCTTAAAAATATAACTAAATACTGCATTGTCCATTACCTGCGTTACATCAGGCAGAAATTGAAAATCTGCTACTACTAATCAGTTTACCTTACCTATTAACATCAACTAAAAAATTAACTACAAAATCCAAACTTAAAAAATTTTTCAAATGGAAAATAGGATAAATCAACGTCCAGTCAGATGATTTCGGGGTGCACTTTCTTTGAGAAGAATGTAAGAAAGCAAACCTTGATACAAGAAGTGTGTCAACTTGGATGCGACTCTATTGTGCATTTGGGATACAATTTTTTGGGACTGGTTACAAGGAGAAAAGATAACATGGAATTGGAATTGCAATATGCAAATCACCAAATATTGTAATAGATGATATTGTACATCAGCCAGAAAGACTTATGACTCCCAAAATTTTTGTTCATAGCTGTAAGAACCGAGAGATATTAACTTATGCTCCAACTGAAAAAAGTACTGTCTCAGAAAAGGAGAAACTCTATGCAGGATTGAGTAAAATTTGTTTAGTCAAAAAAAAAAAAAAAGAAAATAGTGCGTAAATGGGGATTTTAATCTTACCTCAAGTGCTTGTAAACACTATTGCTCCTTTGATGATATAAAGACATCACCCTTTGAAACGGAAGCCTCAAACAGCAATAGAGAACTCTTGCTAAACTTTTGTTACTTAAAAATAAACTCCATCGTTAACACATGGTTTGATCATCCCATGAAACACTGCATCACATTGTATAGTCCAAATAATGTAACAAAAAAGATTGACTTCTGCATCTCAGACTCTTGGATTAGTTAGTTTGTGACAGATGTTAAAGTATACAACTATTTTGAATCAGATCACAGAATACTTTTAAATAAACTAACAACACCAGCCAACAAAAGAGCTTGTTTCCACCTAAATAACCAAGAAAAACACTGAGGTGTAACAAACATCCAATTTCTTAAAAATGAAAGGGTATATGTAGAATTTAGTAATAAACTAGAGATAAAGTGATGTCAGTAAATCTTGATTAAAATATAGAGGGATCAAATAATGTTATCATATTGTCATTAACTAATGCACATGAGATTATTCCAAGAATACCTAGAAGCAAAAAGATACATCCATGAAATGACAATCCTGAATTGAAGAAATTGATACAAGAAAGTAACAAACAGAACAAGGAAAAAAATGTCAGAGAAAATACTAAACAAACAAAGAAATTAAAAAAAAACTAGTTAATTCTTCAAGAAACCAGTATCTTTGGAAAATTGAAAATGATATTGGTGAAGCCAAGTGGCATAGACAATGTGTTAAAATGTGGAGAAAAGTGAAAAATCAAAATAATGTCATACAAGCAAAACCTCCACAGAAGAAATGTCCTGGTCTCCAAAAACACTTTGAATCACATTTCAACCTTGACCACACTAAATGTTGGATACCCACGGAAATAAAACATATATCAATATTCATCCAATCATTACAACAATAATACATTATGTAAAGAATAACAAACTGCTGATGAGAAAATTAAGAAATCATCATAATCAGAAATGCATCTCCAAGAAGTACATTATGGAAACAGAAAGATAGCCCTCAAGACCCTCACACATACAGAGGCATTTCAGTTGGATCCATTATGGTGAAAGTATAAATGAACATATTAACTAGGTTCTCACCAGGATACAAAAAAGAGAATAGAGTATTCCAACAAAAAGCATGCCATTAGGAAGGGAGAAATAGAATGTGTCCCAGAGTTATTAGGATACCAACACACTTGCAGTATTTGTGGAAAAGTCACCCTCTTGGCAGATGGTTTTGCCAATCACATGTGATCAAACTGAGAAGTCAGATGCAAACTCCTGTGAATGCAATCCTAAACATCTGCAGGTTACTTGTGTGTGTTTTGGGACAAGTTTTGTGTTGTGTCGGAAACCTACCACCCCTCTTGAAGACGAACTTGTCTGCATCTGTGAACAAAGACTTTAAATAGTGGCATGTCAGTTGACATGGAAAGAAGACAGATAGACAGAGAAATTCTTAGCTGAGCTAGTTATTGACTACTCAGGCAATTTCTGTACCTTTTTACCAACCTATTAAAACCCTTTTTATTGTTACGTGTTATTTGGCGTTTGTCTCTACTAACCCCAAATCAACATCATAACAGTGGTGACGAGAGATTCGTTCATCATGCTGAGTGGAGAATTTTTCAACTCTTGGTGAACTATATAAATTTTTTTTTCTCACTCTGAAAAAAAAAAACAACAAAAAAAACAAAATATGTCGAACTTTGTTCTTCATGAAGAAATGGGATTTCAACGTGCCAAAAAGAAGTAAGACTTGTGCTTATTGTGGATATATACGTGTTTTTCCCTTTTTGTCTGTTTTCAAAAAGTGTTTTGTGTAATCTATTACGCATAATGGAAGATTTGATTGCATTAATGAAAACTCTAGTCCAACAAGAGCAACAAAAATTGTTTCGGGAACAACTATTGGATTTACAAGTTCAGCAGCGAAATGACACAAAGCGATTTTATATGAAGCGATTTTACTTAAGAATCCAGTAAATTTGTCATTCACGGCCGAAGGTATTGCTAATTCTATTATTGAGTTCAAATTAAACCCAGAGGAGGGCATAACATTTCCTGCATATTTCAGAAGATTTGAAACAATATTTGAAAAAAAAATGTGAAGGTTAGACTGATGAACAAAAAGTGAGATTACTTTTACAAAAGTTAGGTACAGATGAAAATAATAAGTATACGAATTTTGTCCTTCCAAGAAAAACTGGTGACATTTCTTTCGAAGAAACTGTTAATACTTTATATAGTATTTTTGGCGAGCGAGCTAGTTTGTTTCATACTTGTTTCTCGTGTTTGAATATGGTAAAGTGTGACGATGAGGATGTTGTTACGTATGCTGGAAATGTTAACAGAATGTGTGAACGTTTTATGTTACATGATCTTTCAATTGATCGATTTAAATGTTTGATATTCATTCAAGGCTTGGCTTCTAGCAAAGATAAGGACATAAGGTCCCGAATATTGGCAAAACTCGAACAAAATTCCGAGATCACTTTGCAGAAGGTTACGGAAGAGTGTCAAAGAATTGAAAACTTAAAACATGACAATACGCAAATTGAAGAAAAAGACATATCCCGTGTCCATGCTATTCGACCAAAAACGGGAATAGTTAATAAAAACATTAAAAACCAACGTGCTTTGGATGCGGTGGTGGTCATTTTAAAAGTGAATGCTTTTTTCACGACAAAAATTGCTATTCATGTGGCAATAAGTACTCATTGTAAAAGCAAAGGAAAAAAATTTAAGTCGAAAAAAGATAATGTGAATATTGTGTTGTCACATCAGGAGATTGAGGAGAGGCAGAAAAGAAAATTCGTACAGGTAAAAATTAATGGAAAAAATGTTAAACTACAGCTATATACTGGAAGTGATATTTCCATTATTAATACAGCAACATGGATTAAAATAGGTAGAGCTTTGCTTAAAAAGACTGAAAAAGTGGCTCGCGGGATTTCTGGAAGAAAATTGCATTTTCAAGGTGAATTTTCATTTGTTGGTAAGATACTAAAGTCTAAAGTGTATGTGCTACAAAATGCTTCAAATTTGTTTGGAACAGATTGGATTATACTTTTTAATTTATGGGAACTCCCTATAAATTCTTTTTGCAATAGAATTAATGTTTCTTCTCCATGTAAAAATCAGGTTACAGAAAATTTGGTGAAAGATCTGAAAATAAATATTTTCAGAAGGTCTTGGATGTTGCAAAAAGATGAAGGCAAAATTTGAAGTGAAGGAAAATATAAAACCTATTTTCAAGCGAAAAAGAAATGTTCCATTTGGTGTTTTGGAACAGATTAACAAAGAATTGGAATGGCTTGAAAATTTAGGAGTTATTTCACACATTGAATTTTCAGAGTGGGCCTGCCCTGTTGTATATGTTAAGAAAAAGAATAATAAAATTCGGATGTGTGCCGATTTCTCTACGGGTCTAAATGATTGCTTAAAAGACCACACATATCCTTTGCCTTCACCAGAAGACATTTTTGCAAGTTTAAATGGAGGAAAAATATTCTCTAAATTGGATTTATCGGATGCCTATCTCCAAGTGAAAGTGGATGAAGAATGTTCTAAATTGTTGACTATCAATACACACAAGGGTTTATACAAATTAAACCGTCTTCCTTTTGGTTTAAAAGTATCTCCTAGTATTTTTCAGCAAATTATGGACACTGTGCTGGCAGGGTTGGACTTCGCCATTGCATATCTTGCATATCTTGATGATATTTTGATAAAATGTAAAGATCGAAATGAACATTTGGAACATATTAATCAGGTTTTTGAAAAAATTGAAGAACATGGATTCAAACTTGGAGCTGAAAAATGTGAATTTTTTATGAGTGAAATTAAGTTTTGGGGGCAGATAATAGACTCTGATGGAAGAAGACCAGATCCGGCGAGGGCAGAAGCGATCAAAAGCATGCCATCTCCCAAAAATGTAGTAACGCTAAAGCGTTCTTAGGACTTACTAACTATTATGGGATATATATTCCTAATTTGTGCAGCCTTACGGCTCCATTAAATAAATTGCTTAAAAAGGGAGCAAAGTGGGAATGGTCAGAAGTGTGTCAGAAGGCGTTTGACAAAATAAAGAATATTTTGACGTCGGAATTATCACTAACACATTATGACCCTAAACAGGAAATTATAGTGGCATCAGACGCAAGCGAGTACGGAATAGGTGCAGTAATTCTGCATAAATTCAGAGCCGGCAATACGAAGCCAGTGGCACATGCATCAAGGACATTATTACCCGCAGAAAAGAAGTACTCTCAAATTGCGAAAGAAAGCTTAGCTATCATCTATGCTTGTAAAAAATTCCATAAGTACATACATGGAAGAAGGTTTATATTGCAGACCGACCATCGCCGCTGCTTTCAATCTATGGTTCAAGAAGGGTATACCTACTCATACAACAAACTGTTTGCAACGATGGGGAACCATTTTGTTGAATTACAATTTCAAAATGGAATTTTATCATCTAAAAATTAAGCCATGCTGATGGTTTATCTAGACTGATACCAACGTCTTCGGAACTGCTAGATGATACGGTGATAGCGTCGTTACAAGCAGAAAATGAATTGGTTGAAGTAATGTATAACACAGCAAAAGAATTACCGGTGACATTAGATGAAATAAAATTAAAAGCAGAAAACGACATTTTTATTAGAAAAATGAAAGAAGTTGTAACTTCAGAAAAGTATAAAACTTCTTCACCAGCATATTCAATATGTGATGAAGTGCTATATATGCTGGAAGGGTCGTGATACCGGTTGTACTACAAAAACGGATTTTGAAGGAATTTCATCAGGGGCATCCTGGTATTGGATGTATGAAAGCCCTGATGAGGAGTTACATTTATTGGCCAAATATGGACAAAGACATTGAACAGGTAGTTAAAACTTGTAGAGGGTGTCAAATGGCAGCGAAAGCACCACCAGTAAAATACACACCATGGCCAAAAACAGATGTTCCATGGACCAGACTCCACATAGATTATGCTGGACCTATGAATGGTAATTTCTACTTGATAGTTGTGGATAGCTATTCCAAGTGGCCTGAAATTTTTAAGTGCAAAAGACCAACTGCTTCTGTAACAAAAGATTTTCTTACAGAACTGTTTGCACGGTTTGGAGTACCAGAAAAAATTGTCACCGACAATGGAACTCAATTCACAGGAAGTGAATTTAAGACGTTTTGTAAGACTCTGGGAATTGACCACATCACGACTTCACCGTACCATCCTAGGTCAAATGGACAGGCTGAACGGTTTGTTGATATGTTCAAGAGAGCCCTTAAAAAAACAAAGGGTACTAATACAGATGATGGTAATATACATCAGTTTTTAAGTATATACAGAATAACACTTTCTTCTGTTACCCCTCTCTAGAGCTTTTATACATTTCCCTCTCACACTTGTTTCCCACTCCCACACATACACTCTCACTAAAATTTTATTTTTTATACCCGGAGTTATATTTTCTGATTTCTTTTTGAATTTGTAGGTTTGATGAATTGGATCGTGATTACAATTCCAATGTAATAAATTATAACCATGGAATATTAGTGTTTGAGCTTTTTATATTATATTTTTACTCTGTCTTGGACATTGAGTTCTACCTGGATTCTATCCTCTTGGAAATTTTTATATATATATATATATATATATTGACCCCTAATTATATTTTCTCTCTCTCTCTCTATATATATATATATATAGAGAGAGAGAGAGAGATATTTGTTTTGTGTGTGTGTGTATATATATATATATATATATATATATATATATATATATATATTTATGTTTTGTGTTTATATATATATAAAATATGTATATATTTGTTTTGTGTGTGTATGTATATATATATATATATAATGTGTATATTTAAGCAGCAATTTTTCATTAATGCATGTTTCATTAAATAATATAGACAAGTTTTGTCTATTTATTTTAAGTTCCTTTCATATTGTGTGATAAGCTTAATCACATTATCGTTGAAAGACAAAAGTAAAACACCATATTGATACATGTTTAAATCCAATCTCTAAGCTTTCGGCTGACATAAGCCATTATCAAAGATGACAATTTCAATATATCAAACAACACATGGATGAAACAACAATGATACTCCGCTCTTTGTTGCATGAAAAATTTCAAAGCAACGGCTTCCCATATTTAATACTTCTTGTGTTCACTCTTGCATGGTCATGTATGAAGTCACGAGCAGTGACACAATTTTCACTTCTGCGTCTTGTATACACAAGTTTGTCGTTGTTTTGAAATATATATACTTTAAAAATCAAGAGATCAGTTTTGAATCTGCTATCTTGGTTTCAATCTTACGGTATCCTCAGGCAATTTTTATCAAATGACCTCTTAATGCTTTATTTTTTTAGAAAAACTAATGAACACTCTATTATTTTCAAAAATAAACAACCAAATGCATGATGTTGAGTGTAATAGAAAGGGAGGAGGAGGAGGAGGATAAGAAGAAGAAGAAGAAGAAGGGGGAAGAGAAGAAAATCAAGGGTATTGTAAATGTATCGGTGGGAGGGTAATTGAAATGTACATTACTTTTTTGTATCCAGCCTCATATATGCTTAAGAGGAATGTTCTAATATGTAAGCAAGTATTTAAGACTTCGAATTTCTGGTTTAAAAGATTCTTTGCATCTGGAAATATCATAATTGCTAATTTTTCCAGTTGGCAGAGGTTGCAAATATTGTTGTGGTTGTTGTAAGGCTTTGCCTTTTTGAACATTTTCTACCTTACAATTAGATCCCTGTATTTTTTTTTCTTTTAAATTCCACACATGGTCAGTTAGTTTGGTAGAGTACCCTGCTAGCTTAATGATGACCTATGATTGTATCACCTATGTTTGAAAGTACCTTACATACATCCTATGTACATTTTATTTTGGTCATTAATATTTATTACTTATGCTTTATAAATTATAGCTTCTGTTTTACAAGCTCCATTTAATGGACATCTATTCTTATTTCTACAGTTGCATAAATTACTAGTGTTAACTATATTTTGTTGCACATTACTTTTGAGCTTTCTGGGATTTTGTCTATTTATTATTGTTATTATTGTTTCTAAATTACTAGTGCAACTGTAGCTTAATTTGAATGTATTTTATTGAATATCTTATGTAATTGTGAAGTTTTTGGGAAGTGTTTAGTAAGTAACTTGCAAAATAATTTCCCTAATTTACATTTTACCTCTAAGTTAAAAGCGAGGTTAAACCAAATGATAATTTTTGTTTTTCTCAAATCGTTCTTCATATTGTTAAATTTGAGGTTTAAATTCTAGTTTGGTTTTGTGACCCTCATACGTTTAAGCTCTTCTCATATTCTTTCTTTTTATCCTCAAAAATTATTCTACAAGAAGAGTTCCTGGATAACCTAGACTCTATTCCTTTAGGGATATGCTTTATTATGTTCGCAGGGTGGTTGGATATATATTTTGTCTTAGTGGATATTTGTGTTAATCTTATTAAAGAAAAATATGTGCTCTCAAGCATAAAATTTCTTGAATATTCATGCCAATAGACAAAAATAAATAAATATACTGTTTAATAAATAAATGAACTTTCTTCTCAAATTTGTGTAGCCACTGGTAAATAAAAAATCCCTTATAGTAGAATATATATACATACACACATATATACATGTGTGTGTGTATATATATATATATATATATATATATATATATATATATATATATATAAAAAAGGAAGAGGTTATAGTAGTTCCAGTGAGAGAAAAGTGTGTATATTAAAAGAAGAGAGAAACTGCAAATGTTTTTTTTGTAATGTGGATTTTTTAAATTTAAAAAAATCCACATTACAACTCAAAAAACGTTTACAGTTTACTCTTCTTTATATATATATATATATATATATATATATATATATATATATATATATATATATATATGATGTGTGTGTATATATATATATATATATATATATATATATATATATATAAATAAAGGTTGCAACAACAAATATTTTTTTAAAAAAGTACCTACATTAATGAATATTTGAAATGAGAAAGGAAAATGAATTTGGAATTGAGATAAGTTCTTTGTTAAAATGAAAACAAAAAAATGTAAAGAAAAATGAAAACATGCATAATCAATACTTTTCTTAAAATTTGCGATATTTTTAATTTAAATATGCAACCATTTTAATTGTCAAAGATAATCAAATGGAAAAGCCAATATCTTTAAATGTTTTTACTTAAGGCAAAATATCTAATAAAAATATTAACATGGAACGTTTTACAGCACAGAAACATTATGCCTCCAAGTAGGCTTTCACAATCAATTTTTTAAAAGTTTAACTATTAATATTATGAGTTTTTGCATCAGCTTTCTATAAAAATGGGAATGGTTGATAAATATATAAAAACATCAAATAAATTTCTAATATCTCATGAGAATATATACCTAATTAATTGAGGATTTATCATATGTTAAATTGATATTTAGGGGAAAGCAAAAATTCTATTGTTTATGAATATTCACTGGAGACTATTATTGTGAATTTCAAATGGTGTGTGGTTATCATCATTATAATGAAAGAAATATGTTAAGATAATAGACACTATTTAATAATTATAGTTGATGGAAAAGAAATTGTGAATTTTGAAGTGAAATGGGGAAAGAAGCATTGTTTTAAATAAAGTGGCAAAATGTCAAAAAATTATCTTAAGCAATTGATAAGAGGTACAAATGGAAGATTATTTCTTTACTATAAATGCAAATGGAACTGAAATTCTGTTGTAATCTGGAAAGAGTTACTGAATGAGGAATAACCAAAATGGAGGTTGGAAATAAAATGGTAATCTTCATAACATCAACAAAATATAATACTCGCCAGCGGTGTGAAGTAGGTAAACCACTAATAGTGGTGAACTACTTAGTATATTATCCCCACTTACACTAGTGTCCAACATATTTATGAGGATTGGGACATACCCATTAGTGTTCATAGGTATTGTATATAACAAATTCTATAGTTATTAAAATCCAATCTTTATTTTTAGCCATGTATTATTGTGGAATGAGACTGGGCAAGCAGATATCAGTTGTATGTTTTTTTTAATGTAATCATGAGTTGAACCTGAAGTAAATTCTTTGGCTATTGGATGGAAATCAAAGACATATGTTGTGAAGAATAGATTGTTTGATTTTAGTTCAAATAGAAATTTATTTTCAACATTATTTAATGTTAAAACTCACACCAAAATGTGTCGTGGCCAAAAAAGGTTTTCATTTTCTCTATTCTTAATGAGACACCTTACTTTGAATGTCTATTGGGGCTTTAGTTTACCCTAGACCTTAAGTAGAACTCATATTCTGGGTGTAACAGCAAAATTGTCCAAATCATGTAACAGCAAAATTGTCCAATTGCTAAATTAAACTTTGAACCATTGGATCTTAGAAATAATTAAAGATGTTTTACTGGAATTCTCCAAGGTTTTTATAACACTATTGGACTCTACTTTGAAAAATAAGAATGTATTTAGCTCTAAGTTGAAATGATGATCCCTCTTCCTGTTGTAATAGCCTGATCCAGTTTTCCTTTCTTCTGTTCCCTCTTTTTTAAACTTATTCACTATTCTCTTGATGGTTCTTGAATGCACTTCAAAGATGGAAGCCAGAGTATGAATGTTGGTACCATAACTGAAGGCCTGAATTAGTTTTTCAACTTTCAGTGTAAGTACAGAGTAAGAATCCAAAAGCTACTTATACTCTGATCAAAAGTACATACTAGGTATCATGTCAATAGTCTTAAAACTTTAAATTCAGTAGTCAAATGTTAATATTCAAGAATTTATTAGTAAAAGTATCTGTGCAAGTAATTTTCTTCTTTATTATTAATATTGATTAAAAATCTATATCTATAATTCTAAAAATGTGTGTGTGTGTGATCGGATGTTGTTTATGTATTTCCACAATTTTCATCTGATTTTGATAAAATTTTTTTGTTTGATTGATAGATAATTCTTAAGTGCCATTTTGAGTTCAAATTGTTGGCAACAATGGCTCTCCACTACTTCCTGTCCATTATAACTCTCAGCAATGTGTTACTATTACATATCTGTTCTTGGATATATATCATTCATAAAAACTTTAATAAAAATAAATAGTTTAAATTATTACAATAATATTATTAATTATTATACAGATCCATTTTCAGCCCCCCTCCATTCAAATTGTTAGCCCCCCATTTGAGGATGTGCCTCAGTTGCACCCAAATGATGTTACTAATATTGATTTTTGGGTTGGGTTGACTTTAAACTTAAACTGCTCCAATTGAATGGCAAAAATTCCCAGTAATGAAAGAACCAGTCAAAGACAGTTTATACTGTTAGTTGAAACTAATTTGGATTTGATGTCAGGAAAGTTAAAGGAAATTGTGTTTAGGTTCTGGTCTTATAATTAAAACTATATGTTTAATCTTTGCAAATAATATGCATGTCAACAATGAAGGATGAACACTTGATTTGAATAGACCCAAAACTTAAATTATTCATAGACTATGGAGAGCCTTTTAATCTAAAATCTTTGTGCTTGGAAAATTGAAAAGAAAATTGTGATAAATTGTTTATCATGAAGGACTTAATTAAATATATTTTAAACAAACCCTTAACTGAATGTTTTTTCCATAAACATTAAGCAATAATAATTAAATCTTCTATCAGAAAGAAATTTAATTTGGAAACCATTCTAAATTATTTTTTCTCTAAATGATCACTAAACTAAGTATTTTGTACTCAGGCAACATCTATCACTCATATATAAGTTCAAATGACCTATCTGATTGACCAACTCAAATTTCACATCAAAATGCTCATCTGGGCCAGATATTTGATAAATCAATTGAAATTATCAGATCTGATATATTAATACTTCTCAGAATAAATTCTAATCATAACTTTCAAAATTTAAATTCTTACTACATTAGATTTTTATTAGAAATGTGATAATATTTAAATACATACATATAGAGAGGGTGCTGAAAATTTTCAGTCTAATCCACTTCCTATAATTTGACAAAATAACCAAATATCAGACTGTATTTTGGAATCTTGTCTTGGTTGGGCTGTGAATTTTTCAGCTCCTGCAATAGTTGTTTAGTGTTGTAAATATGCCAGTAGATAATTTGTTCTCAGGTAAAGGCCAGGAGTTTCAATTTCATTTTCCAAGCTTAGCAGGTCCTCTTCAGATATAGGTACAAGACAATTTTTTGATTCTTAAAACAAATTATTTTCAGGAACTTCAACTGTAATGTACAAATAATTCAACTATCTAATAGAGATTTTGCATTCCACCTGAGTGGAATGCAAAGTACTTTATTTTTAATGATAATGTTTTATTTATCTGAGCCAATATATTGAGTATGTTTTTTTTTTCTAAGTAGAAATATCTCTCAAAATATAATTTAAAGAAAGAATTAAAACTAACATTCATTTCTTCTTTTTTTATTATCATCTTTCTTATTTCATCCATTTTCTTTTCCTATATTTCTGTTTTTCTTTCTCTCTCTCTTGTAATCTGTGTCTGATTGCTGTGAAAGCAATTGCCATCCTTTATTCTTTAGATGTATGTGTATATAATTATTTGCTATTGTTTGAGGGCAAATAGGCTTTCTTTTAATATGAAATTCTACTTCAGTAACATAAAGGTTTCATCCAGATGACTCAGTATTTTAATGATGAACCATAGATTATATCAAATAGAAGAATGAATAAACAAAAACAGGAACAGTTAAATAGATAAATTTTTATTTTTCATTTTCACAAAAGGAATTATAGCCATCTTCTGTTTTATTTAGTAAGAAATCTTGAATAATATAATTTTTTTTAAAGTAAAAACAGAAATATTTAATGTCCAACAAAAAATTAAATCATTTTAGTATTTCGACAAAGTACATTTTTTAGTACCAGTTGTTCTACTAGTGGAATATAGTTCAAGACATTTTTTTTATACCAACTGAGCTTTAATTTTTATTACTTTATTAATAATATACATGAAAAATAAATATTGCTGTCACATCTGGTCTGGTACTTCTGCTATATATTTAGATATTTTTGATAAAATACAAAGAAGAATCTGCAATGTCATTGGTCTGACCTGGCATCTCAGCTTTAGTTACTTTCCCACTTCCATTATGTAGCCTCCCTATAACTTTTCTCTAAATATTTTCTTGGTAATTGTTCTGATGAGCTTTCATGGAGGCAAGGTTTCATTACTTTACAGTTGAAATGGCCATGTTGCAATTGTGTAATTGTAAATGCTAGGCAGAATTCTTGCTTTCTAGTCAAGTTTGAGTTTCAAAAATTTAAATGTCATGTCAGTCATTATCTTCTCAATTCCAGTTTTTTTTATTGTTCTTTCCTTAATAATGTTTTCTTATTCTCATATTCTTTCCCACTCAGTAACCCCTTGTGTCTTAGTGGCTTTATTGCTTTCCTTGGAGTGAAATGATTAAAAAAATGATTAAATTACAAATATATGCTTATGTATAGAGTTAAAATATAATTAACAATCTGTTACCACAAAAAAGTCTTACATTTTCTTCCACTAGTGGAACAATTATCCCTAGAAGGTTAAACTATATCAGTTATGGTAAAATTTGGATTTTTAGATGTCATATAATGGGTCAGTTAATTTTGTGTGGTCTTTCATTTTAAAATTATTTTTCTGATAAATACTTTGATTAAAATTATTTATTTGAACTTATATTTTATGTGACCCCTATGTTTATTCTCTTGTCTCTAGAGTCCTACTGTATTTTTCTATAATTGTTTATATTTTTGTTTACTGCCATAGTATGTGTCAACATTAATAAAACATCTCATCAACCTTTTGTATTAGCATCTTACCTTTCATTCACCTGTAAATATATGACTTGGCAATTAAATCTACACATCTTGTTTTACTTTTGCTTTGTTCTGAGCCACTTCATTTGTTGTTTGAATTTTTGTTTATTTTTCCAAATTTCTAGCATTCAAATATTTGTATGTTTTTTTCTTTTAACATGGAACAAGAAATGGAAGATCAAATGATGAGCTTAGACTTTCATCCTTTTGCTTCCCATTAAATGATGAAAATGCTTTAAAATGATGTATGTTTCTTTTTCTTTTTTTAATCTAGTGAGTTTCATATTTGTCTCTGGAAATGCCTTGTCACTTAAGCTTGTAGAATTTATATTCATGCCTTTGACTGCTGTTGCCATCTTAATAACTGTTTCTTTTGATTTAAGTTTTTCATTTTCATTTCTTCACAATTTAATCTGCTTGAATAAT
This sequence comes from Acanthosepion pharaonis, assembly GCA_903632075.3. NCBI lineage: Eukaryota > Metazoa > Mollusca > Cephalopoda > Sepiida > Sepiidae > Acanthosepion > Acanthosepion pharaonis. The sequence goes on along the minus strand of CAHIKZ030005634.1, from coordinate 1,006,568 downwards.
GGATTGCTCCCTTACGGCTTCGTAAATAATTGATTTACACTCTCACCTTTATGTCTCTCACATGGAAATATCATCCAATAGAGACCCTATATATCATTGAAACATAGCAGCAGTAAGATGTCTCCATCATCAGCGGGAGAAGAAAATTGTTTTTTTGTTTTTTTACTCTTTTCCATAAACAAACATGAATTTACAATGGGAACACACACATATATATATATAGGGTGTAACAGCAAAATTGTCCAAAACATGTAACAGTGTAATTATCCATCCCACAAAATGTTTAATATCTAAAAAACCACTAAAGTAATTGGGCTCCTTTTTGTGAAGTTTTTAGATAAGACAGTTAGCCATTTTGACACCATTTTTTATAAGAATCATTGAAAGATCCTTTGAGTTATTCAGCTAAAAAGAGAGCAGGTTAAAATTGTCTTGTGTCAGACCCACTGTCTTCCCAACTGAGAAATGGTGAGAAGAAAAAGATCATTCAGGCCTTCAGTAAGGTACCAATATTCATAATCTGGCTTCCATCTTTAAAGACCATTCAAGAACCATCAAAAGAATGGTGAATAAGTTTAAAAAAGAAAGAACAGTAGAAAGGAAAACTGGATCAGGAGGTCACAACAGGAAGAGGGATCATCATTTCTCAACTTAGAGCTAAAGAGATCAATTAGAAAAGATGTAATTCAGTTAATAAGATGTTTGGCACATGAGAGAGGAGTTTCAGCTATGACAGTTGAAAGAGCAGTGAAAAAAATGACTTGAAAATGAAATCCTACATGAAAACTGTGAGGCACCTTGTTACTTCAGGACAGAAAGTTAAAAGGTTAGAGAAGGCAAAGATTATCTTGAATAAGTTGGAAAATGATCCTGGTATAATATAAATATATTTGAATTTTATTTCAATACTTCATTAGCTTCTGACCCTTAGCTATGATTAATTAATGATGAACATGTCATTTTCATTTATGATCAATTTCATTATGAGACTTCTGTTAAGCTTGGAGAGTAATCATACATTCTTACTGCTCAAAGTCGTGTCCAATACTGTTATAAAAATCTTGGAGAATTCCAGTAAGATATCTTTAATCATTTTTAAGATACAATGGTTCAAAGCTTAATCTAAAAATTGAACAATTTTTCTGTTACACCAGGTGTGTGTGTGTGTGTGTGTGTGTGTATATATATATATATATATATATTAAAAGTGAACATTGAAGTAACACTCAGAGGTGACTGACTGTTTCATGCTAAATGCCATCATTAGGCATATCATGATATTTACATACACTTTATCTCTGATATTGAGTACTTTATCCCATAAATATGGCATACCTTAAAACTATATTTCTTCATATATATATATATATATATATATACACACACACACACACACACACACACATTATCTTTAGGTAGTAAAATTCATACAAACAAGTTTTGTTTAATTCAAAATGATAAGGTTTCTGTTTATTGTATTTTTACAATTTTTGTAATAAGATGTTATATATCACAGTAAAAATTGTGGATAAATTGTTTAAAGTGCACGTTTTGTTCTAAGGTATTTTCAGTTGTTGCAGTTATTATCAAAACTGGGAGTTGACAGTATAATAGACAAAGTTTTGCTGGTTATATCCCAACATTTTTTTTATAATGCTAGAAATGTCATTTTTAGTGGATACCTGTATTTGAGTAGACACTCTGTTTATTTTAAACAGTATTTGTTTTATCTACCATCTTGAAAGTTAGTGCATACTGTTATTAGGCACATTTTCTTTAAGTTTTCATGAGTACACCAACCTGGTAGATGAAATAAATACCATTTAAAGTAAACAGAGCATCTACTCAAATACAGGTATCCATTAAACATAACATTTGAAGTAATAAAAATGTCTGAATAAAAAAAATCCATTAATTCTTTAGATAGTGCTGTAAATCAAACTGGTTCAAAGTGGTACTGTCTAATGGTTAAACAGAGTTAGATAATACGAAAATACTATACAGTAATCACTGCAAAGAAAGACTCAAAATTGTAGAACACATTATTAAGCAAAAGAAATAATCTGCATTAAATAAAATATTCAATATGCTTATAAATCAATAATAATACATGTAAGTACTTCAATAATGCATTTCTCTAATATCTATTAACAAATTTAATAGATTTATCTTATTCTGATCAGCAGATCTATGTTTGCAAAACAAAATCAGAAGCTAAGTCATTGAACTTCTTATTTATTCCCTATATATATATATATATATATATATATATATATATATATATCAAGAACAATACTGGGAAAAAATGTATGACAAAATGGGAAAAGTTTTCTTGGGACATGTTTCGTACTTTAGAACTTCATCAGATTAAATTTGTTATGTTGGTGTGACTACACATGTGCACGAATGAGGGATGTTTGGAATTTTTTTTTTTTTATCTATCCAATTTCATTTACATTCTTTTTATTTTTCTTTCCATCACTTTTGTTTGTAGATATCCCACACTGTCATAATAGAAGTTCTACCAGGAATGGTGAAATGTTGTTAGAGCCAGAGCACAAATTTATTCTAGATGACTTTGTGACCAAGGTATTATTATCACAGTGTGGGATATCTGTTAACAAAAGTGATGGAAAGAAAAAGAATCTAAATGAAATCAGGTAGATTAAAAAAAAAAAATCAAAAAAAAATCTAATTTTAAATTCCCAGCACCCTTTGTTTGTGCGCATATGTAGTTGCGTCAACATAACAAATTTAGTCCTATAATGTTCTAAAGGACGAAATGCATCACAAGAAAACATTTTCCACTTTGTCATACATTTTTTACACACACACACACACACACACATATATATATATATAGGGTGTTTCATTAAGACAGATCAAAGTCAGTAGTAAATAAATCAGTGTTATTGGTGAAAATTTATTTATTTCTCTTTTGGATCATGTTATTTAAGTCATGGCAATTATGTATGAAAAATAATATTCCCCAAATATCTGCAAAAGCTTTGGCGGCACACCTCCACTCAATGGTCAAAATCTTTGATGACATCTCTGAGTAGTTGTTCCTTGATCTCACCAATATGCCTTATTATCTCATCCTTCAGTTGCTGAATTGTTGTCGGCTTGTTGGCATAGACCTTACTTTTGAGATGACCCCAAAGGGAGAAATCTAAAGGTGTCAAGTTGCAAGATCATGGTGGCCAATTGACTTTGCGGTTTTGAGAGATGATACAACCTGGGAACTTCTCATCCATTTTCATAATAGGCTTCAATAACTTTAACACAGTGCTAATTTTTCCATGGTTGAAATTGCAAAAGACTTAAGTTGTTAAACCTGAAAGAAAAAAAATCAAAAAAAAAGAAAAAACATTAGACACTTAAACTTAATTCACATTTAAAAGTGATCCAAGGTTTTGGAACACCCTTTATATATATATATATATATATATATATATATTTGTCTGAGATGAGGTATTATGTACAGTATTTACATTAGTCAGACTATTGTCCTCATCTTTGTCGCCATATTTTGTATTTGTTGGAATTTTCTTCACTTGAACCCTTTATTTCGATCACTGGGGTAGACTGTTCTAATTCCACGTGCCATGTTTGATGGATGTCAGTTATCAGTTATCTCCTGAAAGTTCTCCACTGCCTTAACCAGGAATTGAACTCACCTTCTTTGGGTCTGTCACTGGATCTAACCAACGCCTTTATCCACTGTGCCATGTGTCCTTGAGGACATCTGGGTATGAACTTCTGAGTATTATAAACCTAATGTTTTCAGCATCATTTTTACCAGTGCTCATATTGCAATTTTGCTGTTATCATTGCATGTCTTTACCAGAGTTCATATTGCAACTTTGTTATCATTGCTTTTCTCTGGCACTCCTTATTACTGGTTCCCATATTGTATTTATTTCTATGCTTGGTCGGCTCAGGAGATTTTTGTGGCCTAGCATATGTTCTGATTCCTTAAGTTTACGAATTTTCCAATGGTGTTCCCTGTCTATGATCTCAACTTGATCCCACAGGGGCGGTGATCTCCTTCTCTCTCCATATGTGGTCAGCCACGCCTGATTTTTCTACTTCCCCTCGCGTTACAGCTTTCTGGTGTTCTTGAAGCCTTACCTTGAGGGGGGCCTGTCTCTCCTTTATATTCCTTTCCGCAGCTGCATGGGATAGCGTACACACAGTCTTTAGTCATGTTCCTCTCTGTGGGGGTCTCACTTTCGTGAGAGATACCTGCGAAGTGTTGTCACGCTTTTGAAGGTTGTCCTGATGTTATATGGACCGCAGATCCTTTGTATTTTCTCTGATAACCCCTTCACATAAGGCAGGCAGACTGTTTTCTGAGTGTTGTTGTCCTCCTCCTCCTCCTCTTGTACCCGCCTATCCCAGTTTTTGGGGGCTGCTGCCATGTACCCAGGGTAGTTGTTGCGTTGTAGGGTACTACTTATACTGACCAATTCCTTATCTAACGTCTCTGGATCGCCACTTATGACTTTTGCTCGGTGTTGTAAGCATCGATCTATCCCTTTCTTTACGCTGTATGGATGGTGGGAGTTGAAATTGAGGTACTGTCCGGTGAATGTTGGTTTACGGTATACGGATGTCTTGAACCCATTCTCTGTTCGAGATATTAGTACATCCAGGAATGGGAGTGAGTTGTTACTCTCTTTCTCCATTGTGAACTGTATCAAGGTCTTATTGAGTTCACATGGTCCAGAAGAACCTGGACTTCTTCCAGATGTGGCCAGAGTATGAAAGTGTCATCTACGTACCGTAACCATATAGTTGGCTTTAGCGATATAGACTCTAATGCCATTTCTTCAAAGTATTCCATGTATATATTCGCCATTGCTGGTGATAATGGCGAGCCCATTGCTAAGCCCTCATCCTGTCGGGTATATGTGAGATCCCATTCAAGTGTGTTGTTTGTGTACAGAAAGTCAACATCTCCATCAGATTATCTATTGAATACTGGTCCGCTCCTCTAGGGAAGAGTCAGAGGTTAATCTATCTCTGACTACTGAGAGTGCCTCCTCCGTGGGTACCTTGGTGAACAGACTCACCACGTCCAAGCTCACCATCTGGTTGGATAGGATGGGAGCATCTTTGATTATTTCCACGAAGTGGGCGGAGTTTCGGACATATGAAGGAGACTTTCCGATCAATGGGTCAATTATATCTACAAGGAAGCAACTCAGAGGGTGGCACACAGAGCCTTGGCAACTAACAATTGGCCTGAGTGGAATACCGTCTTTGTGAATCTTAGGGAGACCGTATATGTGAGGTAACTTGCTGTAACGCTGCGATAACTGCCTATGCGTCTTGGGTGCGAAGTGATCCTTGTTCTTGATTAGGATCTGTGACAATTTGCGTTCCGTTTTCATAGTAGGATCTTTCTTCACTATGCTGTAGCTACCATTGCTAATGAGGTCTTCCAGTTTTCTTGTATAGTCCGATTTGTCCATCACTACAGTCGCATTACCTTTGTCAGCCGGTAGTATGATGATGTTCTCATTCCTCTGTAGTAATTCAATCGCCAGTCTCTCCAGTTTTGTCATGTTAGACCTGGGCAGCTTGGCTCTCTCCAAGGCCTGTCTCACTTTCCATCTCATTTCATCCGCCTGAGCCTGAGGGATGTTCAAGGCCACCTCCTCTACTCTGGCAATGATGTCCAAGTATGGCACCCGCCTGATGGTTGTGGCGGTTGAGACCCTTATTCAATACTGACTCCTCAGAGGCACTCAGCTGATATTGGCTGATGTTGACTACTGCTTTCACTGGTGGGTGATGGACCTTGTGCGTCACCTTCTGATCTTTCAATCTATTTAATTTTTGCTTGGCGAGCCTTGACTACATCAAATTCATGTCTGAAGGATTTATCCAGGTCATTTTGGATCCTTCTCTGGTCTTCTTCATTGGTAATTCTGTTGAAGAGATCCTCGGCGTCTGGGAGATATGAGCATGTACTGGGATGTTTCATCCAACGGTTGTACTGGATTCTTTCTCGGACAAGGGCGTGTCCCGCTTTCTCTGCGACCAGACGAGCTCTCCTTGAATTGATAGGAAGTCTTGGTGCCAAGCCTGAAGGGATGAGTTGTAGGTCTCTGCATCGGTGTTGGAATGTCAGATGGTTCATATTCGTGCCCGTTTTTGGTAGGATTTCTCAATTTGTCTCCATATTTTTTGGTATATCGGGTCCGTACCGATCCTTCAGAGTTTGTCTATATTTTTGAGATGAGGTTATTATGTACAGTATTTACATTAGTGGACTATTGTCCTCATCTTTGTCGCCATACGTTGTGACAAATATGGCGACAAAGATGAGGACAATAGTCCGACTAATACTAAATATATATATATATATATATATATATATATATATATATATTTTATTGCTGTATCCTCAGTAAATATATATGCAGATGATACCACAGATGCACCTCTAAATATCTGGCAGCTGATTTCTCCTCTGACCTGACTCTCACAGTTCAATGGGGAGAAAACTGGCTGGTTGAGCAGATGATAAACCTACACAATCCTGATGAGTGAGCATGCTCTCAAAGAGGCACCTTGCCTTGAACACCTACTGGGTCAAAAGCTCACTCTTGACCTCAAATGGAACGCATATATTCATGCCATTGCGAAAGATATTGAAGGATGATCAGTTTCTTGTATTGCTCCAAAAAAATACCCAACTCCTCTTGCCATTCTCTATCTTTACAACAGTCAGATTAGAACAAGAATGGAGTATTTTTACCATATCTAAGTTGGTGCTGCCCAATTCTAACTGTCCAGCTTTGACAGAATTTAAAAGCAACTACATGGATTTGTGGGTAATGGATTATTCTCCACCTTGTAATGCTTATCCCATAGGCAAAACATTGGTAACCTATCACTGTTCTGTTGTTATTGCTATGGCAATTGTTCAGATGAGTTACATCCCTTAGTTTCACCTGGTCATAACTTCACAGCTAGGACCCTCCACCATGCCAATTTGATTGTGGCAAATCATCCCCATTCTCTTTGTTCCTTTGATAAGGAATAAGTTCCACTTAGACAATTTCTTCCCTAGAACTGTTACTTTGTGGAATAGACTCCTGAGAGGTTGCTTCCTTGAGCACTAAAATCATGGTCTCTTCAAGTTCAGCATCAACTGATATCTATCCTATACTTCCTCATAACATACACTTATACTTAATCCTTCCTTCTCCCTAACAACAATCCCACTCAGTAATCCTCTACCTTGAGTGACCCTTGAGCCTTGTATTAGGTGAACTATTAGTAAAAAAATAACTAACTGGTATTGAAAATGTTTATTACATTATTACAACTTAGTGAACACAAGAGTGTACCTTATTAAGGGGAGACTATCACACTGTTGCTTTTATAACAATATAGTAATTTTGATCCTAATTGGGTGCTAGAGACGTGAAACCTTGTGTCAAACTAGTTTGAACTAAAAAATGTAAGAGGTCACTTTGTTGTGGAGAAGTGTTTAAAAAGTTTTTCTATAGAGAACTGGATGCTCTGCACTTGTGAGCTTGTGTTGTACAAAGCAAAACTTTTGATACACTCTAATGTGTCACATTTTTATTGAAATGCAGGTTGTTTTCCATTCTATGATGCTTTATTATTTTCAGTGCATGTTTGCTTGCTTAATGATTGTTGGATGTAAAAACAACCTGAATATTCTGATAAAAAGCAAAAAATATAAGACAAAAGATAAACTAGTAAAAAATGAATGATTTTAGATAAATGTGTGTAATAATATGTATGGATTCTTCTATTTATTTTCAACAATGAATAATTTACGCTACAACTATGATTAAATGTCAAATTTTATATACACTTTTTGTCATATTAATAGATTTTAAAATCATTTACTCTCTCTCACACACACACACACACATATATATATATGCTGATCATCAGTGCATTATTGGTAGGCCTATTGTATTATTTTAATGGTTATTTGGGTGGGTGATAATGGTTATGTTTCAAATTATTCTGGGGCTACTGAGTGGAAATAATTGTGGATCAGAATGCAGTTTTCTAGCTATTTTATAGTGTTAACTTTTTCATTCATTATTTATTATTGATTATTTTATTGTTAGTTGTTTCTATAATCAATACAATAAGTTTTCTGTGCATGTTTTTTTGTTTGTTTTACTGTATACACACTTTTGCATATATGCACACACACACACACACACACACATATTAGAGCCCCTTTTTTGTCACTTTTGTTAGCTTGTGGTGTGTACTGTGATACCTGGTTTGTTTGCTTGTTTGTATATGTGTGTGTATATATATATATATATATATATATATATAAGAGCTTTTAGTGTCTGTTGGTACTTAAATCAGTCCACTCCAATGTTTTTTTTTCTTTACTAGCTCTTATACTGCTTTATGCTATTATTGCGATTGTGATGATCAGTGATATATGGTCTTGATCTTGAATTTATTGTTGAGAACTTTCTCAATGCACTTTCTTAGTTAATCCCTTTATCTTCTGATGAGTGATATTTTAAGTCAAAAATATGGTCAAATATATTATGATAAATCACCAGTGCATTCAAATTGTTGTTATGCAGAATACCTCTGTAATGTTCATATAATCTGTTTTTGTGATTTCTGGATTTTTCTTCCAATGTACATCATTGGACATTTTGTACAATCTATTCTGTATATTCCTGCATCTGTCCTGTTATTTCTATTTTGTTTTGTGCTAACTAGAGATTTTATTGTTTTAATGAATTTTATGTCAAGTTTGGATAAGTTTTTTTCAAGGGTGTCTTTTATGGAATTGGTAGGTAGGATTTTGTGTCTAATTTGCTTATGACTATTGAGATTATTATTACTTGTGGATTTTTCTGTTTTTTGTTGTATTTTTCTTCTGTGGATTTTGTAGACTTTCCATTTAGCATTGTACAGGAAATAATTCAGGTATCAGAGGATTCTGAAAATGTTTTTCAATATATTTCTCATTTTTTGGGCAGGGATGGGAGCTACAGATTCTAAGGGATCTTAAATAAAAGTCTACTATTACTCTGGATTTTATTTTATTGTTGTGAATAAAAGTGTATAAGATTGTTATTTGTTGGTTTTCAATAGACCTTCAGTTGTATATCCTTATGTGTGGTGGATAGGTTTTGTATTATGTCTGCACAGCCTATGTGTTTCCATCTCTTATCTTTGCATAGGGTTTTTAATTTATAATGTAGATTGTTGGTCTTCTGATGTTTTATGTTATTGGTAGCTCAACATAGACAATCTAACTCTGGTTTTGACAAGATATTTTGCTGAAGCTTCAGTATGATTTTTCTTGCTTTGTTGAAAGTTGTTTCTCCATTCTTGTCAAGCTCTTCTGCAGGGGATTTAAGGTATTCGTGAACATGTTCGGGTAATATGTTTGATGTTTATAGTATTCTGTGTGTGCTTCTTGAGATGATTTTTTCATGAATGCTGTCTAGAATAAAATGTTTCAAATTTTTGTAAGAATTAGCTGAAAGCAATAGATTCTTGTATAGTTTCATCTTTGTCTTTTCTATGTCAACAGGGAGTCTGTTTGTAAAATGTATAATCGTATCTGAAATAAAAGCAAAGATAATGAGACAAAAGGGGAAAGCTATAAACGATGAGTTTTGCCTAAGGACATTTGCTGCATTTGGCTTCTTCAGGTTAGAATGAAAGACAAAACTGTATGTAAGAAAAATGCTTTGAGATCTCTAAACATAAGAGGTTGCCATAAATCAAATTACTTTATTGCATCTGATGACCAAAAAATGTCTGCCTGTATGTTTTGGAAATCAGGTTGAGTTCTCTAGGGAAAGGGGTTTTAAAAATTGGTGACTCCTACTGCTATTAAGTATTAGTCTTCAAGTAAACTGAATTGACTTCTCTGAGCTGCTGGCATATTTTGTATAGAGAAAAACATTAAATTTCCCTTCCTTTCAGCTGTTAGCGAAACAGTCTGTCTGGGGATGACTGTATATATATATATATATATATATATATATAATAATGTGTGGGATAGTCCAAGAAAAAGGTGATGGAGAGAAAAAGAATACAGATGAATCTGGCTAGATTGAAGCAAAAAATATTCTACCTCTGTGCATGTGTAAACATGGCAACATCAACAAAGCCCTGTCTGATGAAATCTTAATGGATGAAATGCATTACAAGAAATTTTCCAGTTTGTCATATATTTCTAAATATATATATATATATATATATGAGAGCCATTGGTATCAGTTGGATTTTAAATCGGCCAACTGAAACCAGAGAGTGTTTATATATATATATATATGTTTTGAACAATAAAAAATATTAAAAAATTAAAATCTTCAGACGCACTGGGTTGTATATTAATATTCTTTTGTTTTTATTATTTCAGTTAGATTCCTCGACTAGTTTTGGCCAACATGGCCATCATCAGAAAAAAAAAATTCTCCTTGTTAGTAGCAGTGAACTACAGAAATAAGTGACTTGATGGAGAAAATTAACTTTTTTCTGTAGTTTTCATTTGTTTTTTCATTTTTTATTTTTTTAACATGAATTTTGGTCAGTCCTTGTGTTGGTGAAACAGTTTATTTTAAGTTATTTAAGATAAGAGCTGGATGGATTCATGCTGCTCTGAATTCCCTTGGTCATTTCAGTGACAGTAAGAGAGACATGTCCCCTTTCCAGGAACTAATAAGTTCCTGGAAAGAGGATGTACCTCTGTTACGTGTATGTGTTATTTGGTTCTTAGGAAGTGAGTGAGTATGATGTGTGTAAGTGTGTATATTAGAATTGGGTGTGTGTTATCATTTAGCTCATTAGGGAGTGAGTGAGTATTTTGTGTGTATATTAGTATGGGTGTGTGTATATAAGTGTGAGGCCTCAACACCTCTGCAAGCATGTCTGTCTTGTGTGGGTGAGAAATGTGGGTAGGCCGTGATTCGTGGGGTTATATATTAATTGTATCTATATTTTTAAATTTGTGATTAAGCCCATCTGGATGGAGCATTTTTAGGCACCAAATCCACTTATCTTCATAGCCTTCTAAAATCTTTCTAATGTTATCTGCTTTGAACTTTTCTATTTTCTCAATTATAGTGAATTTGGCATGGGTTTTAAAATTGTGTTTTTGTAGGCAGAAATGTTGTTCTACAGGTAATAATCTTTCATGGGAAGTTGGCTTAATTCAATTGGGATAATTATTAATTCTGTAGTGAAAGGGCCATTCAAATTTTCCTCCATATTGTTTCTGGCATAGTGTGCATTCTAGGAGGTAAATTATATTATGACTTCTACAGTTAGTTGTGGTAGATTTTGAAAGTATATATATATATATATATACATACACAGAAATAGAGCCTTTTTTGCGGGGTATGCTATTTATTCCTGGTATTATGGTGCGTATATGTAAAACAAGGCAAATTGTGATCCCCTCACACTGCAAGTAAACTGTTGCTGCATGTTGGAAAAGTGACAAATGACCTTTTATATATGGAAGGGAAGATGTGCAGGTTGTATAATGGCTATTAGGGCAGAAAGTGGAATTGTTGAGCTTAGTTCAACTGTTGATTCTGTTTCCTTTATTTCTTACTAATGCACTTAGAAAAGGCCTGAATCCATCTCTTTTTCCACAAGCTATGGGTTAAATAACAGGGTAGATTGCTCTCTTCCCTTGGGGGCAGCCAGTCTAGGAGAAAAAAAAACACTGAATTCGATCCCAAGAAAAATTTTAAAGATTTTTTTGGCACACTGCATATTATTTTATTTTTTGTTAGAAGTTCTTCCAAAAAAATGTGGTCAATTCTATAAAGACTTCACTCGTATAATCAAATCATATGTATAGGTAGTCTAGTACCTTGTTTCTAAATGGAACTGTTTGATCCTCTTAAAATCCATAGCAGAGTCTCTTTCCCTTTCATATTGTAGTTTAAATTAAGTCTTTGTTCTTGTAATCTCTGCTTGTTTAGACTTCCTAGTCTTTTTCTCTTTGTCTCTTAACTCTCCACTTTCTCAGCAATCGACCAACTGATCAACTGGAAAAAATCTTGAGTGGGGTTAAAACTGGGTGACAAAGGTTCTCCAGGGAACAGACAAAAAAAAACTGAATAGAGAGAAAAGGCATTGGCTTTTATAGTACTTCACTGGGTAATCTTATTCCAGTCAACAGGAGTGACATCTATTACAAGCTAAAGTGTCTTTCTGGTTGATTGAAGGTTGTGAGCTTATCCCTGTACTGGGCAGTACATTTTATCTCTTTAGATACACACACACACAATATATATATATATATATATATATAGTTGTATCAAAAATACTTTTGCAAACTTTCAAACTTTGGTGGGGGGGCAGGTTCCTGGCACCAAAACAAGATAAAATGTCCATATAAACCTGTCTAAAAGGCTATCATTGTACCTCAACACAACTCATAACAAATGTTCAAAAATGTCCTCTGCTTGCTCCTATACACACATGAACCCATCAGTTCATTGTTGGCAGACCCTTTCAAATACTCCCACACACGTGCAGGCCATAGAACCAGTCCTCCCCTACCTATCCATCTTTCATGGGAGGTGTCAGCCAATGCATCGCAAACAATGTGACTAAAATGTGCTGGAGCCCCATCATGCATGAACCACATGCATCTTCATATCAGCAGGGGTACATCCTCTAGCAGATCTGGAAGTGTGTCTCCATAGACAGCTTCTGTAAAATTTGCTGAGAGAACATATGGATCTACCAGACAGTCACCTACAATTCCAGCTCACACATTAATCATAAACTGATGTTGGTATCTAGCCTGTATTATACCATGGGAATTCTGATCCAGTCACAAATATTGGTTGTGTAAATTTGTTATTCCATCTCTTCCAAATGTTGCTTCATCTGTAAACAAGACTGAAGAGACAAACAATGGATCGACAGTTTGTGGAATAAACTTTCGGCAAATGTTATCCTGTGTCGAATGATCAAAGGGTGAAAGACCCTGCACACATTGCAAATAATATGGATACAGGGTCTGCTCTTGAAGTACCATCCATGTGGTACTATGAGGTGTACAACATTCTAGGGCCACTTGACGTGTGCTTATACCTGGATTGTCTCCAACAGCCTGTAGAATGTGTTCTTTGTGGTTAGGTGTATGAGCGGATCTTGGTATTCCTTGATCCATAGTTTGTGGTACTACGAATCCTGTCACAGCAACACAACGATAAACAGCAGCAAATGTTCAATGATGTAACGAGCATGCGTGGAAACATCCTCGAACTTCGTGTGTGTGTTGTCGCTGGGCACACCTTGGAGTACCATAATGGACTTGACTGAGGACTATAAGAAGAAGATGCGTGAGTCGTTTGGTGTCTTTTCTTGGGTGATAAAAACCGTTGCGGTCGGTCGTCCGTCGGCAGCAGTCGTGGATGCCATTTTGCTCGTTGGCTGTCGTAAAGTGTTGTGTCTCAAGAAGGCGTTCGTTTTTTGTCGCAAGAAGTTGTTTTTTTTTCGCACAAGCTATTTCAGCATTATGGCCTTCGACCCGAAGCTGATACCACTGTTCGACGGAAGTGATTCTGGACAGTTGGTAGTGGAATGGTTGGAGAAGGCGGAACTAATATGTCAGTTGAGTTGTGTGAAGCGAATTGAGTGTGTTATCCCGATGTGTTTGGCAGGTGGCGCATATGCTGTGTACCAGCAATTGAGTGAGGAGAAGCGCGCAGACTTCAATTGCGTTAAGAAAGTGTTATTCACAGCTTTCGCCTTAGATCCCTTCTCCACGTAGAAGCAGTTTGCAGCATATCGCCTTCAGCCAGGGGAGACGGTCGACGTCTTTTTGGCAGAACTGCGCACACTCGCGATTCTATTTGGTGGCGTATCGGAAAAGTGTTTGCAGTGTGCATTCGTTGCTGGATTGCCTGAGCATGCAGAGGAGCTTTTAAGAGCGTCATCCCAGATGGAAGACCTGGATTTGTCACATGTGTTGGCACAAGCTTGCGCTATTTTGAAGAAGTGCACTGGTCCCACGGAGCAGGCCGCAGTGGCTTCACAGTTGAAGGAAACAGATGTGCACATGAGGTGCTATAAATGCGATGGAGTCAATCATAGGGGGAGCGATTGTCTCCAGGGTCATGAACCATCCAAAGGTGCTGGTACCAAGCATCGACGGACCATCACTTGCTATCGATGTCATCGGCAAGGGCACATTGCTCGGTGTTGTCCAGGAAACGGGCAAGGGGTCGAGAGTTTAGCACCAATCTTCTCCCCAAAACTCTTGTAAATGGCGCATTGCCTGTAGTGACAGTTCATATCAATGGAATACCACGTATAGCTCTGGTGGATACAGGATGCACACAGTCACTAGTCCGCAAGTCATGCTGTCGTGCATGGAAAAGAAAATCAACATGCGTGCTTACAGTAGACGGAGGCGCACTTGACTGCTCAGAGTGGTACAAGTTAGCGTTGGTGCAAAACTGTCCATCGCTATGGAAGCCCTAGTTGTGGACGGAGACCTGCTTGGATTTGACTTCCTGCTCGGACTAGATGCCATCAAACAGTTGGGAGGAATATCTGTAACTGGCACCGGTGAGGTGAAGTTTCCGCAGTGTGTTGAACCAGTCGTTGCTGCCATCACCATTACCGAGCCCGACTTTAAAGTAGAATTCGATGAGACCGCATCTTGGAAATGGGCTGGCAACCAACCTCCAGGTATGTTAAGAAATAGACTGGCAGAATATCCAGCTCCCGCACAAATTTGGGAGGAGTATGATCGGGAACTCCAGATTTGGATAGATAATGGCTGGCTGCTTCCTTACCCGGAGGAGGAACTCTGACCCCCAAAGGGTTTAACCCCCCTCATGGCCATTCTGCAGGAAAACAGACAGAAGGCTTGGCCCGTTATGGACTATCAGGAACTCAATGAGTATGTTGATGCATATGTGGCCAACGCAGATGTTTGTTCGCAAAAATTACGGGAATGGCGTCAGCAAGGACCAAATGCTGCAATGCTGGACCTATCTGCAGGTACACATTGACAAGTCCCTTTGGCCATTCCAAACAGTGGAGATTAAGGGACAAAGGTATTGTCTGACCCGCTTAGGATTTGGGCTCAATGTTGCCCCTTTAATCATGCAGGCCATTGTTAATACTATCATGAGCCAGGACGAGATCATCAATGCAGCTTCCTCCTTTTATATTGACAACATTTTTGTTAATGAGAGTGTGTGTTCTGTGGTCCGCGTCAAGGAACATTTGGAGCAGTTTGGTCTGTCTAGTAAGACTCCGGAGCAGCTAAGAATTGGCACACATGTACTGGGATTGCATGTCTGGGAGGAGCAAGGAAAACTGCGATGACGTCGTGGATGTGAACTTCTGGTAGTCCCCGATAAACTTACCCGCCGAATTGTCTTCTTGTTGTGTGGAAAGTTGACTGGTCATTTTCCTGTATGGTTACGTGTTGCCACAGCATTTGTGAAGCGGAGAGCAAACACTGTTACCACTGGATGGGACGATGAATTGCAGGACCCTTTTCTAGCTCAGATGATCAACAACATTTTTAAGAGACTAGCCCAGGACAATCCAGTGAAAGATGACTGGTGCATCGGTGGACAAAATGTAACCGTGTGGGTAGATGCAAGCTCCTTAGCCACTGGTGTGTTTGTGGAGAGCAATGGCGCCATGGCAGAAGACGCAAGCTGGCTCTGACCGGTGCACGAAGACAAGCACATCAACTTGGCTGAGCTCGATGCTGTGTTGCGAGGTGTCAACCTTGCATTACAATGGAAGGCCAAAACCATTCATTTACGGACAGACTCAGCATGTGTGCATCACTGGGTAGCTGACACTCTGTCTGGACGGACGAGAGTGCGCACCAAGGCAGCCTCCGAGATGCTAATCAGACGTCGGCTAGCCACACTCCAAGAGTTGGCCTTAGAATACGAGCTGGACATTGATGTAGAGCTTGTCAAGTCGTGCAACGATCAAGCCGACCAACTTACTAGAGTACCGCAGTGATGGTTAAATGAAATGCGCAAAATGACGGAACCCAGAGAACCTATGTGCGCTGTGGCTGAAGAGCGAGATGTTGCTCAAGTACGAGCCATTCATCAATCCAGCGGACATCCTGGTGTGAAGAGAACACTCTATTTTATGAAGTTGATCGACCCAAGAGTAACAAAAGCTGAGGTGCGAGCAGTGGTTAGGGGATGCAAGGAATGCCAGTCAATCGACCCGGCCCCTGTGTGTTGGAAACTGGACAGGCTTGATGTTGCGGAAAATTGACACAGGGTTGCGATGCATGTAACCCATTTCGGACATCAACTATACCTGACGCTGATAGACTGCGGCCCCAGTCGTTTTGCCATTTGGAAGCCCTTGCACTGCCAAGACTCTGCTAGCATCATCAAGGAGTTGGAAGTAGTGTTTTGTGAAAGAGGGCTGCCGGTTGAGCTGCTTACGGATAATGGCGCAGCGTTTTGTGGAGAGAGGTTTGCCGCATTTGCAAAGATGTGGAATGTACAAATACGATTTCGCTGTGCCCACATATCATCGGGGAATGGGATAGTTGAGAGATCCCATCATACAATAAAGCGCATCACAGCGAGAACACGGTGTTCAATTTTGGAAGCTGTGTATTGGCACAATGTTACCCCAAAGGACAATAAAACAGCTTCAACTGCACCGGCGAATGCAACCTACACTTACAGGGTCCGCATTTCAGGTATCAACGCAGCTTTCGTGCATGATGACACATTTGCCAATCCTTATATGGTAGGAGAGACTGTCTGGATGAAAAATTCGCATGGAAGGTGTACGACACAGTTCAGCAAGGGTATGGTGACACAAATTAATAGCCCACACTCCGTCTCTATTGATGGAATACTGCGCCACATAAAAAATGTGCGAGCAGTGTGTGGGAAGGATTATTCCGTCAGTAACCACGTTAGTTCTGATGATGATGAAGCCCCGATGGTTTATATAAAATCACAGGAAGAGCACACCTCAGAGAGTAGTGCGCCTGATGAACCTATGTGGGATGAGCTCAGCGAGACGTCCGAAGAGAGCACCACTGAGGAAGCATTTGAGACCATACCACTGAGACGGAGCACCAGGCAGAAATGGCCTGCCCCACATTGCCATTTGTGTGATCTAGAGATCAGGTAGGAGTGTAACGAGCATGCGCGGAAACGTCCTCGAACTGCGTGTGTGTGTTGTCGCCGGGCACACCTTGGAGTACCATAATGGACTCGACCGAGGACTATAAGAAGAAGATGTGTGAGTCGTTTGGTGTCTTTTCTTGAGCGACAAAAGCCGTTGCGCTCTGTCATCCGTCAGCAGCAGTCGTGGGTGCCATTTTGCTTGTTGGCTGTCGTAAAGTGTTGTGTCGCAAGAAGGCGTTCGTTTTTGTGTCTCAAGAAGGCGTTCGTTTTTCATGTTGCAAGAAGTTGTTTTTTTTTTTCTCGCACAAATGATTTGGCTGCCTTTGGTCTGGAAACGTAATCTGATACAGCCATGCAGCCTCACATCCATAACCATTCTTGCTATTGTTAAATGGAATACTTCTCCATTAGTTCACTACCAGTTAAATGTTGAAAACAGACTCACCACAAATGTACACAAATGACAAATGCAACCTCATCTAAATGGCAACACAGCACCATCTACTGTAAACTTCCTTTAACCGTAATAACTTAAAAATGAAGGGTTTGTGGACATATGTTTATATGGATTTTTGTTCTTGGTTTGGTGTGAGCAACCAGTCTCCAAAGTTTGTAAAAGTATTTTTGATACACCCTATATATATATATGAGAGAGAGAGAGAGATTTAAAGTAATCAGGAGTAATGCTTCCTTAAGCCTACTCTTGCTTTTTTTTTGTTATTACAAATTTTATTAAATTCAAGCAGCAAGGTGTGTTTATGTAATTTCTTATTATAATTTTCAATTTTTGTGTATTTGAATTTAATGTTCCAAAAATGTCAGGATGTAGCTAATAAAATTTTTGTCTATGATACTAACAACATTTAGTACTTGATAATCACTAAGACCATTGAAAGTACTAAACAAAAATAAAACAAAAATATGAATTTTCAACTGCAGCTTTGATTCAGATGTGCATCTATTTATATAAAAATTAGATTTGATAAATATTAAATAGACAGGCCTTGTCAGTTGTATTTAATATAACTTGGTTTAAATAAAAAGGGTACAATTAAAAATTTTGTGGAAATAATGATAGTAATTGTAGTGCACATGTACTGTAAATATTACTGATATACCAAATGTAAAATTTTGATAGTAGATAAAATAATGATAGTAAATATTACTGATAGTAGATACCAAATGTAAATATTACTGATGTAGATACCAAATGTAAATATTACTGATGATAAATATTACTGATAGTAGATACCAAATGTAAATATTACTGATAGTAGATACCAAATGTAAATATTACTGATAGTAGATACCAAATGTAAATATTACTGATAGTAGATACCAAATGTAAATATTACTGATAGTAGATACCAAATATTACTGATAAATACCAAATTATTACTGATAGTAGATACCAAATGTAAATATTACTGATAGTAGATACCAAATGTAAATATTACTGATAGTAGATACCAAATGTAAATATTACTGATAGTAGATACCAAATGTAAATATTACTGATAGTAGATAAATGTAAATGTAAATATGTAAATATTACTGATAGTAGATACCAAATGTAAATATTACTGATAGTAGATACCAAATGTAAATATTACTGATAGTAGATACCAAATGTAAATATTACTGATAGTAGATACCAAATGTAAATACAAAAAGTTATAATTTAAATTTTTATTTTTTAGTTTTAAGTAATTGATTGACATATTTTAAATAGTTTACTGAACAATTAAGAGATAGATCAAAAGTACAATAGAGCTTTGCATGCAGTTTATTATACGAAGAGCAATCATTTGTGTTCACTCATGATTGATCAAATCTGCAAATAATTGTTTCTGCATCCAATTCATCTTACAATTTCTTTTCAATGGATAACAACATGTATGATTCCAAATTCTCCTCAGGTAATGACTTTCTTAAACTCGTCTTTATGATTTTTAGCTTTGGAAATGTCCTTACACATTGGACTTGAGTAACTGATAATGTTCAGATGACCATATAAAGTTTTTATTCCTTTCTATTACTAAAACAGTTGTCTGTGTTTGTTTCTTTATTGCATTTTTATTTGATATAGAGGGCTCACTCTATTAGGGGCCTAATTACCATTGGGCAAGGTGATACTCTGGCCAATATGCTATTGGTCACCATGCAGTGTTGATTCTGATGTCCTTTATCTATGTTGATTTCCCATTGTGTGGGGAATGACTGTAAAATTTTTCTCCCTCCCCTCTTATAGTTGGAAGTACATGAAATGCATGCTGGGATATTTTTTTTAGCCAATAAAATGGGATGGCTTGATTTTTGACATGACTCAGTCCAGATCTGCCTTAACGACTGAGATCTACTGTGTTCGCTTGTTTGACCTTGCTTTTGTGTACAAACACCAACTCTGAGTTTGTGATTTCTTTTGCCTTCTTACTTGTTTGATTTGCTTTAACTATATTGCTTGCTTGTATGATTGTTGCTGTTTCATCCTTTTTGCCCTTCTTTCTTTTCAATGCAAACTTAATACTGTTTGTGTTATTTATCTTGCATTTTGACAATGGCCTCTAACTCATTTATCTCTCTCTCTCTCTCTCTATATATATATATATATATATATATATATATATATATAATTATATTAAGAACATCTCCTTAGAAACAAAGAAAAGAGTGCTGAACTATTATGTAATATAAATTCTTCTATATAGCAGTGAATGCTGGACAGTTTTCAGATACATAGAAGACTTGAGGCAATAGTGATGTAGTTCTACAGAAGGACACTGAGAATATACATATATATATATATATATATATATAACCTATTTTAAAAATGTGTTTTAATGATTTCAGAATTTGGTGTTGATTTTGTTTGATTATAGGGATATTTTTTTCTAATTGTTTTCTATAAAGACTGCTTCAGAATCTGAGCTTACTGAACAATAATATCTCCTGTCTTCACCAGTATTGATTAAAATGAAAAGCTTTTACTAAAATGCTCAACCACAATGTAGCATTAATAAAGATGAACTGTGCCACATTTTGGTGACTTGATTTCCTTAAGACAATCAATTTACTTTCCCCCTTTGCCTCCATCTCTTCTGCCTTATTATTTGGACTTGTCAATAGCAGATGACAGCAGTGGGTTCCTTAGGGAAGCTGGTAGAATCCCTTGTTTCTAGACTTGGCTCTGGTTTCTATGATTCTAAATTAGATAAGATGTCAGTGTTGCCTTGCTTTTATCTTCTTTTGCTCATTAAGCATGTTTTAATAGTTTGATTTGAATTGCAAAACATTTTCTTTTGCTGTACCCTCATCTCTTGTTATTCACCAGGGATACATTCCAAAGTTACTTGTGAATAGCAAATTTCTATTTGTTGCCCAATAAGACTTCATCTTCCAAATGATTTATCTTTAAGAGATAAACTTTGAAATGTTAAATACATGAAAACCAACATTACCCATTTACACACAAACCACAAAATAGACCCTCATTTTAAACTTTCTTTTCCCATGCAAAGTAGTGTCATGTTTTCTATTTTTGTTTTTATGGATCCTTTCCTTAAAAAAATGCAAAAATAAAAGAAAAAACAGGTTCTGTAGTTTCCTGATAATAGTGGTGTTGAAAACCTCTGCAGCGAAGCTTAATGGTTTTCATCTTTGCCATTTTGTTCTGGACTTTCATGAAAAGAAAATCATTGATGATTGACTCACCAAAGCTGCTATGTGTTGCTAATAATATAACAATTATAACAACATCTCCTTAGAAACAAAGAAAAGAGTGCTGGATTACTATGTAATATAAATTCTTCTGGACAGTTTTCAGATACAGAGAAGACTTGAGGCAATAGTGATGTGGTTCTACAGGAGGATACTGAGAATGTCATGAATGGTGCATGTAAGCAGCAACGAAGATTTAAAGAAAACGAAAAAATAACACTTCTCCTTAGAATCAGAAAGAGACAGTTGAAATTTCTAGAATACATAATGTGTAAAGAAGGCTTGGAAAATTGAACACTCACAAGACATTAAAGGCAACAAGGGCAAAGGGAAATGCCAAGTAACCTATCTAATGAGCTTGTGTAAATGGATGACAAAATGAATGGGAGTTGGGGGATAATAAAAAGACACCTTGTTAAGAGCTACAAGGGATAGGAAGTTGTAGAGAGCCATGATCGCCCACATCTCGAAGAGACATGGCACATAGAAGAAAAGGTTTATTATCCCAAATCATTTAGTTCTTAGTTTCTGTGAAGAAAACAATCATCTTTCATGAATCATCTTTTATGAATCATCTAGATTTTCTCAAAGATCAGTATATTCTTTCTTCTACTTGCATAGGGCTGCAACTGTAGTTTCAATATCAAGTAGGTTTTATAGACTAGAGTTGATCATTACTTAAACTGGTTGCTTGAGATCTCAGTCTACCAAGTTATAAGTGTTGGTTTGGAAGAGGGGGAAGATGGATTCATGCCTTTCTCAGGGACATTAGTAAATGCAACTGACTTGCCTAGAATTTGAACTCAGCTTGTTGAATTCATCTTCCATGCCAGTAACCATTATATTACCTACATGTACATGATGTATTTTGACCCTATCAGCCTGTAAAGAAAATTCAGTTGTTAAATCCTTTGAGTTCCGACTGAATTGATGAAAAATCTGAATATGTGATGTTAATGTAATGAAATTGATATATCTTAAAAACTGTTGAAAATCAAATATTACAAGTTCATTTTATATGAAAGTAAATTGATTTCTCTCTCAAATTTAACTGCCTTCGTATTACTGGTTATGAAATAGAGTTTTGGAAAATCTACAATTTTTACAAAGTTGTAGAATTCCAGTGCCTCTAGTTGATTATGTGAAGTGCATTAATATAGGCATATTAAAATACAGTGCTACCCAATTGTGGGTGCATTTAGGTGTTCATGGATTGTATGCATTTGAAATTTGTGGGTGTATTTGTGTACTTCCAGACTTAAAGAGTTAATACTAAATATAATATATTCATAGCTGTTGTGTTTAAAGAAACAATAAGAAATGCTGTGTTTATTGATAAAATAAATGGACTTGATATTTGTGAAAAGAAAGTTAAAGCAAAACAATACATATCATCTGTTATGATTTATTATTAGTTTTACTTCATCTTATGGTTGTTGCTTTTTATCACAACAAATCTGCATTAATACTCTTATTTTATTAATAAGTTACTTTTAATCTCCATTCTTGCATGAATACACATATATGAGTCTCACCCTAGATCATGTCAGAATAGACTTTGCACTCAGTATGATGTTAGAGAAGCCAAGTACAGGGTTGACCTAAGGTGACCTCTCACCTGCATCTGGGTTGCAAGTGTGGGAAAGGATCATATTACAAGATTATATATATATATATATATATATATATATATATATATCCACTCCAGAGAGGAGCTGAGCAGTCTCTCAAATATTGCAGATGACAATGTAAGGGCTTGACACCATGCACTCACACACTGGCTGAGAGTAATTGACAAAGTCAGGAATTGAATAAAATATAATGTAAAATATGAGTAATTAAGTCTGATGTTATCATTTGGTCTTCACCTTTCTACACATTTAAATACATGTGTATTATTACACACATTTAGAAAAAATAGATATCTTTTTTGAAGGAAACATTTTACTATTTCACTGAATGCATTGCTATGAATTTATAATCTTGATTCGGGA
Organism: Acanthosepion pharaonis; assembly: GCA_903632075.3. Classification (NCBI taxonomy): domain Eukaryota; kingdom Metazoa; phylum Mollusca; class Cephalopoda; order Sepiida; family Sepiidae; genus Acanthosepion; species Acanthosepion pharaonis. The sequence continues at coordinate 983,692 of CAHIKZ030005634.1, read as the reverse complement.
TGGGCAAACACTTTTCAGAGGTCCACATGTAGTGTTTGGTGGGTTCATAGTGAGCTACAGATACAAAAAATACTTGAATAATGATCCACAAGAAACTCTTTAATATTGACAATAACCAATGCATTGGAAGCGATGAAAACCACTACTCTCATGTGTCCTGTAGTAAACTGAATACACAGTCTCAATTTGTGTCGGTTAGTACAAAATGACCTAGTAACCTAGTTGTCTTTTAGAAATTAAGTAATGTTTCATGAAGATTCAATGAAATGAATAAATTATCATAGATTTGTCATTTATTTTCACTGAACATTAACTAAAATGGAAAAAAGGGAAAACTGATCAGACAAAAGCAAATCATGCACAAAAATGTTTTTTTGTAATGGTTTCACAGACAACAGGCAACAATTTGACCACTACTGACTTTGGTGGGCACAAATTGGTGGTTTTATTTTTAACTTATCTCCACTTTAGGAGAAGACAGGCTAAAAAAATACATGCATTTAGAGAGTACTCCTCCATTCCACTTTGAATGGTCAAGTCAGAAGTATATACTCTGATGTTTGATAGTGGCTGATGGAAATGGTTGTTTTTACTTGACCTTTACATTTTGCCATTGTGGAATGGCAAGTAAATTCTGATACTTATGTCTAATAACTTTGTAAATATTAGTGTTTTAGTAATAAACCAAAAATCCATTCGAAGTCTATAAAAGATCATGTTTTCTTTCACAAGATTCTGATACTTCATTCTTTCATGAGGTAGTGAACTGTGAATATGTCCTAAAAAAACAAACTGGCTTTTGAATTTTTCTCTTTATGTAAGTATCAGCAAGGGAAGCAGGATAATTGACATTTCGGAAAAGGCATTTTGCAATTTTGACACCTGTTAATTACAAGTACTGGTACAATTACTCACTTGTGCGTTTATTTATTTTCAGGTGTCTTATGCAGCTCGAGATGTTTTGGTGGGTGTGCTAATATTTTTGCAACTGACTATGACCAAAATTAAAGTACAGAATAATCGACTTTTGCTCAGTTTCTCTGTTCAGAATACCACCACTAGTGACCAATATTCTGAAGAAATTCTTCAACAAACGGCTATTGCCATATCTCAGGGAATTGTTAATTGTAATTACAATGACATTCAAGGTTGGCGGGAAAAAAGTCCTGGTAAAAAGGTAATTTATTTTTTAACTTATATATTGATACAACATTGACAATGCTTTGGAATAAATATACATATTGAGATATGATCAAATAATTTTGACAGGAGTCATACTAGGTCAACCCCCCCACCCCCGAAAATTGACAAATTGGGAAATTACTATTATATTAGTCCCATCATACATGAATAGAAATCCTTTTGACATTGTTGGTATATATAATAATGAACTCTTCCGTCGGTTTTGACGTATAAGGATCTGACAACTTAACCAATAGGTTCAGTTATGAATTTTGTGCGATAATCTTAAGTGGCACTTTTGACCCACTAGTCATTTGCAAAGGAGGCCACATATGGAGAAAGAGTGAGGATTGTGGAATGAGGTCACTGTTAGATTGGCTGACCTTTTAGATCTTGCTCTTGCTTCTTGAAGACTATTCAAACTAGCAGATTGAAAACTGCTGACTCCACTAAAACATGTTGATCTACACTCTACCCGCTTCAAGGCTAAGCACTCATGGGTGTTATGAGGTATATTGACAGCTGACAAATTGCTCTTCAGCTTGTCTTTGTATCTAAGCCATGGGCTTCCTACATTTCTATAGTATGGTATATATATATATATATATATATATATATATATATATATATATATATATATATATATATATATGTATGAATGACTCTCTCATCTCATTAACTCAGTTCTTAGAATTTAAAGTGAGACTACTCATACATACCATTTTATTATAGTGTTGAAGGCTTGTGCAGAACCCGCCACACTTTTCTAAAGAACCATGCACATAGTGTGCCACAAAATTTCTGAAAAGGAGGCTTCTTTAGAAATTAGACCTGACCTAGCAATGGATTCAATAGTCTTTCCACTTCATTCCAGCCAAGAATGTTGCCATTATTTTCTGAACTATCTGAAGATCACTCATTGTGTGAAATTTATACTCACAACAGAGTAGTAGTGACTTTGGAGATATATATATATATATATATATGCACACACACAGTGTGCGATGGATAAATTGTCATCTAAATTATGCAAAAATAAAAGTGACACTGTCATTTTATTTTAACAGATATATTTGCCAAAATTACACACAAATATCTTTAAATACTAAAAAATAAATTTATTCAATAAAATCACCATTGGCTACAACCATGGCCTCCAGACAACTTTAGAATCTTCTGCAACTCTTCTAGGTGGTCTCCTTGTTTAAGTTGGTGAATGCTGCCATAATCCTTGCCTTCAGTTCATCCTTGGTGTTACAAGGAGTTGGTCTCTTGCTCACTTGCACCCCACACATGATTACCTTGTGACCTAGGGCAGCAGCACTACCTCCTCAAGAGATTGAGTTTGAGGCCTTTACCAACAAATTTAAGAGTTTTTTCCTTAAAAGAATGATCAGTGAATTTTTCAAGCTGCTAATCACATTAGACTCATCTGACTCCTTCCAAATCCTCTGTGCTATCCTCAGATTGACACTCAAATACTCTGAAATATTTGAATTGGAGCTTCCGGTATGAATACCAAGCTGTACAGAATGCTGTTTCCAAATATCTGGTAGAGTGAATTGTGTTACGGTGTTCTTTTTCTCACAGATGGTGCCCAACTGACCCTACTATACTGTGCTGTCAACAAAATCAAAAATAAGCAATATATATATATATATATATATATGAAATGGTTAATTTGAATTAAAAACCTATGTATCTTAATGGACTTTGTCTTTATATTCAAATAGAATATACATGCATACATATATATATACTGAGTGAAGAATAGTCCTGAAAGAGAACTAATTTCCTTTAAGATTATAGTAGTACATTTATTAAGCAATCCAACAGAAGGAAATTTCGTCTTATAATTACAAAATATTTTATCTATGAGGGATGCTCCAAAAATAATACCTTGTATTTATTTCCACAGAAGCTATAAGAGAGCACAAAAACACTCTTGGGTTGAGAAAGTTTTCTGTAACAAAATATAATTTTTATTTTCTACATTACCACCTTTGTTTGCTATGCATTTTTGTTAGCAGTTAATAATAGTCTGTGTACTGAGTTTGTAGACTTTGTTTGCTGCACACATTGTTGCGTTGTCACAGCTGAAACCCATTATCCACCACCCCTGTTCACACATATATTTGGCAATTTTTAATGTAGGTGCAATTTGTTTTGTGTGCAGGGTTTCAATGAAACAGCTCAGCTTTGTATGCACTTTCATATCAAATGGCATTTTGACAGAAAACAAACCAAAAAATTATGGTTTATTGGCATTAAGTTTTAAACTCTACTCCCTTCCTACCAAAGTTCGTCACAGACATCTTAAAAGGCATTACTTTTGGAGCAATCCAACTAGTTAATTTTTATATTTCTAAGTTGACTTTATCTTTTTTTTTGCGTTGTATTTTAAATTTGTATTTTATTCCACCTGACAGGTTTCTTCTACAAGTGGGAAACCGCCAAAGAAAGACATTTTTCGTGCTTATTCTCTGCGTAGAAGTCCTCTCTATGACAACTGCCAGCTTCTTGCACCTGATTATCAAATGCTTTGCACTTGTGATACTCGCAAAGCACAATGGTACCTGGACAAGCAACTTGCAGGTTTGACTTAAAGATTCTATTGTTTAACATAATTTTCATGCTTAAATAATAAAACATTCATATTACAGAGCTTTTTATGTTTCTGTCTAAATTTCTGAGATGATTTCTATTATTCAGTATTAATTTATTTTGAAGAAGAAACTTGAAGCAACAGAAATGGGATTCTACAGAAGGATGATGAGAATATCATAAACTGAACATGGAAAAATGGAAACAAAAAGGACACTTATACTTAATATCAGGAAGAGACAGTTGAAATTTTGAGGGTACATAATGAGGAAAGAGGGCTTGAAAATTTTGATACTCACAAGACAGATTGAAGGCAAGTTGTACAGAGGAAAACAATGCATAACATACTTAGTAAGCTTGAGTAAATGGATGGCTAAACAAGGTTTAGGAAAGATAACATAAAAACTAAATTTCTTAAGAGCTACAAAGGATAGGAAATTGTGGAGAGCTATGATTGCCAATGTCCTGAAGGGACATGGCACATAGAAGTAGTTTCTTTATTTGTCACTGAGGTCAAGCATAGGAATGAAGTGGGAAGTTTTGATTAGAAAAGTATATGTATCAAGTTTAAATCTTCAAGATTCCACAGTCTGATTGTTCAGCAATATTTGATCTTCATGCATACAAAAAATGATGTGTCAAAACAGCACTATTACTGTATACACTTGGTTTCCTTGGCAATATTTATTTACAATATGATAAAAATGTGTGAATGAAGTACAATGTGATATTATTTACCATTTTATAAAGAAATAAATTTGAAAAGAAATCTTTTTATTAACAAATATTTAAAAAACTACAAAATTATCAAAATATGGAAGAGATGTTCTCGACCTGCTTTAGGGAATTTATCTGGCGAGAGCAGATGAAAGAAATGCTTGAAAAATGCACTTTTTCCAAATTTATAATTACAGTTACTTGTCATTATGTGTTTATTTAAATTTTCTTCTTCACAGACATTTTTATAGATATATGAATAAAAAATTTTTTCATATTTATTTCTTTATAAAAAGGTAAATAATAAATATTTCATTATAGTTGGTTCACATATTTTTATAATCTTGTAAATATAAAATTATTCTTGTAAATAAGCATTCTAATAAAAAAAAAATAGATTTAATATCTTTGTTGTCAATTCTCAAGAATAAAGAAAATGTATAAATCTGCTTTCATATGTTTTGGTTTTATTAAAATTCTAATCATTACTTTTTAAAACAACAAACATAGCCAAGGGAGTCAAATGTGATAGTGACATTAAGGAAATAACTGTCCATTTGACACACTGTGTTTTTTTGCAGGTGCAAAAGGTTAAGTTGATTGTTCTTTGGAACAAGAGTGTTGGTGAAGTGCATCTTATGACTTGTTGGTGTCTGTGAATTCAATCCTCAAATTAAACAGAGAAAAATCATATGCTGTGGCAAAAGCTACATCACGAAAGCAAATTAACTGATATGTTTTCACTCCTCATGTAGACAATGAAAGAAGAAGAATACTTATAAGAGGACTGAATGAAAGACTTTGTTTGAAATTTTCAGAAAGTTACCAAATATCACAGGCCATTCACACTCATCTCCAAATGGCCTTTGTGATCCCCATCTTTTCCAAATGGGTGCTTTAGTCCCTCCTGGACAAGTGAGTTTGTAAAGTTTCAATGTCTGGGCCCCCTGCTCAGCCAAGATGTTTCTGATTCAAGGAGTTCTGCTACTTTGATTCCTAGATGACAACCTCATTTAGTAGCTCTCTTTTTTGAGTGGCTCTTGGGCCTTGTATCATGTAAAGAAAACAGTAAGAAAACAAATATCTGAAGAAGACAGGAGAGTACAATGGTTGAAATATTGTTACTATCATACCCAAGATGAGGATACTAGTCTGAATAGATTATTGTAAAATTATATTGTTTTGATAATCAACTGTTTTCAACTCTTGAATGCAAAGAAACAGTTGACTATAAAATGATGTACAGTTTTTCTTTCCCCACTCCATCTCAAAGGCTGAAAACATCAATTGTTGGCACAACAAATGAGGTTAGAAGAAACAATTAATTAGTTAATTGACTGCAATCTATTCGTTTTATTATTGCATTTATTCATACCAATGTGTACACACACACACACACACACACACACACACATATATATATATATATATATATATATATATATATATATATATATATATCCCAGCTTGTAGTGTCTTTGGAAAAATGCCTGAAAAGCCAATGGTATATAGACCTAAGCCTTTTGAGTGAAATTGGGTTAATAGAACTGTTTGGAATCTGCCAGTGGTTGTGCTAGCATAAAATCACAAGCCATCATGATCGAGGATTTGATCGTACTGGCATTGTTCAAGCTGCTGACCATGACAGGTTATGTACTCTCTCCCCAGAAACTTTAACTAAGCTCCAATCAGCATAGTTGTAGCATAAACCAGAGGTGTGTTCTGTTAGTGTTGGACAAACAAAAATGTGATTGAGCAAGTGTCTGCAGCAGTGTTTGGCTAACTGCTCTAGCAGATGAGTGTACTCGGAAAACAAGAGTAGCCACCTATTTTTATATATATATATATATATATATATATATATATATATATACACACACACACACACACACACACACAAGTAAAAGGTTTGTCACTTAGCTGATTGATGTTATCTTCAGTATTCTAACTCCAGAGTTTTGTAGACATTCACTTAAGGGGTATCAGCAATTGACTGTTTATACTTCTTGATTTTTCTTATTTATATCCAATTTTTCATTGGTACAAGTTTTTTTTCATAGTGTATGCACCCATGTATGTACATGTAGAATGACATGGTTATTTGTCATTTTCATTATTTTTTTTTTTACTTAAACTATCTCCTTAACTGTTTCTCTCTTTTCTTTCAATTGTAGCCATTTTGGCTTCCAGTTTTCTAGACATATACTGTTGTTGATAATTCTTGACTGAATGTGTGTGTCTGTGTTCACATTTTGAAGAAAGTTTATCTGTCTAGTATACTTTTATGATGATGTAGAAAATACTGATTATAAATATTGTATTAAAGGAATTCTTAAATTGTAAATGGTTCTGTAGATAAATAAACATTTAATCCAAGATATATTTAAATATATGTCTCTATTAAAATTTATTATTTCATTTATTATAATTGTTTTCATTATAACAGTGGCACAAAGCAGAAAATTAACTCTTTTTCAAAACCTTCTCTTTCCAGGATGTAGGTTATCATGTCTCTTCATAACATCTTAATTTTTTTTTTAATAATTTTGAATTTTGAATTTTAAATTTTAAATTTTGAAGCCTGTTTTGGGGAAAAGTAATAAAGTGGTTTCATCCTTCAGTTTTGATTTCAGAGTTGTTATTCACCTTGACTAGTTGACCAACAAAAGCTAGTGAGCAGCCAATCTATTCTACTATTTTACTCAAGGAAGATTAGATATAGACTCCTGCCCTTTCCAAAGGGCATAATGTGAAGTGAATGTCACTGCCTTGACTGAAATTTGAACTTGGTTTGCTGATTCAATTTTCCATGCCATAACTATTACACTATTTGTGCATTCAATCAGTTGTTATATTCACTGAATTGTAAAATGTCTGAAATGGTGACACTCTTAAAACCAAGATGAGGATACTAGTCTGAATAAATCAATGTATTATAGTAAGTCTTTTAATTTTGCCATGAACTGGATGAGACATTTGATAGGAGACAAAATCAATGAAAGCAAATAATTGCCCTCAAGATGCTGCTGAAATATGATCTCTTACAGAAACATTCTCAGCTCAAGTGTTCCTATTAGCTTCATAATAATACTCATTTAATAAAACTTTGGTTTCTCTCTGTGAAAAAAAAAAACAAAACAAAAACGAAAATTGATTTGTTCAATTTATATGGGAACCCAAACATAACACCAAAAGTGAATAAATCAAAAATAAACTATAGATATCACAGGCACCAGTCACATTTGATATTTGTCTTTTTAACATATCTGCCAGAATTCTTTAGACTATTCTTTACTTTAAATTGTATATATACATGTGTGTGTGTGTGTGTATGGGTGCATGGGCGAGTGGTTAGAATGTTCGCTTTCTGGCCATGAGACCCGGCTCGATCTCAGCATGTGGCACCTTTGGAAAATGCCTGAAAACCATAACACAGATTGACCCAAGCCTTGTGAGTGAAATTGAGTAGACAGAACTCTTGGGGGTCGTTGATAGCTGTGCTAGAATGAAGACACAAGTCATCATGGCCGAGGTCTTGAGCATTCTTGCCTTGTTCAAATTGTTGATCATGCTAGATAACATGCTCTCTCTCAGAAACTGTAACTAAGGTCTGCTCAGTATAGTTACAGTATAAACTGTTGAGCAAACACAAATGTGCTTGGATGTGTGTCTGGAATAGGGATTGGCTAGCCGCCCTAGTAGACAGGTATTCTTGAATACGAGTGGCCAGCTATTATATATATATATATATATATATGTGTGCATGTGTCCAAGTTTGATAAAAAGAACTAACAGGGTCTATTGGCATTAAATTATCCATAAGTAGTTGATATGCTATTAAACAATAAAAACAAAATCTGTTTAATGTTTTAATTGTATTTTTCCCATTTTCAAATAAGATGTGAATTGAGATCAATATTGTGTATAAACTGTTCAAAGTTCATGTTTGAGTTATTGTTTGTTAAAGTACATTTGACTGCTTCCATCATTTTCAAGGAAAAATGTGTAGTTTTTGAAAATAACTGATATGGTCAGTGTGTGTAAATGTATGTATGTATGTATGAATACACACACACACACACACACAAATTCTGTGATCAATTATTCTGGTTGAAAGTCCTTATGAGTGACTGAAAAATGATGAAACTCTGAGCTGGTCTTTGATATACATTGAATATTATTTTCTCTAATTCAAGAATTTATATATATATATATATATAAGTACACACACACACGCTTACACAAGGAGGTTACTGAAGCTTTTAGCCCAACCCACATGTTGAAATCTGACTAAATAACCAAATAATATTTTTTTAAATCTCCTCTTAAACTTTTCAGCACCCATTCATATCTCTCTCTCACTCTCTCACACACACACTTTATAATACTCTATTTTTTGCTGTGATGTGAAAATGTTGACAAGTAAGCAAATACAATAATATCTTTAAGAAGATCTATTATTTCTTCAACATTGGAGAACACTGACCCATATGGTAATAATAACAGTAAAAGTACCAGTACTTAAAAAGATTCTTTGATTAGTTCTTAATATTCTTTACACTATACTCATAACATAAATCCGATAAGGCTAGAATGTTAGCAGTAGTAGTTATAATGGTGGGAAATCTGAGGTTGTTCAGTCACCAGATACTTGTCATTCTATTATAACCTTGGGACCTTATTGATAACATCCTACCAACCAGGCAATGCTATGTAAACCCTTAGTCTGAAGGGTTGAAACAACTGATGTACATAACATTTTCCAAATTAAAATGTTTCTAGTGTTGGCTTGTAGTCTTTTCTGTTTATTATCCTGAAGTGGGAGAGCCTTTAACAATTGTGAAGAACCCTCTTAAATCTTAATTTGTAAAGTCAATTTGATATTACTTAAATTATGAAGGAATTTATGAAGGAATTGTTTATGAAGTCAAATATAGATAGAGCTGAATAAAAAATTTGTTGTACAAATTTGAACTGTTCTATTTCTCAGTTATCAGATGTTATGTTAATCATAGCCATCTTGACAAACTAATTTGGACTTGACTAGTATTTACCTGTCTCATGGGAACACAATGATTTAAAGCAATTGACTAAATGATAATTAAAGTGTCAAAGAATGAAAATGTAACAATAACAACTAATAATTTAAAAAGATAACCTCACCTATTATTGTGCTAGATCTACCTTCAATATACATTCAATCAAGCTACAATTAATGGTAGATAAAGTAGTAACACTAGTTTAATTATGTTGATCTGATTGTTCAATGAGGCTGAGGTGTACTTCTCAAGATATTGTGATGAGATTGCATCACCATTTTAGTTAATTAGGCTTATTCCATTTAGTCAAATGTTAAAGTTGTTATCTACCTCGAAGACCCTGTGTCCAGTATGCAGTAGTCAAGCCTTAATTTAAACAATTTTTTTTCTATTGTTTTGCCAGCAAAATATTTTAAATTAATCCAGATGTGTACAATTGTTATAAAGTCAAAAGATGAGTATTGGTGATAATTTGTTTTTTTTTTTTTTTTGCTTTTCAGAAATGGTCAGTGAAAATCCACTTATAATACGGTTGAAATTTGAACCCTCAGGAAGACCAGAAAGTCCAGAGAATTATTACCTTCAAGAAAAGGACAATATTTGTGTTGTATGTGGGAAACCTGAAGATTATTTACGAAAAAATGTCATTCCTCATGAATACCGAAAGTAGGCAAAATTCTTTCGCTTCCATTTTTATCCCTTTGTCACTAAATTCACTTCTCCTGATTTATCTGCATCAATTCTTTTGAATATTAATTTAATTCTGAGAAAGATGCTTTCATCTTTAACCCTTTGCGCTTAAGAACATATGATTAATTCTAAGAAAGGTAAAACTAATGAATTCAGTTGATCATATCCAAATGAACAGTGTAATGCTACGATGGCCTAATTACCGAAAGGGGAGAAATCAGAAGGAAAGAAAAAAACCAAGGTATGCCATGTTGGGCTGTCGTAAGGAGGGATCATGAAAATTGTCACTTTTAAAAGTTGGAAGCTACTGATAAAACTATTAGAAATTTTCTGGTGATTTCAGAGAAATAGCTATAACATTTTTTTCTTTGCTGAGAAACCTAGGTACCATGATAAAAATTTCTACCCACAGGCTAAACTTTTGGTTAAGAGTTGTAATAAATAAATAAGATTGATTCCATACTAATTTTAGAATTGGTCTTCATTGGTTGACTCTGCTGAATGAGATATCAAAGAAGTATTTCCAAATTTCTATGATTATTATACATCTGGGGTGGAGTTTACTTGAACCAATTTCCAATATTAAAACAATGCCAACAGGTGACAATGAGACTCCTGATGTGAGTTGCTTGCAATAATAATTTTGAACACTAGCTTGGTTGTCACCATGTTCCAAATATAAAAGCTTTGTCTGGTTTTTGATGGCCCTGTTCCCCCCCTCCAAAAAAAAGGCTCTAATGACAGCATTTGCAGGAGACGTAACAAAATCTTCATTAATGGTCAACCATTATTCTTTCATCTTTCATTTTCTTGTGTCCAAAATCTAGATGATTGTGTTTGATATGGTTACTCCAAAATTATCTACTATCAAGCACTTTATACTAGGGTGTGTGACATATACATATATATATTTACACTATTTACATTTTTTGGACTGTTGTCCTCATCTTTACTGTCACATTCACAACGTTTCAGCTGTTGTATGCTCTGGCTGTCTTTAAACTATTTAATCCATGGGGGTAGATTGTTCTAATTCCATGTACCATGCCAAAAATGTGGACATGGCAGTAAAGATGAAGAAAACAGTCCAAACAATGTAAATAGTTACAATACCTCATCTCAGACAGATATATTATTATTTCATGATATATCAGATTACGGTATAACTTCATCTTATGGGACATGCTACAAACCGGTTGTCCTATGATTTTAATGATGATTTGCTTTTGTCTAAACTCTACCGAAACAGACCTGTTATAGTTAAAGAATTGCTAAAAAAATTTAAGCTATTCTTCAGTTCACTCTCATCTGAAATACATTTTCAAAAGTTATCTAAACTTGGAATAGTGTTTCCTATGGTTGTGCAGGAGCCAACCATAATGCATATACCACTATGTCATAAAAGGGAAAGGCATCCTTTTCACTGGGAGGCCTCCATCTGACAGTTTACAGTACCCTAAAAAACTCTTGTCTTTATCTAATATTAGTCCAGCTCCTCTCATTTTTATCTCCTCCTGTGTATATGATTCTGTCATTGGTACTTATAAAATCCACATTGTCTTTTCATATTGTTTCACATACTAAAGGAATTTTTAATTTCTGTGGACTATTGTCCGCATTCTTGCTGTTATTACAACAATAAAGATGATGACAATAACCCAAGTGTAAATAAGAATGTTAATATTCAGCCTTTTCACTACTTACTTTAGATTTTTTATTTTTTCACATTCGTACAGTGTTCTAACATTACATGTTCCACTTGGGATATTATTTTTGTTTTGGGCTGTCACTGAATGACAGTCAAACCACATCTATCACATGTCTCACCTTACTGATTGAGAAATCAGTTCTGAGGGAGTTGCCTTCCTTCATTTTGTTATTGTATTTATAAGTTGTGAATTGGCATATTTGTTAGAGAGATAGTCAAGTAGTTTCCATTTCCTTTCCCATGGTGTTTTATTGAGATATCTTCTCTAGTTAGCTGGCCATTGACTCTTGAAGTCTATAATGTAATTGACATCTATAAGGTTGACTTGCCATGTCAGTTAGAAAAATAGCAAGGTAATATTTCATATACTGCCTAAATATACATAAATTAATTTTGCTTTAGGAAGTATTGGCTGTTTATTGTGGTTTACAAATTATATTTCAGCACTTTTAGATACTGTGCACATCTGATAAAGAAATGTGGTGAGACACAATACAGTGCCTCTATAATAGACTTTTGTACAAACCCACCCATAAATACATATATAATGTCTTAGTAAATAATATATAATGTTTTAATAAATAATATATAATATATTAATAAATAATATATAATGTCTTACCCAAAAGTCTAAGCAATTTAACCAAGAAAGAAAGTTACATTATCACTTAATTCCCATTGTCTTCTTTAAATAATCTATTGTCTGCTATTTGTGCACTGGCTCACAAAATGTAAAAATTTCTATTACTTTTGAGTTGCATCTCATATAGACACACACACACACAGATTATATATATTTTTTTTCTAACACAGTTCTAAAATGACATGTTCCAGTTGTGATATTTTGTTATTGTAGGCAGTCACTGAATGACCATCAAGCACCATGCATCACACATGTCTCACCTTAGTGATTGAAGAATCAGTTACTCAATAAAAAAAAAAAAAAAAATAATGTCTTCTTGCTTGTGGAACTCACTTCCAGCTCCATGCTTTCATGCAAACTTTAATTTCAAAGTAAATTGCTATCTGTCCTCCTGATTACTCTTCCTTTGTTCTCACTCCTTAGTAATGTCTCCAGATCAGATTTACTATCGAGACAGGAGTAAATGGTTGTGTCATCAGTGTATCTAGAATTTTATTTGAATGTGTGATTATTAATATGACGTTATTATCTTACTTATTATAAAACGCAGATTGTGTGTGTGTGTGTGTGTGTGTCTGTACGTTTATATATTGGATCGGATTTGCTACATTTTTTCAACTATTTCAACAAAAACTTCACAGGATCGTAAAATTACCTTGCAGTGGTTCTGACAGCACCAAAAATTGGAAAAACACAATTGTTTTTGCACAAATCAATTTGAAAACACGATTCTGGAATGAAAGGGGACAACTCACACGAGTTATACTTATTATAAAACCCAGTTTGTTTGTTGTGTGTGTGTTCGTTTAAATATGGGAAAAACATTTTCATCCGATTTCAACAAAAACTTCGCTGTTTTGGCAGGTAGTGTTTCATTGTCTTGAAATTTTACAAATGCTTTAAAATTCCATTTACAAGACAATTGTTTATAATAAAATTCTATTCACGATTCTCATAACCAGAAAAGAATGTTTTTGTTTGAACCAATTCGTAAAAAAAAAAACTAATTAAGACATGGTCCGTCAACCTTAAACAATAATCTTTGTCAATTTTATTTTTCAGTCTTTATGATGGTTGATACTTGATCTATCTCTTACTGTTACATCCCCAGGCAACGCCGGGCTCTACTGCTAGTATTTCTATATATTAAAGTATGAAAATAAAACAAATAGTATCTTTTTATTAAGAATAAAGAGTGAAAACTTTATAAATAAACAAAAGAATATAAATAGAAGGAAACTTTATCTTCTTAGCAAAACTGAGTGGATTTGCTATCAGGCTCTTTCAAATAAAGCTGAGTAAAAGTTTCTGAAGATGGGTACTTGTGTATAATATGCTCCCCTAATTTTTGCCCTTGATTTTCATTTAAAACTTCTCATTATGCACAAGAAAATGCAGTATCTGTGTGTGGGTGTGTATAATTTAATATATATATATATATATATATATATATATATATATACACACACACACAAAACTGTATAATATTTAGTGGATACATCTAAGTAAGTTGGTATCTCTGTCTTGTAAACAGTGTAATTTATCTACCAGCCCTGTCGCTTCAGAATCACGCCTTTCTGCAGGGGTTCCCCCAAGGGGGCCACCTGTTTGCCGTGGGTGGCGACCCGTGATGTTTGGACCCTGGTGGCTGAGCAGGTCATGACCCAGGTGATAAGTGGTCATGCTGCAACACTCCACTTTGGCCCTTACAGAATAGACGGGCGGTCTCCGATCAATTGGCTGGTCATGAAAAAACACTCAACCCACCCCCCAAAAAAAAAAAAAAAAAAAAAACTTGTGTATTAGTATAATTGCCAATTTATCCTCCAAAAAAAAAAAAATGACATTTATTAAAAAAAAAAAAAAATAAATAAATATATATATATATATATATATAATAATAATAAACTCCCCACATGAGTGTTGGGCGGTGGCTAAGGGTCAATCGATTCTGAGGAAGAAGGCCACAACATGGCTGTATACACCCGAGAGGCATCACTGGACTTGGCCAAAGAATGCAGGTGCTTTGGCTTCCACTGATACGAGTATACCTTTCCTGTAGCCCTGATGTGCCAGGGCGGATGGGTTTGGCATCTCCCATAAAATTGGACTCCGAGGTGGGTGGGGGAGCAGGAAAAACAACACCTAAAAAACAAATGTTTCCAAAGAAATCCACCAAGAGACCACATTTTGAAAGCTCTGACAGTGAGCCAGAAATAATATATCAAAACACCCCTACATATATGGTAATCCAATCAACTGAAGATATACCTATAACTAAAATATCACCTTTCAAAATCAACAAATATTTTCTAAAAAAATAAAACCAAAAACAACAAAAAATTAACAAACGGAACAATTCTAATCGAAGTTCAAAAACACAAAATTTAACAACATCAAAATTAAAACCTCCCTCCACCAAACCTTAAATTCATCCAAAGGCGTAGTGAAAAGCTCTGGATTATCACTATGCACATTAGACGAAATAAAAACAAATTAAAAAACCAAAATGTAATAGATATCAAAAGAATAAGTATAAAAAAAAATGGAGAAACTATAAACACAAACACATACATATTAAATTTTAATATCCCAAAACCCCCTAATGAAATTAATGTAGGGTACATAAAAAATAAAAGTTGAGACATATATACCGAATCCACTTAGATGTTTCAACTGTCAGAAGTTTGACACCACCAAGATAGGTGTACTAGACCCCCAGAAAGATGCGGTGAAAATAACGCAAGACACACTGACTGTCAGAAGGAGGCAAAATGCACTAACTGCAAAAAAAATCACCCATAAATTCAGAGAATCTGGAAAAAGAAAAGGATATTTCAAAATAAAATATACTCAAAATATTACTTTCCCAGAAGCAAGGAAATTAATAAACACTGTGACATACACAGAAATATCAAAAAGACATATACCAAACCCAAACCAACAAGGACACCAAACATACGAAAAATAATCAACCTATAACAAAACCTGAAGTAGTTACTCAACTTATGAACGAGATGAGAACTCTAATCCAAGAAATGAAAACCATTATAAAAACAATCACAGAAAACAAACAACTCTCCAAGGAAAACTCAAACACCAAAACATCAACAAACCAAAAGACACAAGCAAAGCCTAACAAGGAGAACCCAAAAGTACTTCTTCTGAAGTGGCCTCTACCACTAGGCCATCACAGACTTCACCCAATAGGAAACTATAAAAAAAAAAACCTGATGGGCAAGCATAAAAATAGATCAAGATCAACCTCAAGAACAAGAACTGCCCCAAAAATAAATAAATTTGAGGCATTGGAAATAATGGAAACGGAAGATGAGACCCCCACAACTAAGCAAAACCCAATCAAGGAAAAAATCTAACCTCAAAACAAATCCTGCCAAAAAATTAAAACATGGCTCCACAAGTAATCAAACATCAAAATATCCATAAGATAATCCAAAGGGAACTGCCGTAGCCACAAATTAAAATATAATGAGCTACCACTATTAATAGCTAAACAAAATCCTAACATCAGACACATTCAAGAACCCCCCAAAAAAACATGGGAAAAAAAAAACTATGCAACCATGACTAATAAAATCATCCAATGGAACATAAGAGGTATGAAACCAAACATAAATGAACTACTGCTTTTAATTGGGAACCTATGTCCAATGATAATATGTTTACAGGAGACTTTTCTGAAAGAGAATGACAATGTAAAAATTCGTAATTTTACCTCATATAACTATATAAATAATAATACAGATAGAGCCTCAGGCGGCACATCCATACTATTTAGTGAAACACATTCTCATTGAATGTACTGACCTAGCCCATATAAGAGAAACGCTTTATAGTGCAAGTAACATGAAGGAACTGTTCCAAAAAACGGACATGGATAACATAATATCGTTCCTGAAAGCAGTCAATTTGTACCAAAAAATCTAAAAACATAAAAAGTTGGGAGTTTTCTGCAAACTTTTGCTGCAAGGAATATTTTTCAACAAAAATCTGATTCTTTCTGCATACCATTTCTCAAAAAAGGAAGAAACTTCCCTACGATACAATTCTCTACAAAAAATTTTTTTGACAGAACCAGATTTTTCTACAAACCATTTCATTTCTAAAAACTTTTTCAGCATGGCAAACCTCTCCGTTTGTGGAAATGGAAGGGACTATTATATTGGAAAATAATACTCCAATAATAACCTGATTTGACATTAAATGACTGAGGAGGTCGATATGTCGTGAAAAACACAAACAAACAAACAAACAAACAAATTACATCTACCAGTCTTACATTCAAGAGTCTTAATGTACCTTCAACAAGGTTGGAACTTGCATTCCTCTTGTAAGTGAAACTACTGTTAAGCGAAGTTCGGTTACCCCCCCCCTTTAAAAAATGCGCATCTCTTGTTCAGATCCTTCAAAGCCTATATCTGCTAACTTAACAATGTAATTTCTAAGAAATTAATGGACTTTATTTATAATCCAACAATATTTATAATTAAGTTTAAATGGTATATTTAGCTGATACACATGTTTGAGTAGATATTGCTGTTTATGAAAGTAATAAGAAATTTTGTTGGATTATAAATAAAATAAATTAATTCTTTAGAAATTATTTTGATCTCTGACAGATCAACTCTGGTGATACTCAAACCTGGATCTCATGGTCAGAACACTGGTGCTTTAATCACTCAGCCATGTGTATATATATATATATATATATATATATATATATATATGAGAGTGCTGAAAAATTTTGAGTCTGGTCAAGAAGTGCCCTTCTGAAAAATATTTCTTATGTTTGATCATTTGGATAGATATTGGAATCATATATACTTGAGTATAATGCAAGTTTTTATGATCAGTTTTTTATGCAAAAAATAGGGGTTCACATTATACACAAGTAATTTTTTTTGAAGTGGTTAAAAATCATGCATTATCGGTGACTAGTTGCACTATACACTCATAAATTTTTATGGAGGGGTTAAAATTCATGCATAAACTTCAGGGGTTACACTATGAAATCTGCTTATACACAAGTATGTAGAGTAAACTGATAACTTTTCAGCATCACCTCTCATATATATATATATATACACACACACATACAAGGAAAATATGTTTATCACAATGTAAAATTTGTTGGCATTTATTTTTCTGTTATGTTCTTAAAGCTTTCTCTTTTTATTTTGTTACTAGACAAACAATGGTTCTCAATGTACTTTGAGTGCAAAATGAACTGAACTCAATGACATAATTAAATTTAATTATTTAAAAAAATGTTAATTTATTGATGTTCATCTCATTGTAGCCATGTTTTTTCTCTTCATTGTTTTATAAAATGTTGTTTGCTTAGCAAGTAGCATCTGCTACAATTTATTTATTCTGTTTTATATTCAATGTGTTTTGTTCTCAATCAAAATTATTAAAAGAATTATGAAGTTAAAAACTGCATGAAAATGTTTCTCTACAAAAATCAGTAACAACAAAGTGAGTGGCTTATGATTTTTTTCTCATCTCTTCACAAAATGGCAGAGACTGACTCATAGCTTAACTAATAAACCCAAATATGACTCTAAATATTTTTCTGCTTGTGTGGATGTTGAATTTCTCCTGCGTCTAACCACTCATACATTTGGTGGTGGTAACACAATTTGATAAAAGAAACATTATCTATTTTTCAGCCTCTTGTTCACTCTCCAAACATTTTAAAGAAAGTGAGAACTTGACCAAAAATGTTGTATTTTCTTTTAATCAATTCATCCCAAGCAAGGCAATAATGCCACTAAGATGCAATGGACTATTGGGAGTGAAAGAGAATGAAAAGACTTTAGAAGAAACAATCCTAAAAAGCAAACAAGAGATAAACCTCTACTCCTGTTCAAAAGATGGGGGAGGAGTGTGAACTATGGTGATAGGTGAACATATCAACTCTTAGTGAATTTCTACAATCTTAATTTCATTGGTATGTACTTGAGCCAATATTATTACTATTGGTATCATCCTCTTTGGTACCTTGACTTTATGAATTTAAGTGGAGTACATGATTGGCAGCTAGGTCTCATCATTTTACATTTGAAATGGCTAGATGTAACCAGAACTTCTACTGTAACTGTTTCTTTTCTTACACTTGCTTGTGGAACTTTGTTTCAGCCTCTTGCTTTCCACTTAACTTTGAGCTTCAGAAATTTAAATCCAATGTCAATTGATATCTTATATCTTCTTAGTTTCTGTTCTTTTATTGTTCTTTCTCCATAATAATGTTTTCTTCTCATATTCTTTCACACTCAGTAACTACTTTTCTTAGTGACTTTATTGCCTTGCTTGGGGTGAAATGATAAAAAAAGTGACTGTTTCATGACCTTGGTTTTGGTACATTAGTCAGTTATGTGCCATGCATGATACAGGCTTTGGCGATCATGTATCTTTCGATACATGACTGACGAAGCAGATTTTTTTTCCCTGCAGTAGGTTGCCATTTCTTTCTGCAGTAGACCAGTTGCCATCCAAGTTTATAGAACCCGGTCTGTCCTGTTATTTAACTTTAGCTGAGGTAGAAGAAGAGGATTCATACCTTTCCCAAGGGTATTAGCATGTAAGTGAATGCAATGGATTCGACTGAAATTTGAACTCGGCTCTCTGATTCCTCAATCCGAGCCACTATCCATTACTCCACTGTACCTTCGTTTTTTGGTACATTAGCATTGCTTAAAAAAAAAAAAAAACAGCATTGTTTAAAAAACCTGTTTATTACAATTGGTATCATTTCATAAATAATTTTTATTTCACTATCTATAGTTATTTCTCTGTTTCTTTTTAAGTTCAATTGTTTTTATTCAATATCTCCTTAATATATTATTGATCATGTTTTTTACTTTCAGGTATTTTCCTTCTGTGATGAAAGATCATGTGTCACATGATATTCTTTTGATGTGTCCTCCCTGTCACCAAAAAGCTTGCAACTATGACATCAGCTTGCGTCGACAATTAGCCTTAGAATGTGATGCATCATTGACAGGAGGTTCTTGCACCAAATCAAGTGTCAATCATAAATTGGCCAAAATACGATCAGCTGCAAAGTAAGTCCATCATAGCCTACTAACCAGATTTATTTAACTGATCTTAATAAATTCAAATTTAGGCAGTGAATGGCATTGGAAAATTAAACTAAATATAGATAATAAATACAGATAATAATAGCATATAGGAGTCACTGTTAAAAAAAATATACATGTTCTGAAAATATAACACTGCACCTTAAAAAAAAAAAAAAATTGTGTGCCGGTGAAATTCATCTAATTTATTAGAAGGTCATAGGTATAATGGGTCAAAGGTGGAGAGTTCCAAAGGCTTGCAAGCAGAGCCACTGGGTATGATGTCAATGACAGAACCATATTCCCTCTTAGAACAAAATTGGACATTCCAAAATATGACAATTGAAGAACTGAGAGTGTATGATCTTAAATAGTTTAAAACTTTGGTCATATCTTAATTTCTGGCATGAAGAAAATAAGCTATCAGGATGCATGAGATGGGTGCAAAAGTTTCCAACTCTCCCTCTTTTTTAATGAGACAGAATACAAAATTGCAAAATGTTTTTAATCTTAATAAATAAAATGCTGTAAACTTTTACATACACTTAATAGAATTAATAAAACGGAAAACCAAATTTAGAAGGCAATTAAAGCTTAAGTACACTTCTAACCAAATCTTTTTCTTTCATGGGTTTCTGATCATAAATGTTTACTCATTACATATTAATCACATACATATTCATCAGACATCTCCTCAGGGAAACCATTGTACACATTATTGAAAGTAAATGAAAAGGTTATAATTATCTTCTGCTTTGCTTGTATTTTTTGTATTAAAATGAGACAAACAAGATGTTTATCAATGACTGACTGTGTTTTTATTTTCTGTCTGCTTCTCATTTTTCTTACCTTTTTATGTTGTTTTATACTTGCCTGTTTTGTGTTGTTTTATACTTGTACTTGACTCAAAATTGTATGAATGTGGTCTATTGCTTATCTTTTCCTATCTGCCCAAGTTTTGAACATAGAAATTATGTGTGAGCATTTATGGTTAATAAGCATGACTTGATCTAAGAGATTGGATGTTAGAGAAAGAGTTAAATATATAGTTGCTCCTCGAACATAAGCCTGAGCAATACAGAACAAAACTGGTACATTGAACTGGGAAAGCATTTCAAGGCTCAAAGCAAATTGAACTCTTGTTTTGGTTAATGGTTAGGAGGATAATCTCTTAAACCATTCGTTTTTCAGTAGGTTCTATGAAAGTAGGTATTTACTAATTTCCTCCCAATCTAGAACTGGGAACAATAGTGGGTCAACCAGGGTAGATAGAACTTACTAACAATAGCTTCAAAATCTTACTTTAAATTAGAAACTGTTTACTTTAAAACATTTTACTTGAAATTGGCAATTATTTGAGCTTAATTTTTGTATCATTTCTTTTTTTTTTTTTTTGAATATTGAATCTTCTGTCTTTCTAGTTTTATCAACAGTAGATCTTTGTGGGAGGAATTACTTTAAAAAAGAACTTTAAAAAAGGAATTGACCAATGAGATAATTTACTAATTTTTTACATTGCATTATGTGACAAGTTTCAAAAATTTATATTATTGCTGTCATATACTAATTTATTTTTCTTAGTTTAATGTTTTGAATTTATTTAAATGATTGATTTGCAGAGCCTTGGTTACAAGCAAACATAAAATTCCAGCAGCGAGAAAAGAAGAACTAGAATCCTTTCTTAAAGAGAATCTTCAAGTTGAAGAATTAACAGATGAAAGTCTTCGCAACTGCATTAATATGGAAGTACGGTAAGAAATTAAAGCTTTTATTCTGAAAATCTTTTCAATTACAATTGAAGACGGGGACAAAATACAGGAGAGGTTTTCTTAACTTTAAATACAACACAATGATCATATGCATACAAACCCAATTCTTTCTCATACATTAATAGTATGATGATAAGTTAAAAGAAAGTTTTGAAGCTAAAAGCTGGGTAAGAGTTCTTTAAATTAGTTTATCTTTGGCAGGTAAAAAATTCTCAAGCTATAAATTTGACTAAAAATTAGAAACTTGTTTTGCATTTACTGTCTCATAGATTGTAATGGTATGACTGCACTAATGGATGTAAAAACAGGAACTGATTCTTTAAGTAAGCTTTATTTTGTGCTAAATTGAACTTCAGTTATTATTAAACTATTTGTTATCTTTGAAAACAGATGTATTTGTAGGAAAGTGATTTAAAAAAATTGTTTGTTTTGATTGTGATTAATGCTTTCATTTGGTTTCATAATTTAGCTTAGAGCTTTGATCAGGAAATGAAAAGAGTTAGAGATTTGTCATTTCCTCATTTGTAGTTTTTTAAACTTCAGTTAATTCAAGGTTTAGAGTTTGAATTTACTGTCTCATGTCTAGTGAGTGACAATCTTAAAATAATGGCAATAGTTTGAATAGATAGATAGAAATTCAGCAGATGAATGTACTGTTCTTTAAAATTGTCTCAATGAAATTGTAGACACTTGCATTTTCAATGAAACAAAAAAAATTCTAAAAGAGGAAAAGTTTTATCTGTTCACTTTAGTCTAAAAGAAAGGTGTGTCAGAAAATGAAGAATTAAGATTTTATTCTTTCAGCCAGATATTTTTTACAATGATTTTTTAAAAAATGTCAAATTTTAATTTTTTTTTTTTAAACTTTTCTTACAAGTTGGGGAACAGACTGTTTCAGAAGTTTGAAATAATAATGCATTTATTTTATGTTATATAAAAAAAATTAGTCATTCAAAAAAATTTTTTTACGACAAAGTTTGTTTTATTCATTGATAACTCCTGCAAATTTAAAATTAAAAATATTTAAAAGAAATTACATCAACTGCTAAAAAAAATATTCAAAACAATATATTTGTATTTTGATTTTATTTCTTATTTTAATTTAATTAGCATCTGAAAATAAAAATAAAAACACAAATCACCAAACTATTTTTTCTAACCATGTATTTACTTCAAAATTTGTTTTATTCACTTACATTTTGTAATTTATAAAAGTATCAAAAAATTAAAACAAACTAAAAAGAAAATATATTATTAGCTAAATAAAAGGTGTGTAGTTATTAAGATATGGTTTAGCAAACCAATAGATTTTTGTAAGAAAAAGTATTTTTTCTGATGAGGGTTGACTTGTTTTATATGAAAATGACTCATTTTTTTTTTTTCATTTTTGAGAAAATTTAAGTTTTAAAGTGAGTGAAGTGTTTCTGAAGTGAGAGTTTAATTTACAATTTACTCATAATGCAAAACTGAACCCGAGTTTGCATCCGTCTTTATGCAGTTATGGCAATGAATATTTCTTATGAATTTTTATGTTTTCAATGAATACAAACTCCTTTTGTTTGGGAAATCTTTCATATTTGAGAAATAATTGTTTCAAAATAATGCTGAAATAGTGATTTAAAAAGAAAAAAAAAATTAATAAAATCTACACCCTTGCCTATCGCACCCATCACAATTGAGACAAAACAGTAAAGAAAAAAAAATGAAACTATACATTGAAATAAACAAGATATTTATTGGGAAATAATGAATATTGGTTCAAAGCAATGACAGCTTTGGAATTGTTTTTGTCAAACAGTTTCATAGAATAAAAAAGTTGATGTAGCAAATTTTACAAAATGTAAACTGTAAATGGCAAGAAAAGAACTAAAATATTGAAGTAAGAAAATGTTTGCTATTAACAAATTTTGTCTTACTATTAAAAAAGTTCATATCCAGAAGGAATTCTCTCTTATGTGTGTACACACACACGTCTTTATTTGGCATCTGCTTTTCTACTTTATAAATGTTATTATATGTTTTTTTATTGTTTTTTTTTCTGATATTTTTGTCTTTATTTAAAAGGAAATAATTATAGAATAAATAGATCTTTATAATAATAAAATTCACCTTTTAAATATATATTGGGAAGTTGATATTTTGATTAAGAAAGTAAGGATATTTTGCAGGAAAAAATAGTTGAAAATTAGTCAAGAGTTACTTCTGGTCATATTTGTAAACAATGTAACAATCTGCTTTTACAGAATATGCTGTAATGAACTTTAATATCTGTTGGACAACATTAAATTGGTTCTATGGAATTATTATAATATACATTTTATGTCTTACAGAATAGGTAAATGAAAGTGAAGAATAATTTTCATATTTCTTAAATAATTTGGAAATTTTTTCATTGAACTTTTGTTGATACTAAGTTTTCGTTTGCTATTTTTAAATTTCTGGTTTTTCAGCAAATTTAATCTCTTTAACTACACTTGGTTTTAGTATGTTTATTTTTATAATGCAGTATAGCTTTTAGTTTTGTTTATTGACAAATAGGACAATTTGGCTTAACCTATGTCTTTTTTCTCTTTTGTAAAAGAAAATCCTAAATGTACAATAAGGATTAACTGACATTATAACATAGAAATCTGAAAATATAGGCCAATAAATTACTAGTTAATCTTTGTTAATCAAATGATAAGGAACTATTCAGCTTATTTTTTCTTCAAGCATTTAGTTCCATATCATTACTGGCATTCATCCTATCGAAATGATAGGATTATTTATGCTTGAACTGGCACTTCACGTAACAAATCTATGTAGTATGTTTATACTCTGCCTATTGAATTCTTTGATAACGGCTTATGAAAGTCAAAAGCAACTGATTTTCATAAGCTTATGAAATTCAGAAAACATTGGACAATTTATGTTCAAACTCTCCCTGGAAACCAGGAAAATGGTTTGAATTGATGAATAAATAAACAAATTTTAAATAAAGAACTTTCATTTATCCTGCATAAATAAAAAATTGCTGCTCAAACACACACACAGAAGGTGGGGTGCTGAAAAGTTATCAGCTTAAACAAGAAAGAAATCCAATGTTTTGTAGTGTGGATTGAGACAAGATTTTTTTCAACAGTCTATGTGTGTGTGTGTTCAAACACATACACACATTGCACTTTATATTTGTAGATAACTGGTCAAAGCAACTTATCAGTATGTACTAAACATAGTTTAGTTTGGATCCTAGTGAGAATTGGACTAATTACAGTCATATTGCTATTCAAGATGAGTTTGCTAAAAATTGTATAATGAAGCTACTCGGCTTAGTTTAGTTTAGCACAAGGCAATGGTAGTAGGTCAAACTTAGTGTACTAGCAAATTGATCTGCTTAAAATGCTAATAATCAGACAATGGTAAACAACCAAGGAAATATCTTTTTTAGGTATACCATGATAATGATGGGCTTTTGCTTATGGTAGCTTTGTTCAACTATTGCATCAGTTCCTTTAGAATATTTGCAGAAAGAAGTCTTCAGTATAAATTATAGTTCACATAAATATAAGAACTCTAAAGGCATAAAGCACTAATTATAAAATATAAAAATTTATGAAAACTTACTGAAAAGTTCTCAACCTGATTCACTTCCTAAAATCTGAATTAGTAATAAATATTAGAATTTTCTATAGAATCACTTTTTTGACTGGTTTGAGAAGTTTTCAGCTTACCCTTGTATATATATAGTAAGCAAATTTAAGGTCTATTTGGCTGAAACAGTTGAATACTAAATTATACTGTTCAAGTTTAAAACGTTTCTTAAAAATGTTTTTTATTAACTCCTTATCAATTTTATAAATTGAGTTATCTCCCTTACCAAATCTTTTTTTTTTAATCATGCAATGTTCCTTTTGCAGGATATTTTTTGTTTTATTTTATAAATTAAGAGACGAATCATGAAAATGTTTTTATTTTTTACTGAATTTTTTTTTTACTTTAAGCATATTCAGACTATAAAAAATTTCTAAATACATAAGGAATGTATCTATAATTTGCCAGATTGCATCCCTGAAGATAGAATATTACATAAAAACATACGTAAAATCTCATGAACACACACACACACACATATATATATATATATATATACACACACACACACACACACATATATATATACACACACACACACACACACACACACTATTAAATGGAGATTTTTCCCCTATATAACATTGCTAAAACCTCCACATTTATTTTATATGTAGTATAAATTGTAACTCTGGTTGTTTGAATTGATTTTGTAAAATTGGTGTTGTTGTTCTTGCTCTAAAATATAAAAGGGTGTCAAATATTTCATACAAAATCAAGAATTATTTTTTATGAGTTAATACAAGCTGATGTTCTGAAAAGAATGAAATATTTAAAAAAAATGTCATTACTTATTATTACTCATTGTTTTTTTTAACTAATCTTTTGCTATGTTTAAAACATGATTATATTGCTTTTCCCTCCTTCTCCTAATCAAAGAACAATTAATGGTCATATGTGTCTTTGTTTTCATGACTTTTTTGTGTGTCAGCTTTGTGTTTGACTCAAAAATGAAAGTTCTTTTTCAGAGTCTATAATCCTGACTATACACCTCATGGTCAAATTGTTGTGGAATATATGAAAAAACATAATAGATTGTTGGATTTTCAAAGAAGATGGCGGACTCATTTCCTGGAAACTATGAAACCCAAGTTTCTCCCTGCAAAATGGTCAGTAGACCATAACCATGATCGTTTGGTTAAATTCCTGCAAGAAGAAGATGAAAAGACACAGATATCTTAACATATTTGTGAGACTTAAACAGCCATATTGGCTTGACTCATTTCCATCTCAAATGGACATTTGCAATAAAATTGTTGCATTAAACTTTTTAATTGTTGATATTTTAATCTTCTTTCCTTTCACAGTCATATTACTTTAACCTTTTTCATTTCTATAACATTAAACGTATCTATTGTCTTTTTCATTTACTTTTTTCTCTGCTATGTCAAATACAATGCAAATACATTCTTGCTCTTTTAACCTGCAAATAAAAGGTTCAAACATTTTTTTATTGTTTAGCTTAGTGATTCTCATTGTGTGCAATCATGTCCCTTGGGAATGCTATGAACTTTCAAGGGACCAGTAATTTTAACAAGGCAGTAAGATGTATGGTGAAGCTCATTGTAATTTTAACAGGATGTTATTTCACCATTTGAATTTTGATTGGGCTAAGTCACAATATTTTATGTATGTATTTGTTCATCTTTTCTGCCAATATATTTACATTTTTAGACAGATTTTAAAAGTTTAGTTGCAATTGCAATATCTAGATCAAAACCTGCTAAAGTCCAGTATTTTTATATGATCCTGTGACTACCGATTGGCTGTTCATATCATGGCTTATTTTCAGTGATTGTTGTTGCTATAGTACAGCAAAACATGATTAACTTTGCTGCATTTACCCTTTACCAATGATATTTTAACATGGTCAAAGGTGCTACCTACAGATATCTGAAAAGAAGTGTTAGAAAAGAAAAATTTAAGAATCACTGGTTTAGCTATATTTATGTCTTTGGGGGAACTCACCATGTCATTTGCATTAGTCATAAATTTTTCAACATGGGTACTACAGCAGAATTGGTGGCTGGAAGAGGTGCCAAGTTTATGGTATTGCCTCCTCTCCTAAATGGATGGATTAATTCAGAGTAATCACTTGAAAAATCTTGTGATGTCAAGAAGACCTGTTAGCAAAAGATGAAAGTTCATTTAAGTTAATCCCTGTATCTTCTTTTGTGGTGGTCCTCTTTTTCACTGACCAGAGGTCAGCTTGCCAAATAGTAGGGTCTTTGGAAATTATTGGCAAATTTTGACATATGATCAGTCTAGTGTAGCTATGTATTTTTTAGCAATATCTCACAGTTGAATGTGTTGGCACTTTTGATTTTGTGATGAAGTCACTCCAGTGTATTTTGAGAATGGTGAAGAGGTAGAAATGGATCTGTAGGTGGTTCTGTTAGACAGGTGGCACAATAGTATGAAGTAAACTGCATAATGATTTTATATGCCTTTAGTTTCATGGAAAATGAAAGATTGGTGGTACTCTTGGTAATTAGCCAGTTAGTGAAGGATGTGTCAGTACAAATGCAAAAGAGGGTACTCTTTAAAAAGTTTAATTTTCTCTGAATGAAAGTTTCTACAACTTGTATGCAGCGTAGTCTCTATTTGTATTGTTTATAATATTAATGTGAGTAATTTTCTTTTGAAGAATCATTTGGATAAAATAAACGTTTGTCATTTATATTGTTCCTAAAATGTTTTGGTTGATTCATTCTACAGCCTTTTTCATTCTACCTTCTACTAGAAAAGAAAAACTTCTAATTAATTTGTGGAAACCAGAATATGATAGAAACATTTTTATGTGGGGATGTTATGCATCCTTTCTTTTGTTAAGCAAAAAATTCCATACTGAATGCAACAGACTATCCCAAAATTGGATCTTGGCTTGCCAATTCTATTTTTCACATTGATATCCATTAGACCACTGTTACATACTATTCAAATACTATTTTTTTTCTATTTTCCATGTTCCTGGATGTGGCCAATCATGGCTCTCCACAATTTCCTGTCTTTTGTAACTTTTAGTAAATTTGTCTTTTTAATATCTCTTCTAATTGCTGTTGTGTCACTCATTTATACAAGCTAATTAGGTAGGTTATGTGCTGCTTTCCTCTGTTCATCATGCCTATAACTTGTCCTGTTAATGTCAAATTTTCTAAGCCCTCTTTTCTCATTATGCACCCTAGAAAATTCAAATATCTCTTCCTGATGTTAATTATGCGTCCTTTTTGTTTCTATTTTCTCTAAAACTTTGTCATTGCTAACATGTTCAGTTCATGTTATTCTCAGCATCCTTCAGTAGAACCACATTTTCTTGTGCCTAAAGTTTCATCTTTGAAGAGATGGCCCAACATTCACTGCAATATTGGATTTTCCTGTTTCTTAGTACTTAGCTTTTGGAAGGCAATTTTCACTATCCCAATGAATCTTCAGATTTTGGTGTCACATTTTCCGTCCTTTTGGTATCTCTAATTTGTAATCCACATGCCTACACTGAGGTCTTGGTCCAATGCAGCACCACCACCCTCACCACAACCAGTGGCCAACAAGCTGGGATGGATCAAATACAATATTTTTAGAAATTCAAATACTTCTTGTGATTATTAATGTGATATAATTGGAAATACAAATATAAATAATTTTCTTCCAGATTCCAAGAAAACAAATACAAATACTTCTGAAACTAGGTAAAAATCTAAATACTTTTTCACATGAATACAAATGCTCTCATAAAGTATTTAAATACAATTCAAATACATTTTTATTTGATTCACCACTACCAACAAGCACTGTGCATTGACAAAAACCTAAATTAAAAGATGTCAAGACTAGAGCAATTAATTCCATCTTTTTGTATTTGTAAAACTGAGACATATGACAAGGTTTGGGGATCAAAAATTTGTCAATAACACCATCCACATTTATATGTCCAAATTCTTCATTTTCAATGCTTAATAAAGACAAATTGCTTATGCATTCATGACCCATTGTGCTTCAAGAAATAGTTTTTGATTAATTTTAGTTTACTGTAAGAGTGCTCACAGAATGCGACAGACAGCAACAGCCAACAGTATGCACAATGCTATTTGTAAATTGGGGAACATATCATTGTCTTAAGATATTGTGAGGTTGAAAAGCTCGATTGGGTTTTTTGGTTTAACGAAGGCACTGTCTTTTCTTTTTTGTATTAACATTTGGCAGTCTGTAATTTCATGACTGATTTCTATTTCATCAAAATCACTCTCGTATTCTGAAGCAGCTACTTTGCATTTGTATACTGTGTCTCTTCGCTTGAGTCAATGAGGCTTTCAGTATCCAAGAGGAACCCAAATTGCTCATGTAACTAATTCAATCTTGTAAATTGATCTTTCAGTTCAGTATTTAACTTGTCTGGTACTGCCTTCAAGGTAACTTCCATTTTTTTCTCTCACATTTAGAAGCACATCTTTCATCACTTCTCTAACCATTCTCTTTTTACTACACACCCTTCTCTGTTGACCAACATCAGTACCTCATTCTGCACATTTTTCTCTGTCCTTTGAAATTGAGTTTTTACAAAGAGAATACCGTTAACTCATAAGAGATTGTTGCAGACTTTGAATGTCAGCTCGAGCTTCATTGAAGTTCATTCTGAAGTCTCTTCTGTACTTGGTCAATGAAAGTCAGGATGTTGTCCCAGAACAGCAACAGAATTAGAAAGCTAAAAGTTTGCATGTTGTGCAGCAAACAGCTGGCATTGCTTCTTGTGTTGACTGATACTGAAGTGTCACTTGCCATATCCTTCAACAATTTAGCTTGCCATCCAACTTCATTTTTATAAGATGAACAGCATCATGCCTAGCATTCCATCTTGTATCAAGGTGTTGCTTTACAGCTATCCCTACTGTCACCTTCAATTTCTCCCACGACATTGTTGAGCTGGAGAAAAAAACTGTGCAATGAATTGTTAACTCCAAGAAGTGTTATATCAAACACCGTTTCTGATGCTGCAGAGCACTCCTACGAGGTTCAAGCAATTCACAAAATTGCTTGCAGGTTTTTCTGTAATATACGTTTCTAGACACTGGATATCTTCCCAAACATTGCTGTAGAATTGTTATATCTCTGTCCATGACAGTCATTCAAATCATCTCGTTTCAATTTTGAGGTAGTGTCGAATATAATCCCATAATATCTGCTTCTTATGACTCTCTGTAGGATAGATTGATGTACTTTGTTGTCCAGTAGCTCAATGATCTCATTCTGTATCTTGCTAGAAAAAGTGTTGCAGAATGTGGATGCAACTTGACATAATCTAAGTGATGCTGCAACAGAGGGTCATACTTGCTAAGTATTTTAATGTGTGCAAGATTATTACTTGATTATTACTTGATTATTACTTGATGCAATGACTTCTTGGTGTCCATGAAATGCCAGATGTTGAGACACCAAATACTTGATACAATCCATAAAATGTATGAGCAGATCCTTCCACAATTGCTTCTGTTTCTTCATATGCTTCGGTATTACTTTGTCAATCTGATATGTGTCTCTCAAAGTCTTTCCATGCAAGAAATGACGCACAGTAATGAGTGACTTGTTAATGTTCTAGTATTCTTTTGTTGCATTTCTCCGTTTTCAAAATCCACAAGATTTTTCAAATATCGTGCTTTGGTTGACTGGAACTGTTGAAAACAATAAACAAAAAAAACAATACACTGCATCATATTTAATAGAGTACAACAACCAATTACATGAAATCATAGACCCATCCTGTAGTTTTCTTTGAAATCAGTAATTCATGAATCTGTGGTTAACACACACATTTTGTGCTTGTTTCATTACTCATCACTTTTTTGACTCATCAGCTGTCAATAACTTCCCAATCTTTTGTAATTTTGAATGGGTTTTGTTATGAAAAACTTCAGCACCCGTCCACACCATTTGTATGCGTAGATAATCAGAAATTTGAGGCTTATTGCAATTTACATACAAATTTAAGCAACCTACATCTTTCTTGGTTAATTCTGCATAATCAATTTAATCATATTGTGCATGTTCATCAGATTGGCAATGAAATGAAGACGAAGGCTGATTGAAAACATCCAATAAAACCATTTGAATCTATCAGAATCTATCCTAACAGATAAATACATATATATGTTGCAATAAAGCATTTCCCCCTATATTCTCAGTGAGAGTGCTTGGTTTTCCATAAAAACTTCAAAGACCTTCATTGAGTTTCTCAGTGTAGTATAATCATATAATAATAATATTATTGCAGTGAAAGCTGCAAAAAGCACCATATAAAGCTTTTGCCATTGCTAACGACAACCAAAATTGTGCCATAAAACTCGTGATCTGTATATGGCAATATATGTCATGACAGTGAGTTGCAATAAGATCATTATATCTAAATATTTTATATATTCATTAAAAAGCTATGGTCTACCAATTGAGATGAGGAGAAAAATTACCATTATTATCATTTTACAAAGAAACACTGTGTTTACTATCCTAAGAATACATCTTGAAATATTAATATAGATTAATTTTCAATCTGGCCTCAACTGAGGGAAAACAGAATTAAACAACACTTTTTGTTGTTCCTTTAACACGTTTCACATTTTGGCCGGCATGCACTTCTGTCTGCCTTGTGCATGATTGAAAAACTACTGAGCACTGTTGACAAAATAATTCATGATGTACCATTAATGAAATGAGTATCTGTGGGCAATTACAAAAAGGATATAGTAAATAAATTTCACCACATTTTGAATTAATTTTTCAACATGTTTGCTAATAAATATGTTAAAACTTGGCCTACCCTACCCTAACTAGTCTTAATTTTTTTCATCACATCTAAATAAGTTTGTTTAGATTGGATCAAGTTAGGTGAGATTTTTACACAGGTTTTTTTTTTTTATAAAAATAATGGAAGTGGAGCATTTCACTTGAAATTCACTCCCAGTCCTGGAAATAACCTTGCCAATGACCAAGCAATTTTGCACCCCATGATGGTGTTCTCTCGGGCATCTGTCCTTTCCTTTCTGACTTATGTTCCACCACTGACCACCATACATTGTGCACAAAATACATGTTTTATTTGCTTCCAGAGTTTGAGCTTTAACTAAATATGTAATTATGAGAATGAATGAAAGTGTTGAAAAATTAGTTTAATAAATTCCACAAAAAATATAATGTTACATAAATTGTCAATAAAGAAAGCAAAATAATAATTTGCAATACATTTCTATAGTAAAATATTTTTAATTCTCTATGGGCTTTTGATATTTGTTGCATCACAAGAGATGGAGATGCTGAAAAGTTGTACCAACTTACAAATCTGACCAAATATCAGAATTTAAAAAAAAAAACAAAACTTTTCTTGGTTGGATCAAGCACCTACCTTTTATCTACAATCATTTGAATGAACAGAAGATTTGTCATCTCCCAATTTGAAAATATCAAAGTCAACATGATTTACTCTTGACTTTTCTGGGGAAGATTGCAACAATGATTTGTTGAAACATATACTGTAATAAATTCCCTTTATCACCACAAAAAAAAGTTTTCTTTCTTTTTGCATTAACTTTTCAAATGTGGCATTCAGCCAATATTTCTGGGCGCATCAAAGTTGCAACATAAATAACTTGAAACAGTTGATTAAAAATTCTGTCAAGACAAAAAGACAACACAAACTATTCTTATATTCTGACTTTCATATTTTTTAATAGGAAATACTATATTTTTCCATTCCAAAGGTGAGATATTCTTTAAAGAAACTCATTCATGTAAAGTGCCAATTATCACATATTCGAAAATTAGATTCTCTACACCAATTCATTTATTTTTAGAATTAGTTAAAGAAAAACACACTTCAAGAAAGAAACCAATGAAAAAACAATGAAAAAAAAAAGATTAAAGATTGCATCATTGTCATCATTAGTTATACCTTCAAAACTAGGGGTTCAAAAATTATATCTTTTTAAAAAGAACTTGTAAGCAAAAAAAAAAAGAAAGAAAATATCTAAAAAAAAAAAAATAACCCTTTATACCTCAAAAGTAGTCTACATAGCAATATAATTGCCCTATACACACACACATACACGTGTGTGTGAATATAATGCTCAATTATATATATATATTTTTGATAATTACAAAATGATTATTTGTGTGTGTGTGTGTGTGTGTGTATATATATATATATATATATATATATATATATATATATATGTGTGTGCAATAGATAGTTGCAAAGTCATATATATATATATATATATATATATATATATATATATATATATATAATAATTGCAAATATTTTATATATATATATATATATATATATATATATAATAATTACAAATTTATGTGTGTGTGTTTTAAAATGTTTGTTTCTTTTTGGGGATCTGGTAAAGCCAAGAAAGATGAAATGTGTAATCAAATCTAGTTTCAATGAAACATTTTCCATTTATCAAATTTCTTATATATATATATATATATATATATATATATATATATATATATATATATTTTAAGATTTTGCTATTTTATTCATTTCATTGGTTAATGTGCTCACTATCATAAAAAAATATTAGTTTTAAGAAATGCAACATTTATGGGTAAAAGTACTCAATACCAGGGATAGAGCATGTATATATATGAATGAACACTGAAGGCAGTACTGAGTGGCGACGGTCTGTTTCAAGCTTGACTGCAATTTTGAGCCATCTTATACATATACATGAATATTGCTTGCTCTCTGGATTAAGTATAATTGAGCATTTTTAAAGATCTGAAACTGGTTGATTTTATGAGGAAATATATATATATATATATATATATATATATATTATTTAATATGTGAAGTATTTAGTGGGAAGTGCTCAATATCAGTGATAGAGCTAACATCTTCAGTTGTATGGATATGAGTTTGTGACCCTAGGTTTCACGCTTTTGTGATCATCAGTGAAACTGGTTTATTTTTTAAAATCAGATCTATTCATACTTGTTTGACTATGTTTGGTGGTGGAAGGGGGAATCCACTTCTGTGTTTGTTTGGGGTGACACCCTCTTATGCATAGACACACATACACACTGGTGTACGCATTTTAGTTCACACAATCTGAGGCTAGGCGCATATACATATGCGTTTGGGCATACATACATACGCAGTTGTAATTCTATTTTGGTGTCGAGACTGTAGTCAAACAAGCATAAATAGATCCAATTTTAAAAAATAAACCAGTTTGTCTGATGATCGCAAAAACGAGAAACTCAGGGTCACAAACTCATATCCATACAACTGAATATATATATATATATATATATATATATATATATATATTCATATATATTATATATATATATTCACGCTGTTCACGCCAAAGACTTCTCAGATGACTCAGTCACGTACGCTGCATGGGTGCCGGCCGCATCCCAAGAGTCATCCCGTACGGAGAGCTGTGTGTGGGGGGGGGCGCTCAACTTGAGGACCTCAGCTCCGCCTCAAGGATGTCTGCAAACGAGACATGAAGCTGGCCGACATCGACCCCAACACCTGGGAGGCCGCGGCTGACGATCATCAGCTTTGGAGAGCCACAGTCAGTGACGGCATCATGATTGCAGAAGCCGCGAGGGAAGATCAGCAGGCAGCAAAGAGAGCCAGGAGAAAAGAGAAGGACAGCCTCAGTCTCCGTGTCATCCAGTTTCATCTGCGCCAAGTGACTGAGAGACTGCTGCTCAAGAGTGGGACTACACAGTCACCAGAGGCGATGTAACTCCATCGCCTAGAATTAAAAAAAAAAGAAAGAAAAAAAGCGCTACTCCATCGTCTCCTGAGACGGACGGATGCCAAAAAACAAATATATATATATATATATATATATATATATATATATATATATATATTTTTTGTATGAATTTTTTTTGTATGATTTTGAGTTAGCCTTTTGTGACTACCAAATTATTTCAGGATGTGGGTGATCATGGTTCTCCACAACTTTCTATCGAGAGGAGAGGCTGAATTCATTTTCCTTCCTTTTATTGCTAGCATGAAAAGCAATCATCTTTGACTTGGTTGCTGCAAAGAAATTGCTTTTGATTTGAGGTGGGATATTCAGAAAAACAAATTCTTTTATTAAAATAACACTCTGAAAATCAAATTTCTAAGTCAAAAGATCAGTGTGTAGAATTTGAAGAACGGGAGAACTATTGAAGAATGTCTTATGGCTTTATCTGAGTTAATGCTGGGATTCATGTTTCAAAGCTGTCCATTTTGTTTGGTTTAATAACAAAAGACGGCCCACTCATAAGAAATGGTCATCTGATGAAAATGTTTCTCTTCAACAAATATATATATATATATAGACAAAATAAAAACTTAGCCAACATGTTTCGTCCTCTGATGAACTTTATCAAAACAAATGTGAGAATTTTATTTTCCCAAAAGTATTTATAAACTAAAGTAAAAATATTATTCTTTCAAAACTTTTTAATTTAAGAATACTCATAAATATTCATCAGATCTACAGAAAAATCTAGGTAAATTATAAAGGATGCTAAGTGCTTTAATGTATAATAAACAAAAGTGAGTATATGTTGTTGAATAAAAAGAAATCGTTCTCTGATAGACTTGTTAAAGTTTATTCTGGTCTATCCGATACATGTCTCTGGAGCATATACCTTTTTCAGTTAATTGACAATTAAAATTTATTTTATACTTAATATCTGACACTCTCAAAATAAATAAATGTTTTCTTTTAAGTTGATAGACAAGCTGAAACTCAAACCATATTGCTCATCTAATATATATATATATATATATATATATATATATATATATATATATATATATTAAAGTATTTATCCACACTAGTTGATACTAATTTTGTGAGAACCGTTGATTTGCATGATATAATCTGACATTAGTCTGAAAAATATTCAGTGTTGGTGTGGGTAACCTCCTTGGATCCACAATTCTATGGGTAGCCTCCTTAGATCACAAATTATTTTCAAAAGCAACAAAACAAAACTTGAAATTTATGTCAGATATGTAGACAATATTTTTATTTTAACTAGCAACATATATAACAGACAACGAATGTTTATTATGTTTGATCATAAGCCGTTCTAAACTTCCTATAGTTATTTTAATTTTGGGCGAAAATAAAGACAAAAATTTTCCAACATTTGGATAAATTTTATTATGCTCTTCTTTGACCTAAGCTTTCGGCTCACATGAGCCATCTTCAGGGTGGTTATATGGACATTTAAACAAAGATATTCACCATCAAAGATGATATTCTGTTATGTTGGCATAGAAGATTGCTATGTGACGATAACGGTCGCAGAATAGTAGACGCAGGTCGTAAATTCATGATGCGGTTCTATGACGCTGTACTACGCGAGAGGCCGAAATATTGACAACAGAACTATATGTCTAGATGCAATGTAATGTGTTGTGACTAGTTTGATCAGGGAACAGCATAATAAAAAATATCCAAATGTTGGACAAATTTTGTCTTTATTTTCGCCCGAAATTAAATCAAATATACAAAGTTTAAAACAGCTCATGATCAAACATAATAGACATTCGTTGTCTGTTATATTTAAAAAATATGTTTGAATAATGATCTGCTACCCCAATTCTATCTATCTATCTATCTATCTATCTATCTATCTATCTATCTATCTATAAAATGCTTCAAATGTTATTTTTAGTGGATATCTGTATTTGAGTAGATGTTCTGTTTTTTTTTTTTAAATTTATTTTAAATAGTATTTATTTCGTCTACTGGTATGCACACTCGAATAAAAAGGGACCATCTGATCAAATACAGGTAGCCACTAAAAATAATGTTTGAATTAATAAAATATTTTGGATTAAAACATAAATACATTAATTCTTTATATATATACTTCTGATATATATATATATATATATATATATATATATATATATATACACTTTTTGAAGTTTTCGATTTGTTAATTAATTATTGCCCTGTTTACAACATTGAGCTCTCAGGATTTATATCCTCCCTGGAATTATCCATACGGATTATCTATTAACTTTATATATATATATATATATATACTGATATGAAATAAAATCTAAACATCCAGATGGATGCTGACAATTTTGATCTGAGTACAGTATATGCATGCTCTTGGGTGATAGATATTCTAATAAATTTTTCCGACTTGACGGACACATTGTGTTATAGCTCATGC
Organism: Acanthosepion pharaonis; assembly: GCA_903632075.3. Classification (NCBI taxonomy): domain Eukaryota; kingdom Metazoa; phylum Mollusca; class Cephalopoda; order Sepiida; family Sepiidae; genus Acanthosepion; species Acanthosepion pharaonis. Next base: position 946,391 of record CAHIKZ030005634.1, on the reverse strand, counting down.
CAGTGCACCATCTGTAGATAATGACACATGCTACACTAAGTTTGTGTGGTAAAAGCCGGTGTTAAGTAATGGAGATACATACATTTCTTGAAAGAGTAGGTTGTCTTGTGATCTTTCAAGGTTGAATGGTCATTTTGAAGGATTCCTGCGGATGATGGGCCGTTACACATCGGTAGGGCTTTGATGCTGGTCAAATATACATACACCATGTATAGACGGTTGTCTAGGTCAGCACAGTCACTGACTGTATGGCATACACAGTACATCGAACAAATTTGGCCCTAGGAGTGTCAACACAAACTGTTTGGTACCATTTACTTGAAGCGGGACTATGAACATCGCGTGACTCTTGTGCCGCAACACCATCGGACCTGTGGCCATCAGTGTTGCGAAAGTCACCGCAGTTATTGAATGGATCTTTTCTTTTTTTTAATACTAAAGTTCACTCAATCCAAGCATATACAAGGCTTAATGGCGCTTTATGGCAGACTGTTACTGAATGAGATATGTGATATGAACGTAAGAGGAAATAGAAGTGAAAATTATGAGGATAGCAACTGACCGTTGATTTGAAGATGTTTAAATTGCAGTGCTCTGAGAAGTCTCGACGTGGAGGTTTGTTTTACAGTGTGGCAGTTATCGGGAAAAGCTGTGTGGAACTTCCTCCTTATACATGAAAGATGGAAGAAATGTGTGTAATTCAACGCTGGGGACGCAGCATGGCGAATCCTAGCTGTAAAGGTTTGAAGTGGAAGAATGGAGTTCATCTGGACATTTGCCGTAGAAATACTGATAGACTTGCATCTTTACATCTGTGGGAATGAAACTGAAAAGGCCGAGTAAACGATTTTGAATTCTATTAAAGCTGGAAATTGTGTATTGGGCAACTCCAGACCAGACATAGCAGCAAGATTCCATTTTTATGTAATGTTGAAAGTATGTTCGTATGTTCTTTCATCCAAATGATGCTCAACTACGCGAATCATGTAGACTTCATACTCCAGTGTGTATCCACTCCAGACAGGCATTATGGCATGGATTGCCATTATGTTAAAATTCTCGCTCACCTTTGGTGTTTGTGGAGGTAATGTTAAACACTGCTATGTATGTCCATAATATATGAATTCTATAACCGTGTCTAAGTGTACAATCATTAAGGAATGAGATGGAGCTAAATATAGAGATCAACTCAACTTATTTCCATTGTGGCACTATTGGAAAGGCGCTAGTGAAATGAAAAACACTAAATTCCGATAGACTGAAGATATACCGATGACCAGATGAGAGAAAATGAAGGGATATTTGTTTTTTATTGGAAAAAAAAAAACTAGAAGAAAGTAATTAAATTTCTCGTCCGCTGGAAAAGTAAAACAAAGAGACAATCTGGTTTCGATTAAGAACTGAAATTAAGTGATGGGCTATCTTGAAGGTCTAAGGACTTCCCGGAAAGAAATAGATAATATTTTTACGACTATTGAGTGAAAGAGAGAAAGATGGACCCCTGACCGCGAGTTCGGTCGATTGATAAAGATTAATTTTTAAAAGCAGACGGGTTTCTGAAAGAAAATATGTAAAAGAATGATAAATTTTCCGTTTGCCGAAACACGATAAAACTTCCGAAAATCAAGGAATTGTTTTCTTTTTGCCACTTGTTGACCAAAGGGTTGATGAGGGGATAAGAATGATAAATTCCAGATGCAAAAACGACTACACATAAAAGCACGATAATTAAAATTTGGCCGTTGGGCTAGACCACACCTAGCCCTTGGGGGACGGGTTTGATCAGGTGACCAAGGAGGAGAGGACCCAGGTGGAATTTCAGGGAAGGCGGAGGATTTTCCACGTTCCTCGGGCAGTGATGGTGAAAGGCACTCACATAAAGCAAGAAGGAAAACACCCAGGTAGAATTTCGAGGAGGGTGGAGGGAGTCTCCCATATTTGGACATTTACAAGAACTCTGATTGGTTGCTTGGGGAGAGCTGGCATACCCAGAGCACATCATGCTCCACCCTAGCACTTGCTGGGTCCATAAAAACAGAACGCCGAGTAAATGCACGGACAGAGACGGCGGAGACACCGCGGACAGATTACAGCAGAGAGGCTGCAGGGAGAGCAGAGTACCGCCACTTCGCCTGATCTCATGTGATTTGCCGTACTGAAGAAAAAGTCCCCGACATAAAAACCTTGTTCCAGAAGTCTTGTTCCAAAATAATAACAGCAGTGTGACACGATAATCGGGAAGGGTCGATAGTTATTGCATGGAGAGTATAGGCCTGCTTAAGCCATCATTGATTTTATCAACTTTGTATCGAGGAATTGTATATAAATATTTCTTTACTTTTATTCACTTATTTTTTTTCCTCTTTCGTGTGACTTTACACTGACCGGACCAAACAAAGTTCTCGATTCCAGTCGACCATTCGGACTAAGCCAGTCTTGCGATCAGTTAATCACAACGTGTGGCGAGACAAGACTTGGACCGAAGCGATCAACTCTATGATCAGCCGAGGGGATCGAACTTGAATGCGAAGCGGCCGAGTTAGACGTCATACCATCAAAGTCAAGGTTTATTTTCTGCTCGTTATTATTTAAAATATCTCTTTCCTTATAGATTGTACATCTCAAGAAGGTTGAAAAATAGATCAGCTTATGGTTGGGAGAAATACAACAAACATTGATTATTGTTTACAGTAAAGATACAGAGACGCACAGAATTAAATTTTAATTTTGACATTTGATATATTTCGTTTTTTAATTTAGTTCAGCTCTTTCAGTTTCTTATATATATTTTTTATTTTTATTATTATTATTTTAAATTAACCCAAATTATATCAGCTGCAATTTTGTGAGGAAAGGAGAAATATTGTATGATCCAGCGTGTAAAGATTTCAAAATTAGTGTACATTTAATACATTTTTGTCTTAATAAATTATTTTCTCTTTTAATCAAAACTGCGTGGAGTCGAAGTTATTGTCAGATCTGTTACGATGAACAACGAATGTACAATGTGTATTGTTTTTCAATACACACTGTTTTGTTTAAATTCCTAGATGTCTCACCTATGTATTTCTCGGGACATTTTTGCAGTCTGTTTTGTAAATTCCTACTTCAGATTTAATATTTTGTATTAATTATCGTTGTTTTTAAAGTAGTTGTAGCGAATTTTATATTAGGTTTAGATAAATGCTTTTCTATTATAGTCGTTATTGAGTTGGTAGATAGTAATAGGTGCCTGGTTTTATCAGTATGTTATTTTGTTTTATTCTTTTACCTATTTTTGTATGCTTTCCTTTTTAATTATATATGAAATAATTAGGATACTCGTCTAGTTTAAAAGTATTTTCAATGTATTTCACTTCATCATGTAAATAGTGAGGGATATAAATTCTAAGTGCTTTTAAGTAGAAACCTATAATTATAATTATTCCTGATTTTATTTTGTTATTATGGTGTGAAGAGACCTACTGCGAGAAAAATCTGCCTCGTTAGTCATGTATCGAATGATACATTATCGACTAAGCGTAACTGACTGACTAGTGTGAGTAGAAGTTTATGAAATCGTTTTTTATTGGTAGATTTTCGGTAGATATTTAGTTTTAGATCGTTATCAATAGAGTTCGACAATTTAAGAAACAGTAATGTATTAATCCCATCCGATAAAGATGATGGAGTTGTCGTCATAGACACCGATTAATATATTGAAAAAGAAAGAATGGTAACATTTATAAATACGTTAATGGACGCAGAGTAAATTTAGGTGCACAAAAAATGTAAGTAAAACGTAGAAAATCCTAAAAATGTGAGCATAGTCGACAACAAAAATAAAAGTTTATAATTCTTGCAACAAATTATTTGTCTACTAAACTCGAGCAATAATTAAAAATTGCAAAAAAAAAAAAAAAAAAAAACAAAAAAGAATTAACTAGCTCCAAGAAAATCAAAGATTTGGTTAACAAAAACATAGAACACTGCTTGCAATGTCATAAGAAACACATAGGAGAAAGCTCTAAAGATATGCATTTATGAACACAGAAGAGATATCCTTTGGGATAACGCATTAAATCCCTTAATATAACATAAAAATAAAACTGGGCATAAGTTTAATTTTTAAAAACGCTACATTATTAAAAAAAAAAAAAAATCAACACAACCTTTTACGTAGAAAATGTTTGGAAGGTATCTTAATAAATAATCTACATTAACTAAATCCACCACAGATGTGTCTTCTTATCACCATTATTGGTAAAAAAAAAAAACTCTACTGAAAGAATGTGGGATCCAAATATTTGTGTTCTGTGTTCACTTAAGCATTCGTTGTATTTATTATTAAATTAAAATACACTAATAAATGATATAACGATATATAATTTTATATATCAACAAACAGTATTTAGAAAATATCTATAAAAATAAAATCTCCCAAGAATGGTGATATATTGTTGTAACATTCTGGACGCAAATTTATCGTAGCTGAACTAGCAGCGATAGATGCACCTTCCAGATATTTTATATTGTCACGGTATGGGATAGTCAAGGACATGGGGAACAAAAGAAAACGAATACAGATGAATTTGGAGAGATTTAAAAAAAAATTCTTTCAAACAATTGTGAAACAACCTGCGTCTCACGTTTCGTGCGTTTGTGTAGACGAAGCAACGTCAATAAATCCCAGTCCAGTTAAATCTTAACAGTTTCCAGTTTGTCATATTTTCTAAACTCTAATGAATTCAATTTTAATGCACACATAAATTAACATTTCAGGAATTAAATCTAGGTATACACGTAACATCCAAGGAATGAAAACAAAGCGAATATAGAAATTAAAAATTGAAACTACTCTGCATTATTCCACTTCATAAATTTCTGATGAAACTAAATAAATAGTAAAACACGGTAAATTTATATTTTCCTACTTAATTATTTAATCCATCTGTTGGATGGAATCAATATTTTACACAAACACACACATACACTATCTATCTATCTATCTATCTATCTATCTATCTATCTATCTGTATGTTGTCATCCACAGACAGTTACACAGTATCACAGCTAATGAAATATATATATATATATATATATATATATATATATATATATATATATATATATATATATATCCAGGTTCGAAGAGAATGAATAGTCTACTTCCAAACGTTCGTAACATTTAATTTAAAAAGGGCTGAATATATATATATATATATATATATATATATATATGAATGAAGAAATATAGTCTTAAGATGTGCTATATGTATGAGATAAAATGCTCAATATAAGAGATAGAGCGTGTGTAAATATAAAAGTGAACATAGAAGTCAACACTTAGAGGCGACAGTCTGTTTCTTGCTAGATGCAATTGTCAGGCCTGACGATATATATTATATATATTATATATATATATATATATATATATATATATATATAAATATAAAATATATATAAATAAAAAGAAAGAAAGGTAAGATATAAAATCCGGTGTTCTTATAGATATTTTTATTTTTACAAAATAGTGCTCAATGTAAATTTACAGAGCATTAATATTATAAAAATTCGCTTGAAGATGAAATGGAACTAATGCTTTTAATTTAATTGCAAAATTAAATTCAGGGTTTTTAGCTTCTATTTTTGAAACATGGTTGGAACTGTGTAGCGAAAAAAAAACCATATTTTAAATCAATTAATTTATAATATATATATATATATATATATATATATATATATATATATATATATATATATATATATCTAGACGACATGCATTTAACGGATGTCAGAATTCATTGAAAAATACATCCCTACCCTTACCAAAACATAACTAATAACTGACACAACAAAATACAGCGATAATGAACTCGCAAACACCCCTTGTCTAGATGAATAGGTTTCTCTGTATCCTTGGAAACGTGAATTAAGAATTTTGCTGTGCTTTTAAAACCCATTAATAAGTTACTCCAAAATTCGCTTGAGGATGAAATGGATCTAATGTCTTTAATTTAATTACGAAATTAAATTCGAAGCTTTTAGAAACATGGTTAGAACTGTGTAACGGAAAAAACATATTTTAAATCAATTAATTTATAATATACATATATATATATATATATATATATATATATAATGATTATCACAATGATTATCTCTTCCTTGAATTGACCACTGTCAGTCATTGGCGAGTTTATCTGCTGAGTAAATACGTCTTTCTTTCTAATAGCTGAGGGGAAAATCTCCTACTGATACCAAATCGGTCAGTTTTCGATCCCGGCTTTGAAGCAATCTGATGTCTAGACACGTCGATGAGCTGTGATACAGCGAAACAGTCTATCCGTGGATGCCAATATATACGCACCCGAAAAAACTTAATTTCGGTTGTGCACTCTTGGGAGAAAAGTGTGAATTTGAAAACAATGACTATTACTACTAACATGACAAAGCTCTTCCCTGAATTGAACACTGTCAGTCATTCGCAGAGGAAGTACGTAAAAATATTATATGTATATATTTATATATATATATGTATATATCTATACATATGTATATATTTATACAATTATATACATATGTATATATTTATACAATTATATACATATGTATATATTTATACAATTATATATATATGTATATATTTATACATATATATATATGTATATATTTATATATATATATATATATTTATACATATATATATGTATATATTTATACATATATATATATATATTTATATATATATATATATATATATATTATATATATATATATATATATATATATATATATTTATATATATATGTATATATTTATACATATATGTATATATTTATATATATATATATATATTTATATATATATGTATATATTATATATATATATATGTATATATTTATATATATATATATATATATATATTTATACATATATATATATATATTTATACATATATGTATATATTTACATAGATATATGTATAGATCTATCTATACACATATGTATGTATATATATATATATATATATATATATATATATATATATATATATATATATATATACATATATATATATGTATATATTTACATATATATATATATATATATTTATACATAGATATATGTATAGATCTATCTATACACATATGTATGTATATATATATATATATATGTATATATATCTATACATATATGTGTATGTGTATTTAATAGTGAGATTAACTATGAGAAATAGGTTATTGTGTGACTTAAAAGAGAAAATCATTTTTTTATTTATTGCAAATTTTATCACAATTTTAACTTGTAACATATGTGGTGCCAAGCATTGGCTTCGTTAAATTGTAACTTAATGAGTGGTATTAGTTTTTCCAGTTCCTCCTTGTATTATTTGTCTTGACACTTTTTATTACTTTGCTCATATATATATATATATATATATATATATATATATATATATATATATATATATATATATATATATATATATTAAAATTTCACATAGATATCTGACTAATATGTTTTGGATGGCATGTGTCATAGAATAACATAAATCAAACACTCTTAATTTTCTATTAGTATCTAATAGAAAAATGCTTGCCCCGAAAATCCTAAAAATGCTGAATGCTGGTAATAATTAAAATAAAATGACACTTTTGTTGGCGATGACGTTATTATTAATAATATAGTGACTGCTATTCTCGAATTAAATATTTCCACTTTCATTGAGAAGCAAAGATTTTTTTCTTTTTTCGTTTATTCATTTTTGTTGACCCTCAATCAGATGCATTGACTGGTATAGTGCCCATCAAGCTATGCATGTATCGGCTTGTGTAATGGATAACCGATTTCGAATTCCAGTCGAGTTCGTTACGTTTAATTACGTCTGGGAAAGGCATGAATCCATCTCCCCCCCCTACCTATGACAAGGCAGGCTCTTGGTAACAATTTTAGAAGGACAACTCTGAATTCAGAAATATCACTAGTTGTCCTTTGGCAAGGAATAACAACCCACCCAAGCCAGGGTTATAGTGAAGACATCGGCAGCAAAATGCGGTTAGTAGTAAAACTTAACAGATCAAATTGGTGTCATGTAAAAGGTGTCAGACTAGACAATGGATGAAAACGATTTATTTCGTGTACCATGAAACTGCGGGAAACCTATAGGCGTCCAACGTTGCCGCATCAGCACAAAAGTGTGTAATTCCCTAGCGAGGAACTAAGAAGCTGTCGTGCCGCCCATATTTGAAAATCAATCAAGCGATGACATTATTCAAAATCAAATCGAAATTTATTGGGTCTGTATTAAGTTGAGTTATAAGTAATTTCCGTTTTGGGAAAGTATTTGTAACCACTAATCTATCATCCTAAATATTTATCATATACGGCAGTTAAGATTAAATTTGAAGTGTACTAACATACCTTTGTTGTTTGTGTTCCTAATGTAATCGCATCCGGAACCATTATGATGACACACGTAAACAACAGCAGGTGGATTACTTCCTGCAAGCTAGTTTTTAGTACCCGTCAAGAATGGCAAGAGTATTTATGTCTGGATCGGTACTTCTGTTTAGATTCGGGGTATATGGGCGCTCTGCTTAGAATCACACCGTAGTTTCCTGGCACGTCTGTCTCGTTGCAGAGTTTAAAAGTATCTGTGACCCCACCCCCCCAAAAATCCCCGGTTATATTAGATTGAGTCATAAATAATTTCTGCTTTTGTTTATCAATGATCTGCTTTGTTCTTTACACTAAGAGCGCGTGGAACTCAAAAACTCAGCCATCTGACTTTCTTTCCCTTTTCTGGGTGTCGACATGTAGTAGATTGTGATGTGTTTAACATCTTTGCTCATTACTGACTACTTTGCCGTGAATTGCTTTCCATTCATGGCTTTAGAGCTTCATCATCAGTGTCCGATGAACGTAACAGTCCGGTTCATCTCCTTAACGAAGTTTCTCCAGAACGCAACTTTGCGGACAAATTTCATACTTTCCAGTTTGTTATGACTCCTTGACTATAAACACTACATATTTTCTAGATGTCTCGATAGGGTTATTCGCTTGTTGATCACTCCCATAATATTATGTGACGTAAATGTACTTTCAATCCCCTCATTAGTGGTGTTAAGAAATTTGTTCTTTAATTCCCTGTGTACGCTGCTACTGCAGTATGTTAGTGTCCTTCAAATTTATTCTTAACTGCCTCCTATGATAAGTAGTTAGGATGATAGATTCGTCATTATAATTGATTCCCCAAAACGGAAATTACTTATGACTCAACCTAATACACACTCAATACATTGCGACTTGATTTCGAATAATGCCATCGCTTGGCTGATTTTCAAATATGGGTAGCATGGATATCGCTTCTTAGTTCCTCGCTACGGACTTACACGCTTTTGTGCTGATGTGGCAACGTTGGGTTTCTATTGCAGTAGATGTTACAATAAAATTTTTTATGGACTTTGTAATTTTTCATAGTATTATTCTTCATTACAGCCAGCCACACTCTACAACACATTAAAACGTTAAAAATGAAGCGATACCTGTACTTAAAGGATTTTAAAGTGGTGTGCACAGACCATCGAGGTCAAATCTCCATCGAATCCGGTTCTGAGCTGTTTTCGATGCTTCTATTCAGTTGTTTCTCAATTTGTTTGATTCGTTTTCAGTGTTATGTTCAGGTGTTTCTTAAACGTCCTCTCTCCTTTTCCAGACCAGGTGAAGATGAATGCTGGTTTCTTGAGAGTGTTTCCTGTTCAATCATTCCTATGGATATTTAAAATGCTTAATTATCAATTATGTATATCCATCGAATTGGAGTGTGTTACCTGACCCAAAGATTGAACTCACAGCTTCCAGAGAACTAGATGGATTTTATTAGCACTTTTATCTTTTAAAGTGCATTTATGGAGCCTTTGATCTTTTTCATTTCGATAAATCAAATGATCAGTAAAATATGATTTAGGAAAATCAGAAGCTCAATTGCAAGTCGTCATTTCTATTATATACGGTGCCCCAAAATTTGTATTCAATTTATATCTTTTTTTCCTTTAATCATTTCACTCCAAGTAAGGCGGTAAAGCCATTAAGACTCAAGTGGTTATTGAAAGTGAAGGAAACTAAGAAAATCTTTACTGAGGAGAAAGGAAAATAAAAGAACAGGATTCAAGAAGGTAAAAGATGATGATTGACGTTGCATTTAATTTTTTGGAGCTCGAAGTTGACAGGAAAGCAGGAAGTGGAAAGAGGGTTTCACAGGTGAGAAATTCGAGAAAAGAAACCATTAGAATAAAACTACGTTTACACCTAGAAATTTCAATAGTAAAATGATGAGACTTAGTTGCCAATCTAGCACTGCGCTTAAATTCATGAAAGAGGAAAGCACATGAGAACAATCGCCATTAAAATATTTATAGAAAAGGGACAGGGAAAGTATGTTAAGACGGTGGGAAAGTGATTGAAGCAGAGGTGTCATGTTAGTACCGATAACATTGCTGATTCTTATTTGAATTTTATCAAGAATCTCTAGATACAAACTCTTAATTGTATGCTGTCCTTTTTTTTTCGGGCGAAAATCGTCCATACAAATGGACCACTACGTTTGAGACGAAGGAGGTCACTCCAGTTTCACAACCAATTATTAGAAACTGAAAAATTATATTGAAATGGAAATAGGAAATCATGAATAAAATCTGAAGGCATGTAAAAATGAGGAATCATTTCGTGGAAAATATCCAGTCTTGTAGCAAATACATTTGCAGTCTGAAATAGTCATGCCGGTGGAAATTTTTCGACTTATCAAATAAGTGTTTCGCTTCAAGAGAATGTTTCATTTCTGGAACAAAATAATTGTATGGCGGAGAAAATTATTTGAAAAATGATAAGTATACCATAACAAATAAGCATCATGACTGTGTGTGGGGTGGGATTGAAGGGAATAATTTACTCATTCCAGTATTTGTATTACATAAAATTATAAAGTTGGTATAATTGTTATATTAGCTGTTTCCTTATAAGGAAATATCCAGCGTTCATTGACAGAGCAGTTTCGGTTGAAATTTAAAAGATCTTTCTATTAATTTTCAGAAGAATATGTTTTTCAAATCCACTGTTATCGCTTTTTCTAGTATTGATGGGTGTTTCCTTCCTAACTTTTTATTCAAAGTAGTGTGGAACGTCAGCATCTTGATTAACCCATCATTCTCTCTTCAAGTCACATGTGCGCACGTTACTCTTTTTGGGTAGGTACACATCTACTTATCATCTCTCAGGTGCGTCTCTGACTTTGGACAGGGTGCACTCAGGGGTGGCTCCGTCAAAGGACAGAGTCGCAACTGAGGAAAATTATACTGAAGAGATGCCGGCCCTGGGGAACTGCTGCCCGCGCCCGCGCCTTCTCATTGCACTAGAGAGAAAGATCTCTTAGATCTGTGGTCATTTACCGTGTCTCATTTACAATACAAAAAACGGGCTCTTGTCAAACAAAACAACCGGTCGAATTCCTTCGTTCAAAAAGGTCTTTTCTCTTCCAATTTGTCATTCAAACGAGCCAATTTCTCACTGCAGTATTAGCGCGATAACAGTTTGTCCAGGTCCAAGTAATTTATAATAAATATTTTCCTTTGAATTTTACCAAGGACAAAAAAAAATAATTTCTCGTGGAGATTTCAGAATGTCGGTGTTGATGCTGAACACTGCAATTTGTTAACCACAATTTTCTTCGCTTTTGATTCCTGTAATAAACCTATTTTTTTCATCGCTGGTGACTATCCTGTGTGAAACTGTTCTCTTTTTTTTGTCTAACAAGAAGAGAACAATGTCTTTAAACGCTACTATTTATTTTCATATGTTCATGTGAAAACCGTTTTCTTTGCTTCTGAAATTTTCTGATGTCTTATAAATGACATACAACAGTTGGCAGATTGAACAAGAAAATAAAGCTGTATAAGCTTTAAAACATTTGAAAGATTTCCATAACATTATAAAAAGTTGGCATAGAAAACCTTTGCAACAACTTAATAATATTTGCTACTGCATGATACAAAAGCAGCAAAAGGAAAGTTATTTTTTTAACGGAAACTTCCTGCCCAAATCAACATGGCTGATACACCAGTAAGGCTGAAAATAAAAGATCGTTAATAAAGAGGAATACTGAAATAATTCCAACTTAATGTCTGATTCGTGATTTAACAAGCAGTTATTGAATTTTGTACATTAGGGCTCTTTCAATACTTTTTCTCAAATTACTTCACATTAGTGAATTTTTTACGCATTTTCGCCCTTTAGTGCACGAGGGCACTTAATACATTTTCACACCTTAATGAACCTCAGTGCACTTTTAATATATTTTCGCACCTTAAGGCACATTAGTGCACTTTTAATACATTTTCATAAATTAGTGCATATATTAATCTTGTGTCAAGCAATTAACAATTTAAAAACATCTCCTCACTCTCTTCTGCAAAATTAAAATAGCTGCTTAAGAAAAAATATAATTTAATATTTAGTCGTGCAGACGACATTTTCCTGTTATACCACCCGCCCTTCTAAATATGATTTAATAGTCTCCAAATAGTGATTAACTTACAAAGAAGTCGAGACATGTGCTTACAAGGAATTCATTTTAAACATTTCTCAAAATAAAATAAACGTATAAACCTAATTCGGCTTGTACTGACGGGTGCACTTTTTTTTGCGTAACCTGAAATTATTTTGTTATTTCAATTTCCTTTTCCCGGAGTACTAATGGTAGTGCGAGAAATTAAATAAATTGTTGACAGTTGTTTCGATCTTAAACTGATGTTTATTAAACCTAGTTTTATTCCAGGCTTAAATTCGCTGTCCATAAGATAGATATTCGTGATTACTGTAAGCACGTAACCGGATTATTTTAGAATTATTTTACGATCAGTTTTTTTTTCTTTAAATATTAGTTTATAGTAACGTATCATACCAGTTTGATACATAGTTTAAGAGGAAATACCTAGCAGTCATCAGTGCGATAATCTAAAACTTAAAGCAAACACTTATATTAAAATATATGTTAAACAAGAACATGATCTGGTCAAAGATTTGCTTCTATTGCCACATCGAATAACATAGGAAAATACGAGGGTCATTCAATAAATAAGGTGAATTTTTCGGTATAAGGACTTCTAATACAGATAGAAGCTTACTACTTTTTTTATTTTTCAACGTAGTCTCCCAGCATTGTCACACACTTTTCCCATCTTTGCACAAGCTTCCGTATTCCCTAAGCGTAAAAATCTTTGGACTGATGTCTCAGCCAGTCGCTCACAACACTTTTGACTTCATCGTCACTTTTAAGCTTCGTGCCTCTCGTGAACGCTTTCAAGGGACCAAACAGGTGAAAGTCTGAAGGGGTAAGATCTGGGCTGTAAGGGGGGTGAGGGAGCAGTTCCCAGCCCAGCTCGTTGATGGTCTGCACCGTTTGGGCTGCTGTGTGAGGCCTTGCGTTGTCATGATGCAAGATGACTCCTTCTGACTGATGACCCCTGCGTTTGTTCTTTATGTCTTTCTTGACCTGCCGCAGCAGTTCACAGTAGTTCTTCTCTCAGACTGAATGAGGTCATTGACTGATTCGATCACCTCAGGAGACCTCACTTCTGTAGGCCTCCCAGGCCTGTCTTCATCATCAACACTGCTCCGTCGTTCTTTAAACAATTTAGCCCACTTGTAGACATTTTTTTGGCTGAAACATGTGCCACCATACACAGTTGACATTCTTCTATGAATTTCAACTGGTTTTCACCCTTCAGCAACCAAAAACTTGATAACTGACCGCTGTTCAATACTGGAGCATGCTTCTTGGTCGGCCATCTTTGTTAGTCGCCAAAACTCTCAAAGTTTTTTTTTAATCTGCAAAAGAAATTAAATCCACGTGAAA
>CAHIKZ030005634.1:907500-927500 GCA_903632075.3 Acanthosepion pharaonis | reverse complement strand
ATATATATAATCAGCTTGTACGAAAAATGATGTGATGAAAAATCTATTTTTACACTCTTGAAAATGTCATAATGGTTGATTAAATTTGAGAGTGGTTCAAGCTAGAAACATGAAAGTTTAAACACTAATCAGTAGACTGCCGATGAATTATTATTATTATTATTATACAAATGCCACATCTCTTCAGAACATGGTCGGTTAGTGGTCTCCATAGCTTCCATATCTGGGAATTACGATGAGTTTTCGTGGAGGAGGTAGTGAAATTGTTTCCCGTTAAATTCTTCACGGTTTGAGATTCAGAATTGTGTTTCTCTTCGATTGGTTGCGCTTCTGAAGCTAGAGAACCTAGTCTGTCCTACTATTTTACGTATAGCTGGTGGGGGGGGATAGTAGTATGAAGAAAATATGAATTCGTTTTTTTTTCGGCTAACCGCTAATCCAACCAAACATCTCACTCAAGATATTTTTCTATTTTTTTTTTATTATTTTTAAAAATCGTTTTTGAATCTGGATCCCAGATTATTTTTGTTATTATTCAAATAAAATAATACTATTGGTGATCTAATCCATATATAAGTTTTGGTATCTTACAGGTCAGTGGGATAGTGAACTTTCAATATATTTTCAAATTAATAAATTACTTTCTTTCGTAATGAAAATTGCATTTTTTTAGCATTTCTCCATGTAAAATTGTAACTAGCGTTTGTTATATTTCTCTTCATCCTTTCTTTCTGTCAGATATTATCGATAATAATAATAAATTATTAAATTATTAGTCTGAATATGCCATTTGGAAGGACGAAACTTGTAACAGGAGTTACATTACATCTTTACCGTGGAAGACTGTCGCGTGTCGAAAGTTCGCAAGAATGCAACGGCAAAATTCAGAATTTTATTTTTGATCTTCACTTTTAATTTTCCCTAGAATAAGAAAAAAAAATGATACAAATTTTAAAATCAAAAATAAATAAAATTCTTTTTTAAGAAATGTCCACGCTAGAAAACTAGCGTGGAAATTTCTAAAATCATTAAACTTTACATTTTTCAAATGTTTTTTGTAAAACTGAAATTGAGAAGACAACGCCGGAAGATTTGTTCAGAGAAAGAAGAAGAAAAAAATTACAGAAGAATAAGCGTGTGATTATCACCATATAAAGAATTTTGGAAGATGCGGGTACATCTAAAATTAGGATTGAGGTGGGGGACAAACGTTATCCCAAAATATTTGAAACATTCTCTCTCTAAAGAGTAAATTAATGTCAAATAAATTCTGGTGTACAAATCGGCAACGAAAACTGTCTATCTAAAAAGTAATTCCTCCTGTGGCAAAATTTAACGGTTTCTGAATCATACGTAATTTACATGCGGTTAGGTAGCTGTTACTACAAGCCAATTTGCATATTTATTTTTTATAAACAGGGGGAGCGTTTTATTAAATTGTGAATCGTTTGACTCAATACAACTTCTGCGTTCCACACACACACACACACACACACACACACACATTCGCGCGAGCCTTGATGTCCACCATGTTTGTCTTGCAATTGCTGGGGACAGAGCTTGTATCAATAATGGAAAACTGAAATTTTCATTCGCCAGTCAAACCAGCACATGTTCAGATATTTGAGAACAATTTTTAATTTGAAGTAATCATCGCATTTAACAGAGAAAATATATTTTTACAGAATTTAATACACGTCTTACACACACACATATGTATATATACAATACAGTTCAACATTTTGAGACATCCCATGGTAATTTTTTTAAAATGGCCCCGAAAGTAGTTATTTTGTACTTTAAATAAGAAAAAATTATCATATATGGTTGAAAAAAAGTGAGGCATTTTTTATCAGAAATCTTATTTTGACAAAAAAAAAAAAAAAAAAAATTATGATTAAATTTTACCCTCGTCAAAATATCCTCCTTTAGCCTTGATTACTGCAGCACAAATTTCTGGCATTCGTTGCTAAAATTTCTCAAAGTATAAATTTGATAATTGATTCCATTCTTTTTTCAGTGACTCTCAGATCTCTTTCTTAATTTTTTTTTCACTCTTCTGTCAAGTTCATGTCATGTTAATTTTGGGGATGGCTTCAAACGTTTGAACTGTAGTGTAAGTTTATTCATTTTAAGCACCATCATAGCACACATGTGCCACGGGGTAGTTCTAAAGAAAACGAGAACTCGAAGAAAACTCATACTTAAAAATAAAATTTATGGGAAATATTATGAGGAAGGACAGTTTGGAAAACTTACTACTCACAAGACTTATTGCGAGAAAGATGGATAGATGGAAACAGCGATGAACTCGCCTAATAAGTTTATGTGAATGGATGTCAGGTTAGGGACAAAGAGGATGGTAAAAATTGAAACGTTGTTTAGAGCTACAAGTGACATGAAGTTACCTTCTTTTATGTGCCGTATTTCATGACGTAGGCGATCAAGGCCCTCCACATCTTTCTGTCCCTTGTAGCTCTTAATAAATTTTGTCTTTTTGTTATTTCTCTCAAACTGCCATCCATTTGCTCAAGCTCATCAAGTATGTTACGCGCTCCTTTCCTCTGTCCCTCTTTCCCTCAATCTGTCCTGTGAGTATCAGATTTTCCAAAACCTCCTTCCTCATTACGTATCCCAGAAACCTCAACTGCCTCTTCCTGATGTTAAGTATATGTTTCCTTTTTGCTTCCATTCTCTCCAAAACTTCGTTGTTGCTTACATGTTTGGTCTATGATATCCTCAGCATCTTTCTGTAGAAACACATTTCTGTTGCTTCAGTCCAACAAGGCTTATCAGTCCGACAAGGTCAAAATGGCAGCCGATGTTCAAAACGACCTAAAGTCTGATGTTAACTGGGGCAAAAATAGCTTGTTAATTTTAAAGACTCTAAAACTAAACTGCTCTCCATTAATTATCTGAGAGACCCTTCTCTGCTCTCTATCAGCATGGCTGATACTATCATTTTGTGGAATTCTTCCGGCTTCATGCTTTCTAGCCAACAAATTTAAATGAAATATCAATCGCTATTTACTGTCCTCCTGATTACTATCTTCTCTTTCCGCTCATCCTTATTGTTTCTGTTCCTAATTCTTCCACACACTGTAACACCTTGTGTTTTAGTGTCATTTTGATTGAAGAAGGGAGGAATAGAGACCTTACATTTATTTAATGCCCTATTACAGAGCCGCCAGTAATTGCGAGAGCCAAAGTTCTTAGAGGCTATGCGATGTGTCATACTTTCGGCAAACAGGAACTTTACTCCTTCGAGGACTCGCTTACACTTATTACAAGCAGCAACGAATAGGCGCCTGTTGTGACGAGAGTCGTCACGCTGCTATAGCCGAAAATAGTGGTCCATGTGTGCTATAACAGCCGAGCATACTGGTGTGAAGCATGGAGAGGATTGAGGTTTCACCTGGTATTTGCGGGAACGGATGAAAGCGTGCTTTGACCCAAGAAGAAATCTTTGTGGCGCAATTTTCAGTTGGGTGTTAAAAGGGGCGTGACGGAGAAAATCACGGAGTGGGTCACATTCAGCATGCTGGTAACGAAAATAGGTCTTGTGGACAGGGGGGTGTCCTGTTTCCTAGATGGCTGGAACCATCAACAGCTACTACAGTGGTCAGATTTACCAAGAGGACAGTGTTGCGAAACTCGGCAACAGAGAGGAGAGGTGGTAAGAAATAAATTAAGTATAGGAGCCTGTTGCTCGGTTTTTCTAGGGAAACGAGTAGAGAAGTCCACGGTTTGAGTAAGGGATTGGGTAATGGAAAATTTAATGCCTGAACACCGGCAACATCAGTCTCTTTAGAATCTTTAAGCCCTCCATATATATATATATATATATATATATATATATATATATATATATATATGCGTGTGTGTGTATGTATATACAACGTTCAAAATTTAATGAAAATATGAAGTATTTGCAGATTATAGATGTATAAATATCAGATAAAAAGCTTTCTCTCTTTACGTGCGTGCATATATTTCATATATGTGTGTGTGTGTGTTTATATCTGTTTTCAGAGTGTTGGTTTTATTGACATTGGCACAATTTCTCCTAATAAAAATAAACGGCATTCAGCTTATAAAAATAATTTTCTAATAAATCTTTATTCTTTTAAAAACATTGACATTGTTTTTGCTTCGTACTTCAACTGTCTGTTTACTTTCCAGGTTTTCTTAAATGTTTTTTTGTATAAAAATTTTATTTTGATAAGATTACAATTAAAATCTTCTCGGCGTCAACAATGTTTACGTGATTTCGAAATTACAGTGTAATAATATTTTGTTATTTGTAATTAATTGATTTAAAAAAAATCAGAACTAATCTCACAGACATTGTGATCAAAGACCACAAGAACAGAATGTACTTTCTTATTGCCATGACAGTCCCTGCAGATTTTAATGTATCCTTGAAGATCTTCAAAAGACTATCAAAGCACAATGAGATAGGAAATCTCAAAAAATGTGGCACATGAGGACATCAATAATTCCAATTGTAGTTGGAGCCCTCGGATTGACTGGAAAATATCTGATAAATTCATTGAAGGGATTCTTGGTAGCCCATGCCTTAAATAAATACAAGAAATTGTACTCACAAGTACAATTCAGCAACCATTTTTACCAGTACTCATATTGCAATTTTTGCTGTTATCATTTCATGTTTTTACCAGAGCTCATATTGCAACTTTTTTTTGTTATCATTGCTTTTCTCTGGCACTCCTTATTACTGGTTCCCATATTGTATTTATTTCTATGTTTGGTCGGCTCAGGAGATTTTTGTGGCCTAGCATATGTGCTGATTCCTTAAGTTTACGAATTTTCCAATGGTGTTCCCTGTCTATGATCTCAACATGATCCCACAGAGGGCGATGATCTCCCTTCTCTCTCCATATGTGGTCAGCCACACCTTATTTTTCTACTTCCCCTCGTGTTACAGCTTTCTGGTGTTCTTGAAGCCTTACCTTAAGGGGGCGGCCTGTCTCTCCTTTATATTCCTTTCCGCAGCTGCACGGGATAGCGTACACACAGTTTTTAATCTAATTGGTTAGATCCACTGACAGGACCCAAAGAGTGTGAGTTCAATACCCGGTTAAGGCAGTGGAGAACTTTCAGAGGGAAATTAGCAGGAGATAACTAATAACTGACATCCATCAAACATGTCACGTTGAACTAGAACAGTTTACCCCAGTGAGCGAAATAAAGGGTTCAGTTCGAAATTCCAACCACCTGAAGAAGGCCGGAGCGTACAACGGCCGAAACGTTGTGATAAATAGTCCGAATAATGTAAATAATGTACATAATACCTCATCTCAGAAATATAGACAGACTCTTAATATAATCCTTTACTAAATCTTTCTGTGTATGTGAACTGTGCTGATGGGCACAATTTTTTATCTCAGATAGTGATGGGTTTCCTGGGAATTTCTTAATGTATGTACTAGTAGTCATTTAAATCACTTTTAGTACTTTTATTATTACTAGAATAGTGGTTGTGTTTAAATGCTGGATTCTTGAAATTTATATTTGCAGGTCATTATATTTTGCAAATTTGTCAAATTCTTTTGCGGATGTATTTTATTATTATTATTTTCATCATCGTCATTATTATTTTTAATTATAAGAATAATAATAATAATAAAGAAAACGCATCAAATACATTTAAAAAAATTATTAATGTTTAACCTAATATTTTTCCACTCAGTCGTCGTTCTTCGAAATGTATAGCGCGTTCGAATTTCTTTCGTTAGTGTTGATTAAATGAGATTTGTTTCGCCATATCAACAAAGGAGTGCCACTGTGAAGTTATAATATATATATATATATATATATATATATATATATATATATATATATATATATGAAATAGGCGTCGCAAACAAAACACTTTAAATTTATGTTGATATATTTTAATGTATACCACATTGTGCAAATTGTACAACTTAATATCTACTGTCGAAAACACCACTTAGTAAATATTAGTAATAAAGAAATATGAAGTCGGTTTAAGTCTACACTTATGTAGGATTGGATTCAAGTATTATTATTATTATTATTATTTAAATAGTAGATAAAAACTTATTTCTTTCTGTGAAAAGGAGAGAGAGAGAAAAAATATAAGGTGTTCGTTGATGAGATCGGGCTCTGAAAATTATTCACATATTCAACTATTTAAAGACACAGGAGGTTAGTGGTTGTTGAGACTATAGTTACAGTATCGAATGTGACACTGAACGTTAAAATCATTTATTCGCAATATCATCATCATCATCATCGTTGTTATTGTAATGGAATGTCCCACATTCCCTATCGCCTATGTGAAATGACTATATCAGTAGCTATATATAGTGAGTATAGGATATATGGCAATTAGTGGGAGATTCGTCTCCAGCTAAGCTAGTCGAACCTTCTGCCTTCGGGCAGAAAGAAACCCAGACGAGGCTATGCCGAACGGCAGAGCCTCGTCTGGGGTGGTAGACAGCTACCCGACCCCGTATATACGGGGTCTACTTTAAATTTTTGCCCGAGCCTACGGGCTCGGTTTTGCCCCGCATTAATAAACGGCCTTTTGCCAAATCCTGCCTCGTGGGGATGTAAGCTAAATACCCTTGCTTCGGGAATTACTAGCCTGCCACCCGATTCCCTGTCTTTCAGTAGTGTATTCTCTTTTACAATAAATCGCTCTTCTTTCATCTACGCGCGTGTTGCTGTTCCTTCACTGGAGTACCACCTTTGTCTGTAACCTATTTAATGATACAACAATCGTCATCATCATCATCATCTCTGGGTTGAATGTCGGAGAGATATTCATTCATGGGCAAGTAAACCTGGTGAAGCCCGTTTCTATCTAGGTTAAAGCACAGACGATATCCTCCCACATAGAGGCTCGCTTTGGTCACGGTTATGTGACCATTGATTCAATCAGGTGGGAGGACCCCACCATTCTGGTTGTTGATTTCAGTTTAGAAAGCCTTTTGCCCAATGATGCCGTGTCCTCACAATACTAGCTGCTCTAATATAGCTATGTAGCAGTTGACCCTACAAAAAGGTTAATCCGTCATTTGACAGGTCTTTTATTTAATTGTGCTGTGTGTCTAGCCACTCTCCTCACTAGAAAAGCCTGGTGAGGGAACCAGTTTAGTCGGCGATGATCCGCCAATATGGATGGTAGTACAATATGGATGGAGTTACATGGTACAGATAGTATTTGTAGAGTAACTTGACTAGTAGCAGTAACATGAAATGAAAAGCATATACTAATTCTGTCCAGAAAGTAAGTATTCAGTCATTTAACTAAAGCCAGCATATAAAGTTTCTGTCCGGAAGGTATCTAGCCATCTAATTAAAACAAAACCCGATCTTTTGAACAGAAATAAAGGTCTATTCTTTGTTTCCTGTTTAGGATTGGATTTTCGGTTCCTTCTAAAGTCTTTTCATTCTCTTTCACTCCTAGTAACCCCTTGCGTCTTAGTGGCATTATCCCCTTGCTTGGGCGAATTGATTAAAAAAAAAAAAAGAAATAAAAAGCATATACTCAGTTCGAAAAGTATCCAGCCATTTAATATTACTGTAATCATCGTCACTTTCACTTTCCAAATAGTCTTCTTTCAGGACCACTATCTGCACGGGTTTTTCACCGGTGATTTTCTACCTCTTCCTCCTCCTCCTTAATACCGTTAGACTCTCTATGTGGAGAATAAATCACAGCCTCAGATATGCTACGGCTTGGTGTTGATGCTGTGGTTTCTCCAGCATGTAATTTCACGGGCTAAACCAGTTTTGAATTCAGAGCTGTTCTTCTCTTAGATTGGTTTCCACTCACTGTTAGAGAGTCAAGTTCACCTTACTATTTTACCCGTAGCGGAGGTGGGAGATGAGAGAAGAATGACATTTGCGTGAAAGTGAGCGCAATTTGAACTAACCGGCACGATACATGTACACCTACTGCGATCTAAGCATTGGGAAAAGCCAGAGGTCGCAGGTAACCGAATTGTTACTTTTAAGTATAATTAATACATGGCGCTATTGAATTGGACTTAGCTTTTAGGTAATGTCTTCTCAAATGCTTTTTCAGATCAGGATAATTATCGAAACAGGGGAAATAGAAATCAGTTGAAAATCCGTATTAGGAAACAAATCGTCTTGCATTTTTATATATATTTAGTATATCTAAACAAGTGGATAAAGAACCAATTCTTCTTCTTTTACGTGCAATCTCCTTTTAGGAAGATTATAGCTTCCCACAACTTCCTAGCTGTAAACAGTGTTTGTCCCCTTGCTGTTTTTCCCATTTCCTGTTTTGGAAGTTCGTTAAGTAGGTTACTCGATGTTTCCTCGCTATTCCTCAATATGTCTCGTGGGTGTCAGATTCTCTCAAGTACCCTTT
Source organism: Acanthosepion pharaonis (assembly GCA_903632075.3). Lineage (NCBI taxonomy): Eukaryota > Metazoa > Mollusca > Cephalopoda > Sepiida > Sepiidae > Acanthosepion > Acanthosepion pharaonis. The sequence continues at coordinate 919,105 of CAHIKZ030005634.1, read as the reverse complement.
TTCTCATTATGTGTCCTATAAATTCCATCTTTCTGATTCTAATTATAAGCGTCCTTTTTGTTTCCATTTTCCTTAACGTTTTCTTGCTAATCACATGTTCCGTCCATGACAGTCTTAGCATCCAATATTTTTTGCCATAAGTCTCCTCTTCATATGTGCGGAAATTGACCAGCATTTACTCTTAGATAGAATGATTGACATTGCATAGCAGTTCAGAAGTTTTTCTTTTATTTCTAACGAATTTTTCCTGTATCTTAATTCTTTGTTTAGCTTTTGGAAGACATCGTTCACTCGTCCAATGCCCATTTGGAAGTCCGGTGTCATATTTTTGTCATAACACTTCCTAGAAACGTGTAACATTTTTTTTCCATTTTGTCATTCAATTACCCACTAATCAGTGTAGTCTGTTCATTTGTTTTGTTTCAATTTCATGTTACTTCGTAAGAAGAAATAATAGTATTATAGACAAAGAGAAGAAATTCATTTCTTAAACAGATTATTAAAGTATAGATAAACGTCTAAAACGAAGGAGTTCTTTTTTGGCAAAAAATTAAAATAAATTAGAATCAGCAACATCTAATGAGTTTTAACAAATCAAATTCCGAATCAACTTTGTCAATAGAAAAGATATGAAAAATTGACTCTAAAAATATACAAAAAATATTCTCTTAAAAGAACAGAAAAAATTCTTGAAGAAAATATTTTCTTCAAAGAAAAATCAAATTCAAAATTTGCAAGAAAAATTGCAATAACCTGCAAATAATGAACCTAAAGCTTGAATACAAAATTAAAATAAATATCAGTTGCACTCGCGATTCTCACTTTGGGAAGTCCTTCTGTAACTTATTTAATGGGTAGAAACGTGAAGTCTAAAACAATGTACACACCCTAATGAAAAATTCTTTCTACCTTGTGCATGTGGTAGTAAATCATATATTTATTGAGGTCGCTGTTTGTGGGAAAAACTTCTTGGTGATTTAGCGTGGGTCTGTGTAAGTTTATGATAGTGTTAAGATATTTTGAGAGAGAGAGAGATACATAGATACCCAGAGAGAGAGAGAGAGAGAGAGAGAGAAGAAAAAAAGAAAAGAAAGACTGGCAGCATAAATGGAGTTCGGCAATTTAGAAAGAGCACAAGGGTCTGCCTCTCCTCCGCTTATCCCATTCAAGAACAGGTTTGAGACGTATGTAATAAATTAAGAATTCTAATAATCTTTCATCTCGGACCAATGTCAATACAGCGTGAAATACACGGGCACTATAAACATTAATTAAACCTCAAATGGAGAATTTTTCTTTCCTTTTTTACTATTTGTTTTTACATTACGCTTAAAATTTCTTTTAATAGGGTCAATTTCTAGCTTAAACTCATAAATTTAGTCGGCATATTAGCTAAATGCTTTGATGCGTATGTAATTGCATTAGTTCTACTGGTAAATGAGAAAAGCTTGTTTTAAATCCGGATCCGCAAGACGATTGCACGCATAGATATTAAGAGCATTTATTCAAGTAAATCGCTAAAAGTACCAAATAATTGAGGTTTAATTTTAAAATATGAAAAAGAAAGATGTATTCTGAGTATATTAATTCAAATAGTATCTTCTCTAGGCAGGGTATTACAAAATAAAAAGCGTGTCTGTGTGTGTGTGTGTGTGGAGGGGTAAATTAGACGCTAAAAACGGGGTACAAACCATATGCTAAAATCAGTGGGGGAGGAAAATCAAATTTTAAAAGTATTGGCGGGCGAAACATGTTAAAAGTGGGTGAGAATCAGATGTTAAATGTCGATGGCTAAATCAGATATGAAATTTTAAAGATTCCTGATCCTATATATATATTTTTTATATCTTAGAAATTAAACATCTATTTATGGATATATTATCCTAAAATAAACATTTTTGTTTTGATTTTAAATATACATATTTTTGCTTTTCTCTTGTATTTATTTTCTACAATGAGATCTCTGGTCTTTTTTTCTGCATATAAGTCTTATACAAACGTTTTAGTTAACTAATATTAAAAAAAAAACGGCAAATGGCAATAATGTTTTTAGATAAATGATACAGCTCAGCTCAATAGCATTGTCATTGAGATCAAAAGGACAAATGTTGTCTTCTGTTTAGTTCTCAGATCCAGCAAAAAGTGATGGGGCTGCTGAAATGCCGTGGAAGTTTTCTTAAATTAGTGGCAATAAAAGATACATTAAATGAAAATAACCATCTCGTATATATATATATATATATATATATATATATATATATATAAAATGGAAAAAAAAAAATAACCGCACCAATGAAAACCTCAAACGAGAAAGATAATCAGTCAATTGCATATCTGCTGACGAGTGCTTTTCTTGAGTGTCTGTCTAGGAAAACTCTGGAGTCAGGATGCTGAAGTTAACGTCAATCAGCTAAGTGACAAATTATATATATATATATATATATATATATATATATATATATATATATATATATAAGCCATTTAAAATATCCAAATCCTTTACATAAGAGGTTCCATGTTTCAAAACAAAATTTTGTTGAATTCAATATAATCCTTTAGAATTAAGATGGAGTTTAGAAAGTAAATGGGCTCCGTTCCATCTTCAATTTAAAGGATTATTTGAAGTTTTCAAAATTTTGAAACATGAGACTTTATGTAACAGATTTGGAATCATATTTTAACAATAATTAAATTTATGCTCTCTACTTTTGTATCGAGCACTATTTTTAAAAATAACTAAAAATACTTAGGGACTTTGGATTATTTACCTAACCAGTTTCCTTCCTATTTTCTATATTTTTTCACATACATACATATATATATATATATATATATATATATATATATATATATATATATATATATATAAAAGATAACAGTATATATTTTTTATATATCAAACAGTATTGGATAAATTGTATGAAAAAGTGTAAGTTTACTTGTGACATTCGTCCTTGGGACTTCATCAGACAAAATTTAGTTCAATGAAATCCTGGAGGATGAAACGTGTCACAAGTAAACTTTTTACACTCTGTCATACAATTTATCCAATACTGTTCTTGATATATAAAATATCGTTAGCTCATATATATATATATATATATATATATATAAAAGAGTGTCAAACTTATCCGCACTTTCACCATAACATATCAAGAGTGCGAATAATTTTTGACTTTTCCTCGTATATCAACAGTAAGGATTAGCCTAATGAACATCAGCTGCTGTTTAACATCGAGGTATTTTAAACTTTACTTTGTCTGGCTGGGAGTTGTGTTGGGAAAACTTCGTAGACATCGGAGAGAGAAGATATGTCCTGGGCTTGAACAGAGACAGCCCAGTCCTTTGCAATGTTTACTTAAAGGCCTCCGCAGGATTTGATCCCACCCATCTGCTTCTCTGGGACGTCGCCGCCTGTAGCTGAAAAGGTAGATACACGAGTTGCAGTCTCTGACGCACAAGTCACGCCTGTGAATTGTCTATGTTGTCTATGCTGCTGCGTTCTTTTCTGCGGTTCCGCTTGTCTTCTCTCTCCTGACATTATTTGTTTAGTCAGGGTGCTTCTCCACCCAGAATGGTCAGCAGCAAGTTACTCCCAGTGATCACTGTTGAAATCAATGAACTTAATGTCCATCTTACAGACATCTCTGTAGCGTAACTGATACCGACCGGTGTCTCCATTTTCCCTTTGCAAGTTCCCCGTAACGTGCTCCTAATTCGCTAACAGTGACAACCTTTTGCCATATCCACTAGTTTTCCTTTCCAACTTCGGAGAGAAGGTAAGTAACTCGTTCACATACTTTGTTAGTATGTTCTCTTAAAAGCAAAAAGGAAAATACGAACTTCATCTACGTTTTTCCGACTCCTCTCTAACCGTATTTATTCTTTCACTACTAATATTTGGGTATTTTTCTGTACGTACGGGTAGATACAACCAAGGCCATCCAACATATAAAAGTCAACAGTAGCCTGTTAACAACTGGTCGACAGCGAGATACTCTTGATACTGTTATTATTAGGCAAGAAAAAGCTACCCAGCAACAATATAATGCCATTTTCATGTTCGTTCTGGTTTTGCTGTTGGCTGATATAAGGAGGCCTTAATTTTAGTTAGATTAAAAAAATTTTTTTTTAATCAAATACACCCCAAGCAAGGTAGTAAAGCCACTATAACACGAAAGATTAATAGTTGTGAAAGAATTAGAAAACAGAAAACATTATGAAGGAGCTGGAACGACAGAAGAGTAATCAGGAAGACAATAGATAACGATTGACATGGTATTTACATTTTTGAGGATCAAAGTTGGCCTGAAAGTATGTAGCCGGGAGAGAGAGTTCCACAAACGAGAAAATAAACTTTTAGCACTGTTACATCTAGTCAATTCAACTGTAAATTAATGAGACCTTGTTACCAATCTCGTAAAGCTCTTAAATTCTAGGTACCATAGCAAAGAGCTCATCCGAACAATTACCATGAAAGTATTTATAGAAAAGGCATAGTGAAGCAACTTTAAGGTAGTGAAAAAATGACTGAAACTGAGACACCAGGTCAGGACCAATAATATTGCTGATTCTTCTTTGAATTTTATCAAGAATCTCTAAATATATAGCAGGAACACCGGATCAAGTATGGGCGAATAGGTATGTACTATAAAAAATATCAATTTGCTTAATTTTTACTCTGAAGTTTTACATATTCGGATAGTCTTGGGCATGACGATAAACTACACCCGGCAGCAAGACCTCTGATTAGGAGATTGGGGGTTTTGAGTAGCGTTGAACAACCTTTTAATTGCTGTTGTTCCCAGGTTCACCCTGACCCGGTTTGTAGCACCTGTTAGGGTTCCAGCTATAGGCAAACAGTGAATCCACAAACAAAAACAAAACACTATGAATGTATAAAAATACATTTTTATACTAAAATACCAGCAATACATTTTACATAAAAATACCAACACATATAGAATGACCAACAATACATTTTTAAAGCAAAATGACCAGCAATACATTTTATAGTAGAATTACTAACAATACATTTTATAGCAAAATGACCAACAATACATTTTATTTGTAGTTGAAAGTATACAATTGCGTTCAATACTTAGTTGAAGCCATAAAATCAAGTTTAAAATATTTAGATTTCGGCATAAAATAACCTATAGATGTTGATATGCCGCTAAACAAAATCAAGCAAACCAATCTATCCAAGTGACGTTCAAAGTCATTATTAACATGCAAGTGTTGGCGTCATCCAATCTTCTTTACAGTTTTGATGTAAGGCTGAGCAGCCATACAATAAAACAGAGATAATATTTGCTTGGAAGACGCCCCTTTTCATATTGTCTGGAAGTCCAGACCACCACGCTAAGGAAAACTTGCAATGACGTATATAATCAAAGCTATATAGAAACATGGATTAGGGTATGTATCCTCTTTTTCGTTCAAAAAGTAGATTTTAGTGTGTCAAAAACTACCGAGGAATAAACTTTATAGCAATAGCTTCAAAACTGCATAACTCTATACGTCCAGAAATCTAAAAGGTATTGAGAAAAAAAATCTCTCTCTCTTTCTCTCTCGCTCTCTCTCTCTCTCTCTCTATCTATCTATCTATCTATCTATCTATATATATATATATATATATATATACGAATTCAATGAGAACAAAAATAATATATAAATTCTAACGTTCAGAGAATTAATTCAAAAGAGGGCTCAATACCGAGAGTAGAGCAATAATTATTTATTATATAATTTTTCATAAAGACAAAAACAATTTACTCACTACAAAGATGCAACCTTGTTTCGGTGCATTTATACGCACCTCGACTGGTGCGAACCAAAAATGGTTGGTTCTAACCAGGTCGGTGCAAAATATGCCGAAACAGGTTATCCTTTGGCAGTCAAATGTTTTTATCTAAAAATCATAATATATATATATATATATATATATATATATATATATATATTGAAAAATTTTCATTCAAACTATACTTAATCGACGGGTTTTTCCTCTGAGGAACTTTATGAAGGCAATGTAGTATTTATTATGCTGTACGTGCTTATATACAGAGGCGAGGATGTCATTGGTTTATATATATATATATATATATATATATATATATATATATATATGATAAAGAATAGTGATGCAACTATTTTTTAGCGTGAGAAACGACTGTATGTTAAATTAAACGAACGAGTAATTTTTTCCATTGGTCGATATCGGACTTGTAGATAAAATTCATTGTTTAGCTCAAATCTGCCAATACGATTTCCAAGAAATATATAGTTAAGTCAAGAAAGATTTAGGGTTGAGGGCAACACACTTTCATTCCTCCCTACAATTGTCTTTCCTAATGGGAACATCTATTTAATTCATCAGTTTACTGTTGTCAGTCCTCTTAACAACCTCTCTTCCTTACACAATAGCAGACGATCCAATCACTTGGCCGCGTTTCATCAAATTACTCAAATCCCACTGCTCTTTTGGGAGTCGGCTGAAATAATCACTTTGTCGCTTGATGTTCAGAGCCAAGTTGTAATACGGGAATGATGCTTAAACACGGTGAGCATTGGTTCAATCAGCTTCTTTGGTGCGTAGAGTCCCATGCATAAGGCTTTCTGCTATTGGTTTTAATCTTTATCACGTTTAATACTTGGTTCTATTTCTTTCGGGCATCGGTCGTGGATTGATTAGATATGCTTTGTTTTTAATATAAACAGATTAAGCTGGTCATAGGCTTGACAATCGCATTTTAAATACTTCACTGATGGTATACCGCATTCTATTCATTGCTATTCTTTCTTTCTTTCTTTTATGTTCATCTATCTATCTATCTATCTATCTATCTATCTATCTATCTATCTATCTTGAATTTTAATCCTTACAGAAAAAAATACCTGTTTATAATGCAACAGGTCACCGAAAATGCATGATTTTTAACCTCTTCAAAAAAAAAAAAAAAAAAAATTACCTGTATAGTGCGACCCTCTATTTTTCATAAAAAAGCTGATAATAAACTAGCACTATACTCGTGTGCATACGGTATATCAAGTTAAAGTACTCGATAATACAAAGCATTTTGTGTCGAATAATAAAAGAAATATGTTTGTATTGTAAATGAAGTCAGCGTAGAAATAAACTTGACTGGGAAGGAATTGTGAGTTACTGGGAAGTGTTCAGAAGAATTATATTTGACAATAATGAGAGAAATAAAATCGTCACAAACAAAAACTCAGCTGGTTAGTGTGAAATGATTAAAAAAAATGATGAGATAAACTAAAGGGTACTTAGAATGTGAGACTTTTTCTGGGTTATGGTATGAAAAACCGCTACCGTATATACTCGTGTATAATACTACTTCTGATTTTTTTTTGCATGAATTTTAATCCTTACAGAAAAAAAAAACCTGTTTATAATGCAACAGGTCACCGAAAATGCATGATTTTTAACCTCTTCAAAAAAATTACCTGTGTATAGTGCGACCATCTATTTTTTTTCATAAAAAAAAGCTGATAATAAAAACTAGCACTATACTCGTGTACATAGGGTAAGTCATGAAACATAAAAAAAAGTATATTGGTCTTTTGTATTTTAATCGCAATGTTGTCTTTTTATTCTAGAAATATTAATGTAAATTTTACATCATAGCAACTGAAGTATATATACAGTTTTGGGGACACACACACTATTGCGAATGAGTCAGTTGTTAGTGGGTGTTCACATTAATTTATATTTGGGCAACCGATATCAACCAAATTAAGAATATTCTTTGGATATGTATTATTCAATATAGCCCTCTTAGCATTGAATCTAGTTTCCTGTGTTTATTACTCGATTAACAATAATACTCTGCTTTGCATGGGTTAAGACCTTTTCCTATGCTTTGCTGAACTACATATTCATTTCTTTTCTTTGCATGGGTTCTAACAGACAATCGGGTCAGCCCGATAAAAGACTCTGAGTTTTGGTTGTATGTGGTATTGTAAGCACCAGGAGTTGTGTCCTCTTCCACAATAGGCTGTTGATAGGTGGCGTTGACTATTTGCATATGAACGATACTGGGCCAATAGTCAGTGTGGCTATGGAACTGGGTGAGCTATATAACACCATTTTTTTTTCTCAATCGGGAGAAGCGCTCTTAACGTGCGGACGTGCGAAAACCAGACAAGATGAACACATGGGTCAAGTCTCTTTCCTTTGCTTTGCTGCATATTCTTTTCTTTGCCTGAGTTAATTCCGTTTGCTATGCTGTGCTACATATTATTTTCTTTGCATATGCCAAGTCTTTTTCTTTTGCTGCATATTCTTTTATTTGCTTGGGTTAAGCCCCTTTGCTTTGCTGCGCTACATATTCTTTTCTTTGTATGACAACTTTTTATATTTAAAGCAGTTCGATAGATTTAAACATTTTAAAAATTAAAGCCCACCTAATACATACCTGAAGATTCACTCGTGGTAGAGGGTTACTAAATGTAAAATAAAGTAGGTGAGGTCGAAGCAAGTGCAGATTATGAGTATAAAGGAAGTTAGGTGGCAAATGGTTTTTACTTGATGATGTTAGGATTGTAGATTCGGGGACGCGTCCATGTAGGCACGTGTTCAACAAAGTAGCAGTTCTCGATAAAAAGTTGTCCGTGTGGTACTTCCGTCTTTCGAATGTAACACGGAGGAAATGTGTGTGATTAGACGCCGTGGACGTAGAATGGTGATTAGTAGCTGTAAAGGCCTGAACTGATGAAACTAAAGAGTGGAACACATCTGAACATTTGCTATGGAAATAGCGATAGGTTTACGATAGTCTTGCGATGTTTTATCAGTGTGAAGGTGGCTGAAGAGTGGAAAATAACTTATTTCCATAGAGAATTTTGAACTAGGTCAGCAGAGAGATCTGCTGTAAGGCTCTGAACATTTCAATTTCTGGAGGTGCCTTCGTAAACTGTAGTTATTTATTTCATATACATCATGTTATAATATAATTTATAATATTTGTTAGATTTCCAGAATATTCTGATAAAAATGTCTACATTACTTCCGTTTACTCCTAGGCAGTGATCTAAATGCTGAGGTTGTTCAGAAAACAAAATGGGATTATTTGAATAACTAAGCTTTTTAATTATTAAAAACTACCAGCAAAATAATCACTTATTTATAATGATTACAAATGACCAAATTTGGAATGAATTGCAAAACGAAATTATTTTTAATTAATTTTAAAATTGTCAAATCGTTTTTAAAGCTGAATATACAAATTAGTTATTTCCATTAAGCAAGAAACGCTAAGCTGCGCAAAATATAAAACACATGCTAAGTTGGACAAAATATAAATCATATGCAGGTAGACATGTCTGATAAAACCACATTTATTTGATGTCATATTTTTAATTAATTCTTCAGACATTCGAACGGACACAAACACAAACTTTTAGCTTTATATATTAGGCATACACCCTAAACAAATAAACTCAAACGCAGGCATGCGCGTTTGTTCCACCCTACACCATTTAATCACATACGCGCATGCGTACTCATATCGAATTATAAAAAAAAAGTGCTCAGTACACATGGGATTCAAAACGAGAAAAAAATGAAAAGAGTGTCGATAATTGAACTTTTCTGTGTGTGTGTGTATATGCTTGTCTGTTAGTTCTATTGTTTGCTTGAGTTTTATGAATGCGTACTGGCGTGTGTTAATACACATCACACGTTAATATGTGATTAGTAGAGTTCAAGACTTTTCCCATTCGACATTCCCAATGTTTTTTTTCGACTTCTACACATTATGAATTACAGAAAATGGTTTCGGGTGGGCGTTGACGAATTCTTAACAGGTTAAACAGTAGCAGCAGCAACAATAAGAAAAGTTTGCAATCAAGTAGACAAAAATAATTGAAAATAATAAAAGTTTCTCCCAGGCAACTCCAATGTTGTTATAATTTCAAAGCCATCACCTGTCCACCTCAACAGGTCAAACAGATGTTATTGTTGCTGTTATGTACGAGCACTTGATGACCTCGAGGTGGCAGGTTACGTTAATCGGGCTGTTCATTCGCGTGTGGCAGAAGCTGACCAGTCGCGATCCTCGTTTCAATATTGGGGAGAGGAATGACTGTGGGTTGGTTGGGCGGGTACAGAATGAGCCGAAAAATGTCACGGCTCAATTTTCTTTGCCAGACGTGTGTACAGACATCAACGAATGATTTAGAGGTGAAGGTGCCGCTTTCTCGCCGGTCGAAGGTGCAGCTCTGGCTCCGGGCACCTAACTCTTCGGTTTGGACAGTGCAGCTTCTAACACGGCTTCGGCGCTTATTAAGGTTCTAACAGCTGAGGCTCGTCTTCCCTTCGAACGTAAATGTGATGGTGACGGGCAGCAGGTGGGACCAACTCTTTGTGCTGGAAAACAAACGTAAAATGCGCACTTCCTTTTAACACTCATGGGACTTCGATGAGAGTTTTTATCCTTTAACGTTTTTTTTTATTTTATTTTTTATTTTAAACGTTCTTCTAACTCCTTTTCTCCCCTTTACGTCTTTTTCTGAATATAAACTTTAATGAAGACACGAACTTGAAATCTCTTCCGGCGATAGGAGATAAAACGACAATTGTTTATTCTTGCTTCTCGCCCTCCATCTTTTGCATTTTCTTCATTTCTCGCTTACGACTCGACATTTTATTCTTTCTTCCTAATTTATACTTCACCGAGTCATTCATTTCAAGAAAGAAAGATAAAGAAGGCGAGAAAATGAAAGAGAAAAAGAGAGAGTATGATAAATAGAGAGTTAGAGAAAGAAAAGAGAGAGAATGTTTGAGATAGATAGATAGATAGATAGATAGATAGATAGAGAGAGAGAGAGAGAATTTTTTTTTTCGTTTTCTGAACTCTGCCACTTTGAATCGCCGGTCTAGGGTGGGGGTGTTGAAGTGCGAGTGAATGTCGTTTGTTGCTTTTTGTTTATTTTTTTATCGAGGCTGCTAAGTTCGCGGCAAGGTGCCATTATCTCGCACGTTTAGCGAACTAAATCAAGGAAACATCCTCATTCAAGAGACTTTGTTCTCGGGTTAGATTTGCACAGAACACTGCGTTTGTTTGAAAAGATTCCTAAGGATAATTTTTCTTATAAAACCATAAACTTCATAGTCTGGTTGCACTCATGGGGGATGCGGCTTAGAATACAACCTTCAAATTGGTCTTCATCTCATAAGAGACAGCAAAAAAAAACAAAAAAAAAAAAACAATTAAAAAAACACAGACATACACAACCGAGTAAACATAAAATACCTCAGGTAGCTAAATACTCATGTTTTGAATACTCTTGTTTTGAATACTCATGTTTTGAATACTCTTGTTTTGCAGAGAGTGTAGCACCAATCAGTTGGCCGCAAAATAAAGTTTTTGAGATCATTTTTTTTTTACTAATGTTCACCCAATATAAAACTCAAGAGCCACTCAAAGTAGAGGGTTACTGAATGAGGTAATGGGTATGGGCGCCAAAGGAGAAAATAGGAAATGAAGATTAAGAGCATATGGAGGATAGAAAACGATTGAACCTGGGCCTGAAAAGGTTAAAATTGTAGTGCATGAAGAAGCATCCATGCGGGAGCTTG
>CAHIKZ030005634.1:827500-902500 GCA_903632075.3 Acanthosepion pharaonis | reverse complement strand
CATACCTTTCTCAAGGGTGTTTTCGCGAAAGTAAATGCAACAGACTCAACTGGGATTCGAACTCGGCTAGCCAATTTTTCGTTCTGAGCCGCTGAACCATATGCGGAAAAAAGAAAAAGAAAAAAAAAAGATCTTTATCGTTTTTTTCCAAATTTTAAATTAAATGTTTGAATATTTTAATTCTACAATTAATTTTTTACGACTAACAACAATATGTTAGATATTTTACAAGAATTTCTTATCATTATTTACCCTCATTCATACTGTAATCTTTATTAAATAACTCAAACACTTATGTTACTTCTTAAAAACATCAAGGAATAAATGTTCATTTCATGTTCAAAACATAACTGTTCTGTGAATAAACAACTATATTATGCTTGTATAAATCGAATGCATCAAATAGCCCTTGATAACTAAATCCAACTCCAAGCCGCAGAAGGCGGACCTCTGGCGCCTCATAACCACGGGATTTGGGTAATTGGAGTTCATCAGTCCGGGAAAGAAGCCAATCTAGAGGAAGGAAAACCTTGATTTTAACCTCTCCTGTCTTACGGTCATATCTAAACGGAGATATAAATTTAAATTTAATGCTCTGTATTAGATCTTGTCGGAACGACCGAAAGGAGGGAGGGACAGTTACGGCCACCATATACCATCGTCCAGGCATGCGCCTTAGAGAAGTCACTCCAGTCTCACTACCAAAGGAAAGAATTTTGGCTAAACACAGCGCTAACTTTATCTCCCGAGATCAACGGATGCCTACTATGCTTGCATAGCGTTGGAATATGGTGTAATCATTATTTAAATCTTAATTATTCCCTTAGATATAACTGTTTAATTATTGGCTGTAAAACAGATAAAATGTATGGTCGTCGTGATGATACATTCGCCATTACAATTGGTTCGTCAAACAGGAAATTATTCAGGACTCAATCTAATATATATAAATTTTTGAAATTTTGACACACACACACAACACACACACACACACACACACACACACACACACACACACACACACACACACACACAGCCCGTCTGTAATACGAGGAAGAGTTTGAAAAGAAACCAAAACGAAAACTGTAATAACAGAGAGAGAGAGAGAGAGAGAGAGAGAGAGAGAGAGAGAGAGAGAGAGATTAGCAAAATACAGGGTGAGATATAAAATGTGTCTGGAAACGGTGTGGCGAGAGAGTAAGAGAGAGAGAAAGAAAATAATATGATTGAATGTTAGGTAAAAATTCAATTTACATGTAAATAATAATAACGTTGAATCATAAAAGAAGTCCGGTAAATTGTATTCATTGATTATTACAAGATCGATAATAAGACGATAAGTTTTGAAGATTTCGTTTTCTTATTTTTATTTTATTTTAAATCTTCACCTGATTATCGTTGATTTGAAAATATTTTCTTTGTAAATCCAAGGCCTGTGTGAATATGTCAATAACACACGCGCACACACACACACACACACACACACACACACATATATATATATATATATATATATATATATATATATATATACCTTAATACAGGGTTTTTATACATAGAATAAAATTCCAATAACGAAAAATATTATTCTTAAAAGAGTGCTCAATACCGAGTAGAGCTAATATTTCCTTTTGAATTTGTAGCTCTGATGAATTGGATCGTGATTACGATTGCAATGTAATAAATTATAACCATGGAATATTAGTGTCTGAGCCTTACACGCGCGCGCGCGCACACACACACACACACACATATATATATATATATATATATAGGTATGTTCGAGTGTACATGTGTTTAGAGTTGTGCAAATATTGATGTGTAATACTGGCATTTAAATATAAGCACACGTTTGCATGTATATGCACACCTGCGTATTTGTCTTTTGTATTTGTGTTTCTGTAAATGCGTTAAATTTATTTGTGAGGTTTGTGAAAAAAAAATGAAATAAGTGAAAGCAATTATGGAATAAAACGAACATGTTTTTTTTTTTCCAGTGGCATCTTAATCGGAAAAAATCTCCCGCTTCTTTCTTGTGCTCCAACAATTTCAAAAAACAAAAACAGAATGCATACAGATAGAGTCATGCCTTGATAACTGCATACGTATCTACCAACAAACGACGATGCGTTCATAAGACTTGATGTCATCTGACACATGATTGTATGAATAAATATGTTTATAGCCGTTAAATGAAGATGCGAAGAGTCGGTTATGAACATGGGAAAACAATCAGGGATTCAAGTTCAATTCTAGTTATGGCAGGTTGTATTCACCTTGCATTAACGCTTTTGAGAAAGTATGTACTAGAAAAAAAATTCCACCATAATTATCCCACCTAAGCAGACAGTGGCAACAAAATGCTGTCACTTGAGAGGAGTCAAACATATCAATCTGGTATGCACTTACAAATGCACTGAACATCCGTATGCGCATAATATAAGCATATAATTCTTCGTCTATGTGCCGTGTTTTTCCAGGACGTAGGCGATCATGGCTCATTTTCAGTATTGATGGAAATAAATTATACTAATGTAAATCTGCGTGATGGTTAATTGGAAACCTAAAAAAAATGACCGTTTAGTATCTGGTTAAGATACTCAGTTTGAGCTTGCCAACCATTTTTGTCTTTACACTGTTCTATAGTTTTAATGATGTTATTCTTATTCTTCTATGTGTCGTGTTTCTTCAGGACATGTGTGGTCAACTTCCTATCCTTTGTAGTCTTTAGTAAAGTTTGTCTTTTTGCTATATTTCCTAATCCCTGTTCTGCTGACCATTTACACACGCTCATTAAGTTATGAGCTTCTTTCGTTTGTCCCTCGTCATTTCAGTCAAATATATTTAAGCGTTTATTTTTTGCATACCGTGCTCAATATCTTGGAGATAGTGCCACACATAAGATTATGTTTTTTAAGATCGTAATAAAACATGCATATGAGTTATTAAATGTTTCACGGTAAAATTAAACACGCAATGTTATTTGTGAATTTCTGTGTTTGGTGTAACTCACAAGGAATTCTTTATTATGAATGGTTGAAACCTGATTAAATTGTTACCGCAAAATGCAGCACTGAGCAATTGGTTCTTTTGGACGACACTTTGGAAGAGAAAATACATTTTCTGTAACAAAAAACTGATTGGTAATTTTAGTGTATGACAACGTTAGTTCTCAAGTTGCAAATTCGACGTGGCAAAACTAATATGTAGCAGGTATGGGACGTTTTTCTATAACTCACATATTCTCTAGGCCTGTCATCTTCAGGCTATCATTTGTTTATCTTCATACAACACTTCTTACTTGGTTAGCGGTTCCATCAAGTTGAAGATATTGAAAAATATCTCAAAGAATTCGTTGAATCAAAAATATAAATAAATAATAAATGAAAAAAAGAAATCTTTAGAGGGTAATAATCTGAAAATTTTAAGAGTAAGTTTTAAAACATCTTGAAAAAATAAAATTACTTTCAGTGGTAATTTGAAATCGATTTCCTCCTCCTCCTCCTGTCACATAACTCTCCAGAGTCGTAGAGACGATACATGGTGGCTTGTTCAACAAGAAACCTCCACTTGATCAGTTCATAGGCCAGAGCTTGGGTCTGTGCAAAACTTTTGCCAGTTCATTCGACGGCGTTATCCGATCACCTATTTTCATATATATATATATATATATATATATATATATATATATATATATATATATATATATATATATATATATATATATATGTGTGTGTAATGTAGATTGCGGTTTCTCTCTTCTTTTAATATATATATTAAAAAAGAAGAGAAAACTCGCAATCTATATTATATATATATATATATATATATATATATATATATATAGAAAAAATTTCAAATTAAAAATTATAATGTTTTATTTTATGAAAGTATTTATTTATTTATATATATATTTGATATTTCAAATTGTCCTCAATTTTCATCAGAAATAACTGTTTGTTACAAATAAATTAAAATTACTGTTTGTTGGCAAGTAGCGTCCTTCGAGAGACGTGGACGTCACGTGATATGGAACGTCACTGTTCAGATATTCCTAACTTAAATCTAACTGTCATAAATATTTTAAAAAATTTTTTTTTTTTTTTTTTTTACTATATCTAAAGAAATTGCTTAGCTATTGAAATATTTATAAAGATTTAAAACACCTAAGTCCCTATTCAACCCTAATTTATGTGTATTTAATTTTAAAATCAATATGTTTCTTTTTTTTCTGCGTGTGAATGTGGAAGTAAAATCGGAATCTATTAATAAACATTTGCAGTTTTCTAATGTGTGTCCTGATTGATTGTAGTGTTTAGCTATGGGGAATAAGAGTTGTTTTGACGTATTGTTTGTTTATGGTTATTAAAACGAAATCTAAAATTGTTTCCAGACTCACCAATATATCCACTATTAGGACATAAGTTGCAGAATAAATAATAGATTACGTTATGGGTTTGTTGTATAGACTGGTAGAAAACCCACAAACCAACATAAATTCCTGCACTTTAACAGCTGTCATCCCTTTAAATTAAAAAAATCTATTGTATACAGCTCATTTCTTAGAACCAAACGCATATGCTCAGACCATTTAGATTTTCTATACAATATTAATAACTTAACAAAACAATTCCTAAAATGCAAATACCCAATAAAAATAATAAAAGAAGCACTAAATAAAACTATCCTGATAAATCGTAACACACTTCTCACATACAAGAAAAATAAAAACAACAATCAGTTCCCATGGTTTTAACCACAATCAATATTCCCACACTTATTCACAATTTAAAAATGATTACAAGAACCTCCAATTAGACAACAAGATCAAAGACATTTTCGATAAACCACCCATAAATGCAATGAAACAATCACCTAACTTATCAGCTATCCTCACCTCTACCAAATATCTAAACAATAGAAACCAAACAGGAAATTACAAATGTAACAAACCTCGTTGCTTAGTTTGCAAACATTTAGTAATAGCTAATACATTTACGTACCCAACACCAATATCAGGATACAGCCACATAACCTCACCTGCGATACCCATAACGTAATCTATTATTTATTCTGCAACTTATGTCCTAATAGTGGATATATTGGTGAGTCTGGAAACAATTTTAGATTTCGTTTTAATAACCATAAACAAACAATACGTCAAAACAACCCTTATTCCCCATAGCTAAACACTACAATCAATCAGGACACACATTAGAAAACTGCAAATGTTTATTAATAGATTCGATTTTACTTCCACATTCACACGCAGAAAAAAAAAACATATTGGATTTTAAAATTAAATACACATAAATTAGTGTTGAATTGGGACTTAGGTGTTTTAAATCTTTATAAATATTTCAATAGCTAAGCAATTTCTTTAGATATAGTAAAAAAAAAAAAAAAAAAAAATTTTTTAAAATATTTATGACAGTTAGATTTAAGTTAGGAATATCTGAACAGTGACGTTCCATATCACGTGACGTCCACGTCTCTCGAAGGACGCTACTTGCCAACAAACAGTAATTTTAATTTATTTGTAACAAACAGTTATTTCTGATGAAAATTGAGGACAATTTGAAATATCAAATATATATATAAATAAATAAATACTTTCATAAAATAAAACATTATAATTTTTAATTTGAAACTTTTTCTATATATACATATTAAGAAAGTATACGTGGCTTCTCATATATATATATATATATATATATATATATATATAATATATATATATAATGTGAGGCTAGAACGCCAAACACTTGAAATGACTTTACTTTTCATTTATCAACTGACGTTATGTGACACGTTAACATGGTGTAATGGTTAGCGAACTTGTCTCGCTAGAACGATTATGACTGAGTAGTAAGTTCGATCCTCACTGTGTGTCCCATATTTTCGGCCTTATGCCACATCTAATCTACGCTTACAAAATCCCTATCAACCTGTTTTATGCAACTAGTATACATTTGTGTCCCCATTTCTAGACATGTAGGTGCATCAGAAATTCCGTGGCTTAATTATAAGAAAACCATTTATTTTACACGATAATCTCTTTCCATGTCAATCGTGCGTATTAATCATATAGATGGAACACTATACAGTGAGAATTTAAGCTCAAAATTTATTTAATAGTTATGTGTAAGACTAAAGACTCATTGATTCAATCCTAAAAGCTAAAGTTATAGATAGAAATAGATAAGTAGATAACGTTTCAGATAGATGCATACGGAATATTGAGATTAGTGTGTCACGAATCAGAAAGAAAGTTGTGTACGTCCGTCTATGTGTGCTTGCTTTTGTGTATGCGTATGCGTTAGGAAGAGTTATGAGACAAAAGTACATGCATACACACACATGTGTAAACATAAAGACAGAGAAAGAGAGTCAACAAAGAAAAACTGCTAACAAAAGCTATGAAATAAAAATGGTAAACATTCAAGCTGCAGACGATTATCTCCCTTGGAGCTTTCAATGATTTTGATAGCTTATCAGTAATAATAATAATAATAATGATAATAGTAATATTAATATGAGTAAACACGAGAAAGTATTTGACGCAATAAAATCAGGTGTTTTTGAGAATTATCGGCTCCAGAAAGCAAGGTGAACTTAAAAGACTTGAATTATTTGCTTTTCTTATAGAATATGTCTCGCGGCTGGGTTTATTTTATGTCAACATAAACTAATTTAAAAAAATAGAAACAAGAAAATCGTTGAAAACACACACGCAATGAGACACGCGCATGTGTGTTTAGAAAATTTTCCTTGTGTCTATCTAGGCATATTACTTTCGTTTTAATATACGCCCATGTAAATGTGTGTGAATTGTGTTTGTTTTTTGTTTTTAGATAAAAAGAGAAAATAAAATCTTAAGGAACTTGCGAAAAATCCAAATTTTAATATATTTTTTTTAAAACTTGAATTTCAATTGAAGATTTGTCTTGTAATATTTGTTCACATTGATTCGACTCATGTTACCAATAAAATAAAGAGGGAACAGCAAACCGAAAATTCCTCAGGGAATTCCAGAACGCTGCCATGTTGACCCCCCTCCCCATACACCCATGAAGATATATTGGCATTTTACCTCTCTCTCTCTCTCTCTCTCTCTCTCTCTATATATATATATATATATATATATATATAGTCTTAATTTGAAATACAGTTTTTGTAGCCAAAATTGCTGGTTTTTCTGTGGTTTGCTGATAAAGAGGCATTTAAAGCAAGCAGGCTTTGTGGTAGAGAGCTCAATATCGAAGATCGAGATAGAGCGTTAGTAGAATTAATATGAAAAAGTTTTTTTTCACTTAACTCATGTTTACTTCGGAGTTTAGTGGCTATATAGGTTTAACCACTCGTCGGAACAGAGTTAAACTGCTGTCATTTCTCGAATCTCTTGTATTTGGTATGAGTGTGTTATTTGTTTCTTTTCGCTTGATGGATATTAACTGATTGTTAATTTTTATTCCTCTCCCTTCCTTTTTATTTCTTTTTTCTCTTTATTGTTGACCATTTAATTTAAGTTATAGTTGGATTTCTGCGTGTGTATGTATGTTTATGCAGGTGTATGTTTATATGTGTGCCCATGTATATACACGCATACACATATACACATACATAAGCATGTACGCACACTCATTCGCAAGTTTATGTTTTTGTGTTCGTGTATGTGCGTCTACCTATATGCTTGTGTTCGTGTTAACTGTATGTGTATTTTTAGTGGGTTGTATTATTTATCTTTACTTAGTGTTTTAATATATTTTAGTAGGTTGTATTATTTAACTTAGTGTTCTAACTTTACTTAGTGTTTAAAACTTGTGTTTAGTTATATGAAAAAACAGTTGTTTCTTTTGTATTTTTTTCATTGGTTCATATTTAGTGTGCTCCTTAACTCTGGTATTGTTTTAGCCATTTAAGTTTAAGTTATGGTTGAATTTTTGTGTATGTATATGTTTTGTGTGTGTTTGTGTTAACTGTATATGTATTTTTAGTGGGTTGTATTATTTAACTTTGCTTAGTTTTTTTTTTTAACAGTGTTTGATACTTGTGTGTAGTTGTATGAAAGAACAGTTTTTGTTGGTGATGTTGTTAAACCAATTGTTTCTTTTGTAATTTTTCATTGGTTTATGTTTAGTATGATCCTTAACTTTGGTACTGTTTTAACCATTTTAATTTAGGTTATGGTTGAATTTTTGCGTGTGTATGTGTTTTCGTGCGGGTGAGTGTTTATGTGGGAGCCCGTGCATGTCAACGCCTGCATGCACACTTACATACAAATATGCACGCATTACACGTGCCCGAATGTGTATGTTTGTGTGCTGTGTGTTTGTACTTAGCCAATTTCTTGAAGTTGCCCAGGTCGGCAAGAGAAATGAGACGGTGTTTCTGCGATAGTGCATACCAAATTCACATCGTTTCTGATGGCACAGGGCCTCGTGAGCCATATTATACAACCATACTTCTTCAGGCAGGTCTTCAGAATCAATGGTAATGATAATATTAGCCATTTCCTTATAAGGAAATATTCAACATTCATTGATCGAGCAGACAGTGCTTACTGATGGCTGAAATTTATAAAATCTCTCTAGAAAACAATTTTTCTGGAAATTACGTTTCTAAAGCCTACTAACTTTTATCGCTCTTTCCACTATTGATGGGGGATTCCCTCTTAACCTTTTGTTTTTATTAGTGTGCTATGTTTACGTCTTGATTATGTCATTATTTTATCTTTGAGGTACATGTGCTATACATTTAAGTTATTGCTGTTGTTGAAAATACACAAGTGATGTGATTTCTGTTATTTGGTACAGTTCGTTGTTGTTTGTGATTCCGTAGCACCAGTTCACAAGGATCTTAGAATAATGGTTCTCACTAAGATGTACAGGCTTCATTCGCTCGATGCCATTTTAACGATTGATCAGCTAAGAGTTTAGATACTTCTCAACGAGTTTAGCACCATTTATGACATTCATATGAAAGTCTATATCTGGTGAGGCTATTTAAGAACATGACTCTAGATTTTATTTTAGTGTCTTAGTTTTGTAGCTATTTGCTGTGTTTGGCGAAACTATCCCTAGCACAGTTTATTTTATGTTAATTGTCCTTATCTCTAATATTAAATTTGTTATAACTGATCCATTAACCGAAGTATTTGAAGTGTTTAGTATTTACTAATATCACATTCTGAAAATTCATGGATTCAGGATATGTGCCATCATTGCCTTCATCTCAATTCCAGATCATAGTTTCTATTTTGGAAATGTTTATCTTCAATTCTATTTCTTGGAATACTTGGTAGAGGATGTTAATTTTTTATCCAAGATCATTCTTATCCCAACTATGAATACCTATGTCATCAGCACAAACTTCTTCCTCATCAGTACATTGACCTCGGTAGGGAAGATCGCTGTTTTCAATTAGTAGATTCATTTGTAATATGATATGGAATGTTTAAATGAGAGTGTTCACCTCTTCACATCTGTGTTTACAATTTAAATCGAATGTTGCAGCAGGATTTTTATTCCTTCCCACATTGTCGGCATGATGATTGGCTAGCCGAGAATTTTCACTCTCATTTCACTTCCAAAATGTGGCCTTCTCGCTCCACTTATCTCATATATATATATATATATATATATATATATATATATATATATATATATATATATATATATATAGAGAGAGAGAGAGAGAGAGAGAGAGAGAAAGAAAGAAAGTGTGTATGTGTGAGTGTGTGTGTCAGTCAGTCTGACTGAATGACCAACCTAATCAACAGCTCCAAAATAACAAAGAAGCGGTGGGTACAAGATGGCTATATAAACGAGAACCATCTGATCCGGGCAAATAATCATTTCTGAGGCCGAATTCGAGACCATACTCAGTAGTTTTATTGTATAAACTTTTACTTTTTTCTCAATTGAATATTTATATATATATTGTTTTTTTTATAATATATATATATATATATATATATATATATATATATATATATATATATATATATATATATTTAAAGATATTTTTTAGGTACAAAATTTAATGTTCGAAATAAAAGTATAAAACTTAATATTACGAGACATATTAAAAACGGGTGAAGCAACCGGTTTCGCTCCCGCTCTTCCTTTTGCTTTTTTTTTCTCCTCCTCCCACAACTTCCTTTTGTTGTACATTTTTCTGTGTTAATTTTAAATTAAATCTCCCGTTGAAGCCTGAAGAGCGGGAGCGAACCGGAACGTGAAGTGGGATCGGGCAGCCGTTTTCAAATACCGGTTGATGCTGATTTGCTCAGTTCACTCTACACTACTGATCTTGGAAAAAGGGATAAATTCGTCTTTCTCCGGGTTTAGGTTAAATAACAAGTGTTGCATTTTCGTGCCGTTTCGGCTTTTTGTGGTGTATCGGCAATTCCTCAGGCCCCCAACGCTGTATGAACAACAGATAATTGCTTTTACTGCATGAACAACAGATAATTGCTTTTACTCAGTTTATATTGAGGATGGGGAGGAAGAGTAGTAATAGCTTTTTTTAAAAAGGAAACACGAGGAAGAGGGGATAGAATGAACCTCAAAAGGTCGGCTAGCGACTTCCCATCACCACGTGGTGGCTTATCTCAATCTACTGAAGCTACAGCACGCCAAAGAATCTGGGAGCAGAGTGGTGTTTTCACTCTTCTCTTGCTGTCGACGAATTGATTGTCTCCGAAGGTTTTTCAGTTTTATATTAAATATCGTTACGAGTATTCTACACCAACTGAGTTCAAAACATCTCAAATTAGTTCGGGTGTTTAAAGTTTTAACCAGTGAGGTAGGGTTTGCCATGTTAGGTTAGCCAACTCATTCGGCAACATACGGCAGGCTGGGCTTCCTTACATAGTAGAAGGAAATTTCATCGTCTCTTCAAACCATGTCTCCCCGAGAAGGTTCATGTTTACGAAGATTAAGTTCCGTGAAAATAAAACAAGTGGGGGACTGTTTAGAGACTTTGTGGTACACTGTGCAATGTTTTTCAATATTTTTCTGCTTTCTGCTCTTCCAAAAAGCGTGGGTGGTTCTTCAAAATCCTTTGATACATCTTTGTGGGGAGATTAGTGGTTTATTTATAGACTCCTGGACATTTATAAATCGAAATCCCATTATATATATATATATATATATATATATATATATATATATATATATATATATATATATATATATATATATATATATATATATATATATATATATATTTATATACATATATATATATATATATATATATATATATATATATGTATGTTATATATTTTTATTCTAAATCGAATTTATAATATATATTTTTGTAGTGATTTTATAAAATCCCATTATATATATATATATATATATATATATATATATATATATATATATATATAGATAGATAGATAGATAGATAGAGATGTCTGCTATATATATATATATATATATATATTTTAGATAGAGATGTCTGATGTCTTTTATTAATATTTTCTAATTTATATATATATATATATATATATATATATATATAAGATATCGCACATAGACAGTTGGTGGTAATAAAATAGTGCTCGATGTAATATAACTGAACTAATAAGTATATATTAATAATGATCAGGACAACAGTCCGAACAATGTAAATAGTGTAAATAAAGGCGGATTACTGTTTTTTTTAATTAGAAAAATAGCATTTATATAAAAACAGAGACCAAAAAATGTAAGTAATAACATAAAAAAGAGAAAGGTCATAATTTACAGTAAAAATTAATCTGAATCAACGTATTTCAACAGATATTTATTTTTATGCCAGCTTGCATTAACCAGATATTTTTATTAAAATTTAAATTGTGTAACGGTTAGTATTTACCCAGCACCTGAAGATTGTGTTGTGCATGAAACTCCGAGTCGTGCTACCGGTGAGGGATAATATGTATATATATATATATATATATATATATATATATATAATCGCAAGGCGATAGTGTCACAAGGACGCGGCGGGGAGGGCTACAGGGAGTGAGAGAGAGTGAGAAGACTTTCGTAAAGAGAAGTGAGAAAGGGCAATAAAGGAACAGGTTTCGGGAAGATAGAAAATGGCTATTGACGTTGCATTTAAATTTTTGATGATTGTAGGTGGCAGGGAAATTAGGCGAGATGTTGGAGAAAAGAAACTGTTAGAAGAATGGAAGTGGTGGTTGCATCTAGCTAGTTCGACAGTAAAACTGATGAGATCTAGTTAGCAATCTAGTAACACGTTTAAATTCATGTAGTCGAAGCACTAGGGGAAAAAGCTCATTAGAACAATTACCGTGAAAATAGTTGTATAAAAGATAAAGGGAAGACACGTTATGTCAGTGAGGAAGTGACTGAAACCGAGATGCCAGATCAGGATCGATTACGTTACAGAGCCTTCTTTGAATTTTGTCAAGAATCAAGAGATATAGAACAGGAGCACCAGACCAGATATGGCAGCAGTATTCAATGCATGGATGAATGGCAGGTTTATACATGTGCAACATGGATTCTGGCACGATACAGTGAACCAACTTTCCTTGCAGTAGTTGTAGCAATAGATTCATTATATCTACTCCACTTCATATCAGTGGAAAACGAGAGCCCAAGATAGAGCGTTGAAAGCAATTTTTGAAAGCAGTTTCGATCTTCAAACGGATTTATCTCCAATATTGCCACTCTATCCTTATAAATATAGCAAATTTAAAACACACACACACACACACACACACACACACACACACACACACACACACATATATATATATATATATATATATATATATATATATATATATATATATAGAGTTGCGTTACGTGTGTTTGTGTATGATTTCTCAATATTATGTATATATGTAGGTCGCAAATTTCCGCTTTGCCGAAAGTGGAAAATAAGTGATATTCTTATTATTAGGGAAGAGAATGCAGATTCGAAACTTAAATAAATAAATAAAAAAAGATTTGAAGCTTGTGAAAAGGTACCTTTTCCAATCACCTTTAGGAAAGAAACAAAAACAAAGCTAATAATAAAAAACAAAAAGAAACAAAAAACAAAATGCAAGAAACAAAAAACAAAAAAAAACAAAAAACAAAACGAAAAAAACAATCTAATTGTTTTCGGTTCTTTGGAACGTGTTAACGCAACTTCGGAAGTTCAATTCAATATTTTTTCTGCTTCTTCCATGTAAAAAAAAAAAAAAAAAAAAATAGAATAACATTCAATTTCTGGCTCAGCTGCTGAAAAAAAAATCGTTATCACTCGAATGTTTTCATCAACGTATTTGACGATTCCGTCATGGACAGAACACAGAAATGAACGTCAAATTTGTAATGATTCTCTTTTATGTGCTCTATATTTATTTTACACATTTTGTTACGATGTCAACATCTACAGACACAGTATTTACATTAGTCGGACTATTGTCCTCATCTTTGTCGCCATATTTGTCACAACGTTTCGGCCGTTGTACGCTCCGGCCTTCTTCAGGTGGCTGGAATTTCGAACTGAACCCTTTATTTCGATCGCTGGGGTAGACTGTTCTAATTCCACGTGCCATGTTTGATGGATGTCAGTTATCAGTTATCTCCTGCTAATTTTCCCTCTGAAAGTTCTCCACTGCCTTAACCAGGAATTGAACTCACCTTCTTTGGGTCTGTCACTGGATCTAACCAACGCCTTTATCCACTGTGCCATGTGTCCTTGAGGAAATAAAGGGTTCAGTTCGAAATTCCAGCCACCTGAAGAAGGCCGGAGCGTACAACGGCCGAAACGTTGTGACAAATATGGCGACAAAGATGAGGACAATAGTCCGACTAATGTAAATACTGTACATAATACCTCATCTCAGAAATATAGACAATCTACAGACACAATATTAATTTCTCTCTTACACGCATCACACAACGCATTTACCATTCCGATATATGCTTGTACGAACATAATTACACACACTTAAATGCCTACACTGTACTCTGTTATATAGCTGTATGAATAAAATCTTCATCTCTCTTACACACATACGCACACACACACATAGATATAATGTTTGTGTTTGCGAGTACTTAGGTAGCAGTTCTAAATTAATACATGTTTGATTAAACAAGAAATGTTTTCTTAAGTTTAAATTAGACGTTCCGGCTTCCGTAACAGTGAACGTAGATCAGTTGATAGTGTGTGCAAAAATAATTTCAGAATCCAACTGTTATGGTAAGGGTAATATTAACAATTTCCTTATAAGGAAACATCCCGCATTCATTGGCCAAGAGCCAGTGCTACTCAATGTACGCTTTTCTCCTTTTCTCGGATCATAGTTTTGTATTATCTGTTCTCTTAATCTCTAATGGTAATATTAGCCGTTTATTTATGAGAAAACATTTGACCGAGCCGTCAGTATTACTGTCGATTGAAATTTATAAAATCTTTCTATTAAGATGATTTTTCAGGAAAATAGGTTTCTCAAGTCCAGTAACTGTTGTTGCTCTTTCTAGTATTGATGCGGGCTTCCTTGTTAACAGTTTGTTTGAAGTAATGTAGAATGTCAATATTTTGATTATGTTATTATTTTCTAAGTTACATGTGATATCCATTTTAGTTGTTGCTATTGTTGAAAAGCCTCAATTGATGCTTTTCCTGTTATTTGATAGAATTCTTTGTGATTCTGTAGCGCCAGTCCACGGGGTCTAAAATAGGATGATCTTCACTAAGACCAACAGGCTTTATTCGCACGCGATCATTTTTAATCATTGATCTGAAAAAGTATAATTTAGATATTTCTGAACGAGTTTGGAGCCATACATGACATCCATATGAAAGTCTCAATATGACGAGACTATTTAAGGACATGACTTCAGTTTTTAGTTTAATGTTTTGTAGCAATTTGAGGTGTTGGGCGAAACTATCCCTAGCGCAACCAACAAGTATGTTCATTAGTTATAAAAAAAGTATAAATATTAGTTAATCTTTTAAAAAGATTCAATGCTGTATATATAATTATAGTTTTTTTTTCTCAACCATTATATTTTTGAACTTTGAAAATGAGTTAAAAGAATAGCAGAAAGCTCTCAGTTGAAAGGTTTTGTACAGTTATTAACTACACAATTAACATTTACTTGTAAGGAATAAGACAAAAAAAATGGAATATTTTCCTGATATAAAGCCTTTAAACGAATGTGTGTTTGTGTTGTAACCTAGAAAGGATTACTGAATGAGGAATAACCAAAAACGGGGGTTAGAAATGAAATGTTAATCTTTATAACATTAACAAAATACAATACTCGCCAGCAGCGTGAAGTAGGTAAACCACTGCTAGTGGTGAACTACTAAGCCAGCATATTACTCCCACTTACAATAGTGTCCAACGTATTTATGAAGATTGGGAAATACCCATTAGTGTTCATAGGTACGGTATATAACAGTTTGTGTATGTTTATATAAGAAATATTGTGTTTGTGGATATCTATCTATGACATTTTCAAAAGGAATACACATTGTGATTGTTTATCAATACAATGTCTGTTAAGATCCATTTATGTTTTATAATTCATATATAAGACAAATGTAGAATGAGTTTGTGTCATTACAAGTATTCAAATTGATGGCCATTCTATCTCAGTCACTGCTAACAACATGGACTAATGAAAGTGTATACATGACGAATCACTTTATTCGATACTTGGATACATATTTTTTCAATGATGGCTTTTACTTCAGTGACTGATGCTTATTTGGCGTGATAAACATAATCTTTGAAATATCTCCATAAAACAAATCCTGCAGCGTGTGTTCCGGTGAATGTAGCGGGTGGAGGGGGATTCTGTGATACATCTCCGCAAACGCTATCCCATCTGTTCGGTAAATTTTCAAGTTAGACCCTCACAATAACCATCATGATACTTTTCACTGAGGACGTAGGCTATTGTTGTAAGAAAGCATTACCATTGTACTCGTTTCAAAATATGTTAGACATTCGATTTCGTATTCCATTGCTAAGGAGAAAGTTCCACTCTAACAGCTTTTCCCCAGAACTGTTACGATATGAAATGGTCTCATGTGATGATGCTTCCCTGATCATTATAATCTTAATCTCTTCAAGTCTAGGGTCAACTGTTATCTATCCTACATATCCTCATGATATGCTCTCCTTATTCCCTCCATTTATGACCTTACAATAACGTCATTCAGTAACCCTCTACTTTGAGTGGACCTTGGGCTTTGTATTAAGCAAACCACAATATAAAAAAAACTATTTTTAATGCTATGTCTTTTCAGGACATAGCCGATCATGTCTGTTCAAAGATTCCTTTTATTTATAATTTATACCACGAGTAACATCTCGTTTTGGAATTCAGAGTTGTCCTTCTCATTGATTGGCTATCATCCAAGGCTAGAGAGCCCAATCTACCCTGCGATTTAACTAATATCTGAGGATGGTTTATTCCTTTCGCAAAGACATTACTGTGAACTGAACACAACAGACTAGGCTAGAATTCGAACTCGGCTCACCGACTCCACTCTCTACGCCGATAACCATAACGCTACCTGCACATCCACTTAGTGTTAGATGTCTGCAAAAGTTTCTAGTGCAAAACCGGTTCCAACTGTATATTCAGTCAGTGAGTTTAAAAAAAAAAGAGGGCGGGAGACTTTTGCAAATAACCGTGATCGTCAGAGGAGAGTTGGTGAGATCGATTGATTACAACTGAGGCTATGAAATTTCATGGTCATATGTACATAGAACCAATTTCTGTTCTCTTCGAAAGATATTTGATACATTCTGAACCTTGATGTTTTTCCTATGATGTCCATCTTTATGAATTAATTTTCTTTCTTTTTGTTTTGATTTATCGCGAAATTATCGTCTCTCCAGGCTTCTCTGTTGGAGAAAAGCAAACCAGATGACTTTAAAGTATAAAAGGGCGCACCTTATTCTTTGACAAATGATATCGTGCTGAGCTGTATCAGTTGTCTAAAATCATTTCTTCTTCTATGTGTACATCCCTTCAGGACATAGGCGATCGCGATTCTCCACAACTTCCGATCTCGCGTGGCTTTTCTTCCTTTGATAAAGCCCTCGGTTCTTATTCCAACATCCATTCCGATCTCGCGTGGCTTTTCTTCCTTTTTCCGATAAATGGTTATAAAGCCCAGAACAATCGGTTCTTATTCCAAAATCCATTCAAAGAAACAGAAAATCTTTCAACAGCCTTGCCCTGCTTTCCTTTCCTTCCCATTATGTGTCCAAAGAATTTCAAGTTTTTTTCCCGATTCTGCCTTACCATTTTTCTTTAAGACTTCCTTGTTGCTTATCCCCTTCGTCCACTGGATTTTTCCAAGGAATCAGAAAACTTTTTTTTCCGAATTTTTTTCGAAATATTAACGTCATTCTAATAAATCCCTCCCACAAAAAAATGTGTTTGAAATAAAAAAAAAATGTCTACTCTTGGATAATAGATCTAAAATGTATTCATTTTATAAGAGAATAAGGAATCTTTCAAAATTAATATCAGATTTAGACCCTCCCCAAGAACAATGTTAATGGTTCTTTCTTTAAATGTTTATGCTTTGGTATTAAAATGGTTTAATTGAGGAATTATTTACCAGCAAAATGTTGGCCCTCAATTTACACTATTTACATTGTTCGGACTGTTGTCCTCATCTTTATTGCCATATTTGGAATTTCGAATCAAGCCCTTCGAAATTCCAAATATCACCTGAAGGTGGCCAGAGTGGAAAATGGCCGAAACGTCGTGAATATGGCAATAAAGATGAGGAAAACAGACAGAACAATGTAAATGGTATAAATAGTTATAAAACCTCATCTCAGAAATATAGAAAGATATTTGCTCTCAATGTTGATAACACTTGCCGTTTCAAGATATTTCTGTAGTTTATGTTGATATGAGATAGCGTGTCATTTTAAAGAAAATGAAAATCTTTCAACGGTGACCGTAAAAAATATGGCCTAAAAAGGCTAATATGAGAAACAGTGAAAATCTTTTGAAATAGCAGACATATTCAGATATAGGGAATACAATAATGCCGTTGGACAGAACGAGTTATCAGCTACAAAACAATTTTTTTTCATTTATTCACTGCCATTGACTTCGCAATTTTGGCCCATATGGACAAGAACTTGCGGCTTGTAAACTACAACTACGTTACTCACTGCTGCTAAAACGCATTACTTACTTAATTCATTGTTTGATCTCCATAAACGTTCAGTAAGTGTCGATGAAGTTTAGCGGATGCGTTTTCAGCAGTGATACACCTCTGCTTCTTACGCACTATCATATAAGATTTTGCCAGACTGTCGTTCAATTGATATAAGTAACAAGAAAAAATATTGGTTATTATTAGGAAGGTTCAGGCTCTACTCCCATATTACCAATGTCCGCCTCTAACGGAGTAGACCAACATACTAATTAAAGAAGCATTATTTTCAGAGAAGATCTCCTGTATATATATATATATATATATATATATATATATATATATATATAAGAACGAAGAATAAAATTGCAACGTTCAAAACATTAATTTAAAACAGGGATCAATACAAAAGCAGAACAATAAATATCTATTATATACCGTTACATTAGAACATATAAATATCCACTACAAAATTGTACTATTTGTTTCAACGTTTAAAATAAAACGTCACTTCAGCTGGTTAACAATGATGCTAATAAACAATCTTATTTAAAATTGCAATGAATGAAACATCACTTCATTTTCCATTTTTGGAAAATTTTTTATAGATATTAAAAATGATTTATATAAAGAAAAAGAAAGAAAATAAGAAATCAATAAAAGAAAAAGGAGGAGGAAAGAAAAGAAAAGCAAAAGAAAGCCTAAGAAATTAACCCTACTTCCAAGAGTAAAGACAAATAAGAAAAAGGCAAAAGAAATAGAGAAGTATATTCAAAATTACACAGAGACAAAGGAAGAGGAAAGTTAAGAAGGTAGCGTATTGAAAAATGTTGATACGAATTAAGCCAATGAAATTACGTTGAATAAAAGAATTCAAATTTGAACGGAAATGTGGCGTCAATGAATCTAAACTCACTATCTCTAAGAACTTTATTGTAAACTGTTTTATGTTTTTCAAATATTTCTTTGATAGAAGAGTATTGATTAATCCGTCGTTCCACTGATGATGGAATATGTTGGATTACAAACGGTGGGTGATTGGAACTAAGGTGGATATAAATCGGGTTGGTGTTATTTTTCATGTAAGGTTAAAAATTATTGGAAAACCGAATTTAACATTACATCTAAGAAATCAACTTGTTTAATATTAGAATTAGTAACTACTCTAAGACCAAAAGATTTAAGAAATCTGTGTATTAATTTTCTAAGTTTATCAACCTTACTTTTAGTATATTTATTTACAAAGTTCTTAGGGTTCAGATCTTCTGAAATTAGATTTGTAGAAAATGATGGTTGTTCCAAAAAGAAAAACAGAAACAGGAAAATCATATGGTATACTCCTCCATTCAATCAATTAGTTCGTATTAGGACATAAATTTTTAAAATTAATTGCTAAACATTTTTCTAAAAATAGTTCTTTATGTAAAATTTTCAGTCGGACCACTCTAAAACTTAGTTATAGTTGTACGAATAATTTAGAGAAAATAATTAAATCACATAATAATAAAATATTGAATTTATATAATAATAATAACCGTAATACTAATGCTAATCTTAATTTGTCTCGTATAAATAACCTATGTCGTTGTAGAACTCCCAACCAATGCCCATTATCTAACAAGTGTTTAACAAAAAATCTCTTGTGTATATGTGTTCTATTACATCAATTGAAAATCCCAGGCTTTTTGAGAGAATATATATTGGAAGTACAATGAATCAATTTAAAAAAAAATGTTTCTATAACCATCTCTCGTCCTTTAATAATTCGGATAAACGAAATATGACTTCACTTTCTAAATATATTTGGAAATTGAAAGACTAAAATAAAACACTTAACTTTAAATGGAAAATTCTAAAACTAGCTAGAATATCTAAACTTTTGAACGAACCACGTTTCCTTTGACTAGAGGAGAAAATGGAAATAATTAAGTACTTGAATGGTGACACTTTATTGAATCAAAGATATGAAACAGCAGTAAGTTGCAAGCAGATTAAAGAATTGACCTTGCAATCCTGCTAAATGTCTTGACCCAAAAAACAATCTTTTTATGTTTATTATCTTTATAAAGATTTTAATGTTATCATTAATTCATTCTAGTTTTAGGTATTGTATTGGTTAATATTCGTAATTTACTAGTAGTATGAATTAGCTTATTATTTTTTATTTTTAATTTTATATTTATTATTATGTTTTAATTTAATTTTAATTTTATTTTTCTCTTGCTATTTCAATAATAGTTTCTAATTTAAAATTAATATAATAATATACGAGTTTAAAATTTATTTTGTAAAGTCGATTTTGTTAAGTATTGTATTGTTTCCTATAGTGTTTTTACATTCTTTGGATAATTTTGTTTGAATATGTGATTTCATATAAAATGTCATGAAAATTGAAATGCGAAATTGTTAAACAATTATCCATTTATGTCACATTTCCGTTCAAATTTGAATTCTCTTATTCAACGTAACTTCATTGGCTTAATTTGAATCAACATCTTTCAATACGATACATTCTTAACTTTCCTCTTCCTTTATATCTGTGTAATTTTGAATATACTTTTCTATTTCTTTTGCCCTTTTCTTTTTTATCTTTTCTCTTGGTAGTAGGGTTAATTTCTTAGGCTTTCTTTTGCTTTTCTTTTCTTTCCTCTTTATTTTTCTTTTATTGGTTTCTTAGTTTCTTTCCCTTTACTTTATATAAATCATTTTTACCGTTTAGGGAAAATTTTCCAAAAATGGAAAATAAAGTTATATTTCATTAATTGCAATTTTAGATAAGATTGTTTATTACCATCATTTTTAACCACGTGAAGCGACGTGTGTTTTTTAAATAAAATTTAAAATAGATTTATTTTATATATATATATATATATATATATATATATATATGTGTGTGTGTGTGTGTGTGTGTGTGTGTGTGTGTGTGTATATATATATATATATATATATATATATATATATATATATATATATATACAAATATCTCTGAACAGGCGTCTGCAACAAGGATTTTCTAGCCGTCTTTATGGACATATTCTGATACGATCAGCTATCCATATATATATATATATATATATATATATAAAAGTGGACATAGAAGTCAACACTTAGAGGCGACAGTCTGTTTCATGCTAGACGCAATCGTCAGGCCACGAGTGTTTTTCGCGACTATTTATATATCTATATATTTTATATTTACACACGCTCTATCTCTGATTTATATGATAAATATAGCACATCTTAAGACTATATTTCTTCATATATATATATATATATATATATATATATATATATATATATATGTGTGTGTGTGTGTGTGGATACACACACATTATGACATTTTTGACTTTTTGTAAAATAATTAATTTCTTGCATCATAATTCGATGAACATTTGTTAAGAAATAATGAAGACGGGTTTAATTCAGGTTATCTTTTTAAAAATGTCGCCCCAACACAAAATTTGTAAAATCACATATAAGTATAGTCGTACTATAATTTTCTGGTACCCTCTAGAATTTCATGGAGCATTCTAGAACTTTATGGAACTCGTTCTTATTTATTTGTCAGTTTTTATGTTATGCTACAGCTATAATCTGTTAAATGCTTTAAAATACATAAGTACTATCCAGTTACATCATTACCAAATTGAATAATAAAGCTTCTGCAAGTTAGCAGTTTTTGTTTATTTGTAAGGCTGTATGTTATGCTGTATGTATAAACTGTTAAATGCATTAAAAATACATAATTACTATCAATTGCATCATTAGCAAATTAAAAAAAATAAAAATATTTAGATTTTTTACCCTTATTTCGTATGTCGTAAAATTGAATTTTTCTTTTGAGAGTGACCCTTTTCAAGAACTAATACAAATTATTGACTGAGTATTATGAAAAACTTGGTAATCCGTATGGGTAATCCCGAGGAGGATGAAATACTGAGAGCTCAATGTAAATTCAGAGCTAATATTTTAAAGAAAAGCAGACCACTTTAAGGTTCCATTATAATGATTTATTTCACCAGAGCCCTTTTAAAGGACTTCGAATCATCAGATTGCACTTCCAAAAAGGGTTCTGGTGAAATAAATTATTATAATGGAACCTTTAAAAGTGGTCTGCTTTTTTTAATATATATATATATATATATATATATATATATATATATATATATATATATATGAAACAAGACTTTTCTTAAAGAAAAGAAGATAAATAAATAAAAACTCTCAGGCATTGTACGATAAATAGGAAACAAAATAAAACGTTTAAGAACTTTTCTTCCCAATCTCAAGTTTCACATATAGTTTCCGCTCATCAGGTTGGTTAGAGAGTTTAATTAAAAGACGTTACGTAACAAAAACTTCACGTAACAGCTTTTAAGCAATATATGATATCTGTTAATAAATTCGATTGAACTATATATATTTTTTGAGGGGGGGAAGATTGTGCAGTGTGGTGTAATGGATAATGGTTCGGAGTGAGAGCTGAGATCGAATTCCGGTTGGGTTCATTATAATCATCTACGCACAAATACTCTTGGGAAAGGTATGAATCAATCTCTACTCTCCTCAGCTATAGTTTGAATATCAGGTTAGACTGGGTTCTTTAGCATTGGTTGGCGACCAGTCTAACGCAGAAAGAAATGGCAACCTACTGCGGGAAAATCTGCTTAGACATGAACGCCCAAGCGTGTATAACATATGGCACTTAACTGACTGATATCCCTTCGTATACATCCGACATATATTCTTTCTTTCCACAACAACAGATTCTTAAAGTTGCGTGTTTTGTTTTTAAATAACTTTGACGTAACCTACTGGTCATAATTTGTTAGGTACCTCCATGAGATCGCTAAAAAAGATAAAAAAGACGCCAAACTTGACGAAAACAAAATTTTATCGTCTAAATTTTCATATTATTATTAAGAAGAAAGATCAAAGTATTTTTAGGGTATTTTTTTTTACATTTTTTAATCGTTCCGAGCACGTCCGAAATTTTTGTTAAAAATCTTGTTTTTTTGACAGATAATCAATCATGGCATCCATTTTTTTTTCCATTTTATAAAAAAATTAAAATCTCAGTTTGAAATTCTTTTAAAAATCAATTATCATTTTTTCAAAACTTATTTTAAGAAAATCAGAAATTATAATGTTTATTTAAAATATTTTGAACCAAGGTTAACTTAGCTTCTGCGCCGAAAAGATGTAATTTGAAAATAAAACAAAGCAGGTCATAACCTTTCGCGTCACTTGGCAGGTGTTGAATGACGTATTGATGATTACGTGATCATAATTTGTTCTACGGAAGGCGAAAAGTGAAGTTATTTAGATTTAAGTAAACAAATTATTTACCTCGTTATTTTTAAGGAAAATTTTCAGCGCTCTAATTTTTTTTTGTACTTAGCTTTCACCTTTACGTTTACGATGTTTTATGGAAAATATATTATAAAGAAATTAAAATA
Organism: Acanthosepion pharaonis; assembly: GCA_903632075.3. Lineage (NCBI taxonomy): Eukaryota > Metazoa > Mollusca > Cephalopoda > Sepiida > Sepiidae > Acanthosepion > Acanthosepion pharaonis. The sequence continues at coordinate 878,879 of CAHIKZ030005634.1, read as the reverse complement.
AGACTGTTAAGAGTGAGATTAAATTTCATAAGAAAGGTATCTAATTAATTTATAGGTATCTTTCTTATGAAATTTTATCAAAAGTGTACATAAAATACTATAATTTTACCTACATTTTATACATTTTACTGTGTTATTTGTATTTCCATTCATTTTATTATTAATTTTAATATTTCATTTATGGAAAAATGTCATATGTGAGATTAATATAAAAATAAGATCATATAAATTTCATAAGATGATACTGATACTTGTAGGTACCCTTCTCAGTTGAAATTGAAAAATTAAATTAACTTCTCCACACGTGTTTCGCAAAAGTAAAGGCCTTAACAGCGGAGAACAATGCTTAACTCAAATAACGCAACTTAATTGTATTCTGGTTGATCTTCCGTACTTTATAATTATAGCCCAATTATAAACACAAAATTACATTTCTTAATTACTGCGGATCTTCTGATTAGTCAAAATGATACAATTTACAACGCGCTAAAAAAGATCTATCTCATAAGGACACTTAGGAAACCTGATGCGGCTTTTAACTAATTTTATAATATTTTAACAACTTAAATGTAAAAATCTATTATAATTAAAGAAATAACAAATAATTGTATTAAAAATTCATTTTTCATCGAAAGAATTTTTTGCTTTCAGAAAATATTGTCCATATTCATAAAAACAACTAAAAGCAAATAAAAGCGTTTGATATTAAACAATATATTTGTTTTATTGAGTTTTGTATGTTACAATTCAAAGCTGATTTTCAGGGGGATCCAATTAAAAAACAAAAAAAAAACATGATTTTCATTCCTCAAAGCCTTGTGCTTTTAACTATTGTAATCACTAAACTAGACTCGATCGAATTTCTAGCGTTTTCATAAAAGTAGTTATGGAGGTGGTGGGGGTAATAAATATAAAAAAAAATTCTGCCATGACTTTAATAAAAAAAAATAGCATATAATAATTTCGATCATCTGTGAATAGTTTCTGAAAGTTTCATTAACATCCGACAATTATTTTTATTTTTGCAAGATTTTCCAAATTTATGTGTGTCATACAAAAAAAAAAAAAAAAAAAAAAAAAAACATGTTAAAAATTGTGTATGTTATTTTACTAGTTCCAGTGATACAAAGAAAAACAAGGTTTTTTAATCAAAATTTATAATGTTCTAAAAAGAAGGAAAATTTTTTAAAAATAATTAAAAAAAACTTTGGTCTTTCCTCTTAATAATAACAACAGCATTTAGACGATAGAATTTTGTTTTCGTCAAGTTTTGCGTCTTTTTCATCATGCTATGCTCTTTTTTTTAGCGATCTAATGGAGGTACCTATAGTAATCATCACAATATAATTCTGCTTGTCCATCGCTTAGTTCCTTCGTCACACGCGTACGTTACACCCTGTCAATACCTTCATAAATAATACACTATTCCGTTTTAACTTAAGCAGGATAGACTGGGTCTTTTAGCCTTGGTTGGCAACCAGTCTGTCGCAGAGTAAATGACAACCTACAGCGGAAAAATCTTCTGCCTAGTCAGTCATGAATAAAAAAAGACATGGACGCCTAAGCGTGTGGCACTTAACTGACTGAATGATATATATATATATATATATATATATATATATATATATATATATATATATAAAAAATGTCGATTTTGTATATTCTGGATGCACGTATTTGATTTTGTCCGGCATTATAATGTCTTCCTACGTACATCAGTCTATATGCATATTCAAGCGAATAACGAGTGTGCGCTTTGCGCATGCGTCTGCGTGAATTTTCGGCTTTCCTCGGGTGGACACCGGTCGATAGGTGCAGAGTCTGACACTTTTTTTTTTTTTTTAATAAGAACGCCATCACAGAAGTCCCAATTGCACTATGTTTTTATTTTATTGTGTCAGTGGGCGGCGGTGTTAGAGGTGGGTTATGCTCTTCTCCCTGCTGCCACAAGTTAGTTACACTCATATAGGGAATAAAACAAGCTGTGTTTTTCTTATATGCAAAGGAAGTCTGAAGAAAAGGCTTGCAGGCGGAAACTAACCAAGCGTTGTCAATCAGAGACTCAGAGGGCGTAAGCTGGCAATCAGTAAAGCGAACGTCGAAAGATTAGGGAATGCGTATGCAACCAGAAATCGGAATGCGATGTAAGAAATAGGCAGAGAAAATGTTTAAAGAAAGTTCAGAGTCATCATGGGCGCGTGGAACTATTTCTGAATGTTAGGAATTCCATCATATCGCAAAATGTTAGGAGCCGGAACAACGTTATAAAAAAAGTTGTGGGGGAAGAAAAGCTTAAAGCAAAATAAAAAAAACAACAAAAAAAAAAAAAAAAAAAAAAAAAAAACCCAAAAAATCCAAAACAAAAAAAAAATGGAAGAAACAACCAAATAAAATGCATTGATAAAAAAAAAAAAAAAAAAAAAAAAATAAAATAAAAAGCTCGGACAGAAGAGAAATACGCGATAGAAATAATTTCTTTTTGGGATAGAAAGAAAAAAAAGGACGAACACACAAACAAGCAAGCAAAATGTTTGGACAAAATAACTCAATTCCTGAACTGCGGCCAAAGAAGTAAAACATAAATATTGTATTTTATTTGATGCGAAATTGACGGACACGTTTCTGACCATATATAACTATAGTAGCATAGTACCCGTAAAAAATGATCGGATTATTTATGTGGAATTTGGTACTTCTGTCTCAGACCACAGAATCTGCTCGTCCTATGTCCTAATTGCAAATATATATATATATATATATATATATATATATATATATATATATATATATATATATATATATATATATGTATGTATGTATGTATGTGTGTGTGAAAATATGTAGAATATAGGAAACAACTCGTTCGGTAAATAATACAAAGTTCTTTACTATTTTTGTTATTATTTTTAAAAAACAGTGCTCGATACAAAAGTAGAGCCTAAATATAATTATTTATTTAAAAATATGATTCCATCGCTACATAAGATTTCTCATGTTTCAAAACAAGAGCCGAAAACTTCAATATAATATAATAATTTGAATTAAATTGAATTAAAGTACCAAGTTCTGTTCCATCTTCAAGCGAAATTTTTGGAGTAACTAATTCTTGAAATTTACGCGTAAATTTCAGGAATTAGTTATTCCAAAAATTTAATAGAAACTATTTTTTCTTTTTGTCCATAATATATGTTTAAACATAGGTAAGGGAAGGATCTAACAATTGCTGAAAAACAGAAAATAACAAAATTATTGAGCGAGGGAATATCCAGATTAGAGATATCAAAGGAGATTTGTAAAGATCGTTGAACGATAAAGATGGGTGTTGAAAATATAAGTTGAGAAGTCTAAGCAAATGAAAATGCTTTCAGAACCTGCTTCCTTAAGATGAACGTAAGCTAAAGTGAGCAAAACAATTACTTTTAACCAGCGCTCAGATCTTTGAAAAGGCTGGAATTGACGGAGTCATGAAGTACAAAAGCGGAAGAATACTTTGTGAATTAGGATCTGTAAAAACAAAAATTTCCTAGGGAAACTCCTCCCACAAAAGCAAGGCCAAGAAATACATGAAAATTAACTTTTCTAAAGTAATTTTCACGAACGAATCTCGAGTGGCATTTCTTGGACCTGGTGGATGGGCCAAAGGATAGATTTTATCCAATTAACACGTACATGTGCTTAAAGAAAGCAACAAGAAGGCGGTAGTGTTTTTTTTATTTTTTTTTAAGCGTTTCACCCCAAGCAAGGCGGGAAGCCACTAGGACGCAAGGGGTTACAGAAGATTTGGAGCAAGATCGGATAGGAGTGATAGAGGAAAGGATGAGGAGAAGGATAGTGGATAGATCAAGGCAACTGGAGATGTCGATTGACATTACATTTGAATAGTTGGAGATTATAGCTCTCAGGGAAACTGGAATAGGGAAGGGAGTTCCACAGGCGAGAGTTGTGAGATGAAGCTATTGGAGTAAAAGAGACGGCTGCATTTAGTAGTTTCGACAGTGAAAGGGTGAGAGCGGGATGCCAGCCTCGTAGGGCGCTTGAACTCATGAAGTCTGGGAACCAGCGAATGCAGCTCCTCAGAGCAATTGCGATGAAAGTATTTGTAAAAAAGACAAAGAGAGGCGACGGCGCGTCTGTGAGAGAGAGACTATTCTGTGGGATGAAATTGTCGACCAAACTATTATTGGACAATTTAAATTCGATGAAGCAGTTAAACTGAAAAGTGCTAACTATTGCGATTTTATGAACAAGACTTCATTTGCATGGTATGAGTCCCAGTCTCGCAGTTTCAAAGTGAAGTGTGTATTTATGCAGGACAATGCTCCTTCTCAAGTATCTAAGCTTACTCGTGAATTCTTTGGGCATAAAAGATTTTCAGTTCTTTGAAGTAGAATCCGGAATTTTCAGTTTGTAAGACTCAGCGATTTTCCTGGATTCAAAAACATAAGCGCTACCAATCTGATATAAACCCTTGGATCTAGTTTTCTCCATTTGATCCAGAATGAAGGACAGTTCTTTGAGACTGATCTAAATAAATATAAGAAATACTCAGTAATAAAAAAATTGCAATTTTTCACTTATTTTTTTAATTTAATTTCCCTTATTTTTTTTATTTTGTCCTTTACATGAACTAAAACAAAGTAATGGTTTGAGTCATGAAAGAAATTAATCTATAATTATTTTATTCCCTTTGGAAAAAATAGGAAAAATGCAGTTCACTAAAGCACACGACTTGAATGAGCATTGACAATGCAAGATGTTGAAAAGTTTATCAAGGAGATTAAAGCAAACCAAATTCAAGTGTTTTCATTTCTACTACTAATAGTACTGATCAAATCTCAATTCAACTTAATTTTCTGATTAATTATCTTGTTTAAAATTCGAATATTTGGTTCTATAAATTGTATAGTTGCACATGACCATGTCTACTAGACACCCAGACTTGTAACTTCTTGAATGATGTCTTGAATTGGGTTGCGTTCTGTTCCTTTAAGAGTAAAACTTCTGGCTCCATGCTTTCCAGACAAATTTAGTCTTCAAAAATATGCAATGTCAATCGCTATCTACTGTCCTCCTGATTATTCTTTATGTTCACCCTCATTAGTAGTGTTTCTGATTCTAATTCTTCCACACCCAGTAACCCCTTGTGTCGTGGTGGCTTTACTGCCTTGCAGGGGGTGAAAAGAAAAGAACATGATGTAAACTGATAGTGGCTTAGAAAGCCCAACGATGCCCGATACATTATAACTGACCGAAGACGCTTTCCATTTAGACGCTGCCATTCTTTTTAAATAGTCTTATGGAATTATATGGCCACCAGTCGAAAGAGCGTAAGTGAGGGGCTTAAAGTATAGAAGAGACGACCTTCAGTATTCGGATTAGCGATTTAATAAGCGTAGCTTAGATGTGAGCTAAGGCCAAAAGTATGGCGCACCCGATAAAGATCGAACCCACTACTAATTCGAAATTTATCTAGCGAGACAAGCTTGCCAATCATTATACTACGTCGAAGTGCCAGGTAAAAGTGTTCGGGTTAAAAGTTGACTGATGACAGCCGTATCAAATCTTTTTATAGCCAACACGATGATGTTGTTTGGTTTGCTTTAGTTGATTTTTTTAGCGGCATATCAACCTCTATGGGTTATTTAATACCGAAATCTAAATATTTTGAACAGGATTTTATGGATTCAACTATATATATATATATATATATATATATATATATATATATATATATATATATATTTAATATTTAAAAATTAATTTTTTAAAATGTTTTTTGTTTCAAAAATGGAGTTTTAATTTTGTTTAAAAATGGAATTAGCTAAAAGCCCTAGACGAATTTTGGAGTAATTTTTAAAATGTGGTTTTTAATTATAATATATATATATATATATATATATCATATATATATTGCATGTCTTCAACTACGGATAAAATGTATTGTTAGTCATTTTCCTATAAATAGCTAGTGTTAGTAATTTCATTATAAATAGATATTGATGGTATTTTTACTATAAAAATGTAATGGTATTTTTATTAAAAAAATCTATTTTTATACTTTTATAGTGTTTTGTTTGGGGGTTCAACATTTGTCCATAGCTAGGACCCAAAACGGTGCTACCACCCCGGCTCAATGGGAAACTGGGAACAACAGCAATTAAGGAGTGGTTCCACGTTCCTCAAAATCTTCAATTTCCCGATCAAAGGCCTTGTTGCTGGATTTAGTTTATCGTTATACTCAGGACTGCGTTGACGTTGTAGCAAATAGTTGGCTTCGAGTAACAATAAAGTAAAACATGATAAGCTCGCCAAAAAAGTATTTTTAATAATTCATTTTTTTTCGTATGAGTATATATTTTTTTATGTTTGCTAATTATAATTTTCTGAGATAATTTTTATTTATTTTTTCTAAATACTATGCGAATTAAATTAAATGTTTCAAAAGGGACGGGAAATTATAATATTTTTTTTAGTTGATATGAACAAAATAAAAGTTGTGATGATGTGTAATTTTAGGTATAAAGAAACTCCAAAAACTTTACGGCTTTGGACTTATTAAATTATCAAAGAAATACTAAATATTTGATCTTCGTTTATGTGCCATGTTCCTTCAGGCTCTCTACTTCTTCCTATCCCTTATAACTCTCAATAAGTTTTGTCTTTTTGTTATTTCACCCAGACTCTGTTATGCCATTCACTTGCTTAAGCCCGTTAAGTATGTCACGGGTTGCTTTCCTTTCAATTTCCCTCTATCCTCCTTGTGAGTATAAGATTTGCCAAGCCCTTCTTTCGCATTACGTGTCCCAGAAATTTTAGCTGCCTCTTCCTGATGCTGAGTATGTTTCCTCTTTGCATCCTCTCCAAAGCCTCAGTCTATGGTATTTTTAGAATCCTTCTATAGAACCATATCTCTGTTGCCTCGAATCTATTCTTCATCTTTGAGGAGACCATCCAACATTCGCTGCCGTAAAGGAGGACAGATATCACATAGTAGTTCAGTATTCTTTTCTTTGTAAGTATATTTATAAAACATATTGTATTTCTTTTAACTCTTGTTTTCTTATTGGTTTGTGTGTTCCAACAGCTAAACAGATTATTAAGAAACAGATCAATTACGGGACCCAAAGAAAACGACACTGAAATCCGAATGCACAGTGGGATAGCGAAAGATGCCTTCCAAAAACTAAGCAGAGTAATGAGAAACAGAAAAACATCGTTACAAAGAAATGCGTACTGAAATGTTAGGTGACATCTGTCCTCTTATATAACAGTAAATGCTGGACAATCTTCTCAAAGATGAAGAAGAAACTTGAAGCAACAAAAAAGTGGTTCTACAGAAGGATACTATGGATATTACGGATCAAATATGGGAGCAACGGCGACGTTTTAGAGAAAAGGAAACTTATATTTAATTAGGAAAGGACATTTGAAATTGATAGGGCACATAATGAGTAAAAAGGGCTTGGAGAATCTGATACTCACAGGACAGATTGAAGGCAAGAGGGACAGAGGAAAAACGACACATAACCTATTTAGTGAGCTTGAGTAAACGGATAACGGAACAAGGTTTAGAAGAAATAACAGAAAGAGAAAATTTATTAAGAGCTCCAAAGGACAGCAAGTTGTAGAGAGTCATTCTCACCTACGTCCTGAGGGGACGTAGTATATAAAGAAGAAGATTTGAAATATTCAAGATGTACTTAAAACTTGTTGATATGTATTTCAATAAATTAATGGGTTAATGTTGTGATTTTTGGAGTGTTGAGGGCTAAGGTTTGGTTTCACAAAATGTGGTAAATGTAATCAAATATCATTTCTCCCTTTTACCCCCAAAGATATCTTAAAGTAGACACTTCAAGAATTAATATTTTCAACAGTTTTTTTTTCAGTTTTTTTTAAAAAAATATACCTTAATATTAAAAATATGAATTATAATTACATAGTAAAAAGCACTCATTTGTCTCTGTACGTTGTTTATTGCAGAAGTTATGCGATTTTTTACGTTCGGGTGCACAGGGTTGTACAAATTGTAGTTATGGTGACTCTGGACAATCAGTGTTACTAAGGATTCGTACCGGTCGCCAAGTGGAGCTGCACCCTACAGTCGAAAAGCACGATCCCGGTTGTGAGCTGATTCTAATGAGATAATTCTTACTCCCCCCCCCACCGGCGACGAGCCTTTTCCAGTGCATAAAACTTACTATATGTTGAATTTAGGGTATAAGCATAATTTTAGCATCTAAATAAAATCTGTTCTAAATATAGATATCTCCACTTTTTATCGCGAGAATTTGAAGTCCGAGTAAAAATAAATCTATGAAATATGTATAAAACGTGTGTTTATTTTCAAATTGTTCCTGTTCTTTTTCAAGTCACGGTTGTCAGATTTTTTTCTACAAAATCAGACAAAAATTATGCATAATTTTATTCTACATAAATGCATGGCAGTTTAACTTTAATTCAAAATTTCTAACCTTTTTTGTAAATATATTTGTGCATATGTATATACGTTAGTATATGTGTGTGTATCTCTCTCCTTCCCAGTTTATTGTTTTGTATAAGCGGTGTCGAGCGGTGAAGTCAAGCAGTTTGTCGCTGTCATTAATTGCCTATTTTTCGTCTGGCCAAATCGCAACAACTCACTCATAAACACTATATTGGAACTTTTTTTATTTTTTATTTTTTTTTTATTTTTTTAACTCGGGTGGATTTTTTCAGGTCGACTTTCTGTTTTTTTTCTCATTTAGCATTAATAATGAACAGAAAAATGAATTCAGCCTCGAGATTTAAAGATGGAAATGTGAAATAAAAATTGTATTCTTTGAGCAGTCGATTTTTGGAAAAACGTTGAAATTCTTTTTAAAGTTTGGGAGAAAATTCGACATTCACGAATACTTGAAGCTGATTGAGAGAGTACCAAATTAAGTGAATACGATGAACCGTGTACAAATATGTCATTCGCACCAAAAATCTGCTTTATTCTTGCTTCACTATCACGCTCGCTTTGTCATAAGTTTGTACGATTCATTTTTTTGCTCACAGTTGAATTCATTAACACATTTTCGAACTTCTGTCACTACTGACATCAACATATCCCCCAAAAGCATTTATTTAGGCTTTTCCTTCTCATAAACAAATCGCAAAACACATGACAATTAAGGTTTCATTCGAAGATCTGTAGTCTCATTAAATATAACAGCAACAATGATGATTTTTCAATTATTGTCTTAATTTCACCTTCAATTTTAGCAGCTATACAATTAATGATCTCGTATTGGATATCACTTGAAAAGTTCAAAAAATGCACAGTTGGCATTTTTCTTAACGAAATCTAAACGCGATCTTAGGCAATCACCGTATTTCGCTACTGCTTCGCTACTGCTTCACATTTAACTAGAAACTGACTCTTATTGTCTGATTCTTTTGTTTCATTGTGATCTCGAAATGGTAATTCTTGACAGGCTAAAAGTTCAGTACAATGAATTAATTTATTCAATATATCACGATTTTTCTTGACTGACCTGTTATGCAACTGAATCGAAGCCGCTTTCCAGTAATCGAACGCTGTATATCAATTCGTTGCCGGCCAAAGGTTTTCAGTGTAATTATGGAATTCAGATGCTTCTGATATGTTTTATGTATCTTGTCAATGCTTGACCAAATTGTTCAAATCACAGTAGCCGGTAGCTTTCCATGTGTTCTTATGTTGACAAAATAACAGATGTGGAAAACAATTTGTTCATACCAACATCCATTCATATTATTCATAATACTTGGAATCTAAGTTTGGTTTTGATTTTCAGTTCAAGTTTTGGCTTCCCTCTTCCGAGAATGATAATATTCTTTTTCTCTTCAAAATTTCTTGTTGCAAAATGTCGGGAAACTAGAGAGGAAACTAAGCTCATTGACTTTTTTTGCCATTCTGTGGCTGAATGAAAACGTGAAAAATGTTACTGGGTTATAATTTTTTTTTAAAAAATGAATCGAAGCTTTATTCTAGGAAAATTTAGCTGCTAGTTTACTTTTTTTACGTAATTTTAAAAAATTAATTTTAAAAATTTAAAATTAATTTTTAAAGCATTGGAATGGATAAAAGGATGAAAGCTTTACCCTTTTAATCACAAAAAATGAACTTTATTGGTTGCTTCTTTTCGCTCCAAGTGTGAACTGGTCAAGAAGAAAATTATGGGTTACACGACTTAATCCAGATCTTAAGAAAGGATCAAAATACTTTTCAATGGTTAAAACTTTTTAAAGAATAGTAAAAATGTAATTTAAGATATAAGATTAGGATCGCCAGACGTTCTTTATAGACTCTTTAGTGTTATTGAAATTTAATTTAAACATACGTGTGACATCACTTATTTGATACTTGTTGCCAGTCAGTCTGTAGCGATAACAAGTTGGTATCAGGTTGCACGATGTTGGCACCCACTGAATATAAAACCCGACATGACAGAGTGGGCCAATATCTGCACTGGAAAATCTGCAACTTCTACGGGAAGGAAACTGAAAGAAACTGGTATGAACACCACCCAGACCCGGTTACGGAGATAGGACCTGTTACAATTCTATGGGAATACACAATACACACTGACAGAACAATCAAGGTCAACCGCCCAGATATTGTTATTAAAGACCACAAACAAAAACGGTGCCTCCTTATTGATATGGCAGTCCCTGCTGACTGCAATGTATCTTTGAAGATATTCAAAAAGTTGTCAAAATACAAGGACCTTGAAATAGAAATCTCGAAAATGTGGCATATGGGAACATCAACAATCCCTGTTGTAGTTGGAGCCCTAGGACTGGTTGGAAAAGATTGCAGTAGACTAATTGAAGGGATTCCTGGAAGTCCATGCCTCAAGGAGATACAAAAAATTGTTCTGACAAGTCTAGCCCACACTTTACGAAGGGCTTTATCTATGTAATTTTTTTTTTTCCGTGGAAAGTGTCATGACGCCATTTCTAACCTTAGGTCCCTGGGCGGGACGCGGAAAGAAATGTGTAAACGCCAGAAATCAAAGAAAATAATAATAATAATAATAATAATAATAATAATAATAATAATAATAATAATAATCGTATTTAGTTTTCATTATGAACTAAATATTTGTCCTTGCTCGTCTAGGTCGGTGTTAGATCCAAGGTAAATGATCAGGGTTCTGAATGCTGATTTAAAGAGAGACCCTCCCCACTTGGAAAAATGGCACAATATAATCTTTCTATTCGATTTCCTCCTATTTGGCCTTGTGTAGTACTCAGCAAACACATAAATGTCAACGTAATCTTCCAGAGGAAAAGAAAAATCCGGATTACACGAAACAAAAATTTGTTCACGGTGACGTTGATTTTTCCGATAGAGTGACTGTGTCCAGATCTTCGGAAAGAACACGGATACCAACAACAATACTACGGTCAATACGAAAAAAGTAAAAGGAAAGGAAAAATAAAATAAATAACAGGGAAAGAAAGTACGTAACTATGAGCAAGACAGTTGTTGATTTGTCTGGAAAGGGTTCAGATTATATGCAGAGACAAAGTATTCTTTTCTCTGCCTCCCGCCATTTTTTCTTGTACTTATCAGGCAGTGAAAAGTAGCCGGGAATAACGTTCATAGAAATGTACTTAATAGTAGAAAAAAAGAAAGAAGAAAAACGTTGCTGCAATAGCAGTAACAACGACAACAACAAAACTTGAAGCTTCCAAGTGGAATTCATGAAGCGACATGGCAAGAATTTAGAAATACACTCAATGGAAAAAGAAGACAAAAAAAAAAGCCACAGAAAAAGATAACAGTCGATTTCGCCATGGAAACTTGTCTGATTAGTTTTGGCGCGTGGTAAGAAAATAAAAAGTTCGCGTGAAGAACGAGGAAAGAGATAAGCGTATAACATTTTCCTGCTTTTCGAGCGCAATACTGCGACAATATGCACAAGTAAACTTTAACACTGTACATATACATGTTTACACTGCGGTCTGCAAATGCAAATCTTTCATGTCTTAATGGGATCAGAGCACATAGTACACATTATTTCGAGAAATGCTTTGTTAATCTTAAGCATCTACTTTCATCTGAACAATCTTCTTTTATGTGCCAGGACGATGGAAATCAAGGCTCTCCACAATTTCTATCATTTGTAGCGCTTAGTAACATATATCACCTTACTATCCATTCCACTCCCTATTATGCTATCCAGTTAAAAAAAAACACCTCTTTAGATAGATTATTCATATTCACTGTTTTCCCTGCTCTTCTCTTTAATATGACCTGTGAGTGTCAAAGTCTCCAAGCTCTCTTTCTTCATTATATGTCTTTCAACTGTCTGTTTCTAAGTACAGGTGTTCTTGTTCCCATTTTGTTTAAAATGTTCTCGTTGCTCACATGTTTTTTCTATTGTATTCTTAACATCCATGTGTAGAACCATATCAGTGTTGCTTCAAGTCTCTTCTTCGTTCGTACGGAAATTATTCAGCATAGAGAATAGAAAACAAACAAACAAAACAAGTCTCATTTGGATCGACTATAAAGATTCCACTCAGGTCTTTCCAGTTTGGCATGTTTCTGTATTTAAAGAAGCATTTATGAAACGGAAATTAGTTCGAAACAAGCTTAAATGGAATAGAAATTGGGATAAGAATGGTGTGTCATGCCATTCTTCAAAATGAGGAGTACCCACCTGCATGAAAAGCAGCACTAGAAATGCTTTCTTTTCAACTGAGTTCAAATACCGATTCTTGACGCTGGTAGGAAATACGCAACTACCTTCAAGTAGAGAGAATACGCATTAAAAATGTGCAACTGAAATTCTGGTTCTCTATTTGAGCTCGAACACTAATAGTTAAACCGCAACTATCATATCCAACAGGCGGCTCGTTCATTTATTTACATTATATTAATGTGTCACAAAATCAACATATCAACTTAATCGCTAGACAATATTTCTCTTTCCGGTTTAAATATCTGAAAATCGTCTTTATGCTAAATTAGCTAAGCCGACTGGTTACTTCCCGTGTTTAGTTAAGTTAAAAGCAATAAAGTTAAGAGAAGAGAAGAAATTTGTGGTGCACTAATATCTTAAAGTTTTATGTTGGTTTCCGTCAACTCTACTTGATCGATACTGAGTTTAGCTTAATATGACACAAGGCTAATTAACAAGGCTAATTAACAATGCAATTTATGGGGCAAAAATATCTTAAAGTCTTCAACCGTTTTCAAATATCTATAGACGGACGAAATGTTCGTTTTGCTTAATGTATTATTATAATTATGATCGTGATCATTATTATCACATAATAATTGTATCTGTCCCTCTTCGTTAGTTTGCACGACTGCTGCGCCCTGCCAATACCTCATAAATTATATGACTATTCCGGTTTGATCGCGTGGAAAGACAAAAGATATATCAGAAACGCTACTTGGTTTCAGTGAAAGAGAGTAAGATAGAAGTGTTTAACGTCTCCTGCTAATACCTCATAAATAATGGACTCTTCTATTTTGATCCCGTGAGAAGACAAAATACATATCAGAATCACTACTTTTCAATGAAAGAAAAAGAGAAAGACAGAAGTGTTTAACGTCTCCTGCTAATATCTAAAAAAAAAAAAAAGAAGGATTATTCCGTTTTGATCGCACGGAATGACAAAAAATATATCAGAAACGCTACTTGGTTTCAGTGAAAAAAGAAAGAAAGAAGGGAATACAAAAGTGTTTAACGTCTTTTTTCAGTGAAATGGAAAAAGTTGTTGATCTCAATATCTTTTTATTTGTCTCCTTTACTTCTTTAAATAATGACCAGCATTCATATTTATGTTTGTTATTACAATATTTTGTTAAAGTTATTAAGCTCAAATATTTAACGAGAAAAACTCAGGACAGGATCGGTAATGAAGAAACATCACTAGCCTGTTTTCTTTTTTTTTTTTTTTTTTTTTGAGGTACTGAAATTTACAAGACAGTTTTCTCCCTTGTTGTTTACCGAGGAAGATAAGTTCTGAGAGGATGGAATTAAGAAGTTTCCTGAAATATGACAAAAGATAAGGGAACAAAATTAAACATTTTGTTCACTAATATCGAAAAAAAACAAAAAGCAAAAACAAAACAAAATGTCTTCTATTTTTACTTAATAATTAGAATTAAAAAAAATCTTTTAACGATACCCAACAGAATTTATGTGGTAATTATAAAAGATTTTAAACGAAATCAAATTTCATTAATGCAGAAAAAAAGAAAAAAAAAATCATGGTCATATCCAGCGAATCTGAACGTTTTGGAAGGCGCGAAATTCTTTGAACAGATAGTCAACATCAACGAAAGGAGACTGAGATACATTTCGTCAGACATAATCAACGAAGACCGACATAAGTCGAATAAATAAATAAACAAAAGCTGCTGGAATAAGAAGTCAAGTCTTAACCAAAGATTGAGATTATAGCTTTGGGCATTGCTGTTAAATAACGTCTGTGACAAAGAACATTAACAGGGACACAAGACTTAGATAACATGAAAGCATATACAAAGAACTGATGCATACATGAGTGTGTTAGTTTTGCGTGTGTGTGCAGGCTTGAGAGGACGATGACATACACATGTGACGTGAAATAGACATATGCATAAGCGTGTTTAAAATGAGGCGAGCGTGTGATGCTTCTTAGACACAGTAAAAAAAAAGAAGAAAAGAAAAAAAGAAATTGGCCTTCGAAGAATTCATATTTTTAGACACGACAATTATCTGCAGAATTCTGGACATGAAGCAGAGTTATATTATTGTTCACTGCTTATCTTATATTTGTTTATTTATCTATTTTTTTTATTATTATTTCTGTTTCTATGTCGCTGTTCGGTAACGCGTCTTCATTGGGTATATCAAGATAACAACCTCATTTATCTCCACAACTCAGAATCTGTCTTCTAGCACTTCGTTTCAATTTGTCAAATGTAATAATAAGTAATTGGCGCATTTTGCAATCACTCTCCGAAACCCGATATTGCCATAGCAATGTTGTAATAAATAGCGCATTGGTATCCTGGGATTGTTGAAACGAAACGAAACGATCGAGAACAGCTGACTGAAAACCAATGTTGGAAAATAAACCGCTAAAATTGAATGGAAAGTGTTCGGCTGCTGCCATTGTTGACCAGGAATAAACACCCACGCATTTGTTCCATTTATAATTACGCGACCAGTATTTGGTCGAAAATAATTTCTCTTGCCAATAAGTTGGATGTAGTATATAAAAAGATTGTCCTAATATTTATTTTTGGCCGAGGAATAAAAATGGCAACTCGATCAGCATGGCTTTGTAAAGAATTAAAAATAGGAATGTAAAACAAAATGTTTACCTTTCAGCGGAGTCGAAGTTGGCAAGCTCTTCCCGACAACAGACCATTAGAACTGTCGTGAGTTTGATCCTCTCTGGGCACCCTTCATTTGTTGCATTGTGATCATTTCGGCTAAGCATAAACGTTGTTTAGCAAGTGCTTCTGATATATGATTAGCTCGAGCAATAAGTTTGAACATTACAGGTTCTAAACAGTTGTACCTAAGTGCAGTGTTAAGCTTTATTAAGACTAGAGACACCAGAGTCGACTGGGTCTCTAAACTTCAATGCTAGTCGGTCTATTAAAACGTAACTCTGAATTCAAAACCTATGAGGAGGTAACGAGAAACCAGTACACAATCTTCCCTAAGCAGTCATGACAATTCCCAAATAATAAAGAAAAGGAATATGTGGAAAAGACAACGGGAAACCATTCCGCTATCTCTCCCCAGAAGTCATGGTAATTCACAGGTAATAAAGAAAAGGAACATGTGGAGTGACATGATCATTACGTTCTGAAGAATCATAGCATATTTTTTAAAAAAAGCTTTGTAAATTTGAAGAGAAAATAAATTGAAGAGAAAGAAGAAAACTGTTTAGAAGAAAGGGAAACATAAAGAAGAGTGTGGCACCTTGCATTATTAGAAATATTCCTAGAAATATGATTTAATTTTTTCTTACTCAGTTTATTAAACAGGTTGTTAATTTTTTTTTTAAAACGGAAAATAACTGAGTTGAAAATAATTCACTAAGATTGTACTAGACGATCTTAAGGGAAGAAGAAGGAAAAGAAAAAAAAAAAAAAAGAAAGAAGAAGAGAGAAAAGAGTTGTATGATGCATGACCCAATTGAGGGTGGAGATAGGAGTCAGAAAGAGATTTAGGTCAAAGGTCTTGGCCGATTTTCGAAAAACAATTGGAAGAATAGAATTATAAATAATAAGAAGAAAAAAAAAAAGACATGATATCAAAACGGGCCGCTGTAGACCAGATATCGTCAAAGCATCTGACCGACTTTTGCGTGGAGAGACCCTTTTATCAATTTGGTTTAGAACAATAGAAATGAAATTTTAATCAGAGAAAAGTGTTTTGGGTTGAGGGGAGTTACCGGTGGAACGATATACAGATCTTGACCTGTTAAGAATTGGACACCCACGTTAATAAAGTAGAGACATTTCAATGTAGATAATTAAGATTTTCGACTATCAGGAAAAACAAAGAGGTAAAAAGAGGGACAATTGCTTTTGGCTCACAGGGCGCCAAGAAGGCGGAAAAGATCCTTTCTAAAGTCAAGACTAATTAGCAGCGGGCTGTTTGACAAAGTCCAGGTGAGAGAAAGCCAAAGATTGTCATTTTGCGTACGTGCAAAAGGGAAAAATTGATTTTGTTTTTTTTAAACAAGAACGATGTAACCACGCCCGCAAACAGAGGGGGAGAGAGGATGTTCGATCAATAACAATTGGTCGAATACGATCACGTGACCTGCGGAAGAAAAGGAAAGAAATGTTCGACCAATAACAATTGGTCGAATACGATCACGAAGAAAAGGAAAGAAATGCTCGATCAGGAACGATTGGTTGAAAAGCGGTCACCTGACATACGAGAGACTAAGAGAGATGGATATGCGCCGCCCCACCAAAGGTACCTGCGAGGAAGTAGGGGCGAAAACAATAGCGATGATGGAGAAGACAGAATTAATGCAGTTTTGGAATTATCGAGAAAAAACCCTGACGCCGACAGACCCACCCCAGTTTGTTGCGGCGTCAATAAAAGCAGGGCCCCAATCGACAAAAATCAGTTCATCCCCGGACGGCAGCGAGAAAAGAACCCTCAGACAAGAAGAACTTCCAGCCCAGGTGGATGAAGAAGAAGATTGCCTGAAGGCCTGAGAAGAATTGAGCTGCAGACAAGCCGAAAGTCGATGAGAAGTTAAAGTTCATCCCCGGACGGCAGCGAGAAAAGAACCCTCAGACAAGAAGAACTTCCAGCCCAAGTAGATGAAGAAGAAGATTGCCTGAAAGCCTTTTGGAGCTGCAGACAAGCCGAAAGTCGATGAGAAGTTAAAGTTCAGCTCCGGACGGCAGTGAGAAGAGACCACCTCAGACGACAGAGAGTTGCGGCTAAGTTGAAACAAGAAATCTTCCACCAAGTTGAAACAGGAAAACTACCAGCCCAAGCAGACGAAGAAGAAGAAATACAACTCAAGTCGGAGAGAAGAATCAACTGCGAATGATCGATAGAAATTAGCCCCAGTGTCGAACTGAACCACACTCCGACATACATACATGATTCTAGAAAGTAGGTAATTCGACATTTTTCTATTGTGTGATAGAAGCTTGGTGCCATAGTCCACAGAGCGGGTCGGGAAATGAGAACACTTTTGTTTTATGTAACGGACTTTAAGATATAAAAGGTTGTTACCCTTTTTATCAATTTTGTTTGGTGTCGTGAGTTTTTTTTTTATTTGTGTTTTGCCACCCCGTCGGACTCAACTTGTATCGGCCCCGATCCCTGCTGGTCCCGTCTGTCTAAGATCTAAAACACAGCGTGGGTAGACAGACCGGAGATCGGTATAGTTGCTTTTAGTGACCAGGTATTGAAGCGAGTCGGGAAAGGCGAGGCTGGTGATCATCTGACCAAAGGGTTGGAGCGGCACGCTTGGACCCAGGAGGAGCGACCAGGAGGAGCGACGTCACCGTTGGCGCTGCCGTAACCAAAGGATCCGACACTGGGCCAGGTGTGTAACCGTCACAAGAGGATGAAGAGAAAAAGAGTAAGAAAAAAAGATTAAGAAAAAAGAGTAAGAAAAAAAGAGTAAGAAAAACAGAGTAAGAAAAAAAAGAGTAAGAAAAAAAAGAGTAAGAAAAAAAAGAGTAAGAAAAAAAAAGTGAAAGAAAAAAAATAAGTAAGAAAAAAAAGAGTAAGAAAAAGCCAGTAAGCTGAAGAAAAATAAATAATAAAAAAAGATGAAGATCATCGTTGTTATTGCAATTGTCGCAAATAAAGAATCATTTAGGTTCATGTTTTTCTATATAAGTATATCCCGTGGAGCAAAAGAGCAAATTGGGAAAAGTATAATTAAGAAGATCGTGTTTTTTTTTTTTTTTGATTAAGATGAGTTTGCACGATTTGAAAATCAGCATTGGAAATTTATTACTTTTTATGCGGGTTCAAACACTGGCCAACAGTAAATGAGCAACTATTTCAAAAGAAAATGTGCTAGAATATTTGAATCAACAGTGTGTTACTATGGCGCGAATTCTTTATGTGTCGTATCCTTTTAGGACATAGGCGATCGTGTCTCTCCACTTCTTCCTGTCCTTTGTAACTCTTAATAAGTTTTGTCTTTTTGTTATTTCTCCGAAACCCTGTTCTATCATCCATTTGCTCAAACCCATCAAGTATGTTACGCGCCGCTTTCCTCTGTCCCTCTTTCCCTCAATCTGTCTTGTGAATATCACGTTCTCCAAGTCATCCTTCCTCGTTACGTGCCCCAGAAATTTCAACTTTTTCATGTTAAGTATAAATTTCCATTCTCTCCAGAACCTGATTGTTACTCACATGTTTGTCTCATGGTATCCTCAGCATTTTTCTGTAGAACCACATTTCTGTTGCTTCAAGTCTCTTCTTCATCTTTAAGGAGATTGTTCAGTATTCGCTGCCATGCAGGCTGACAGATATCACATAACAGTTCAGTATACTTTTCTTTGTTTTCAATGAAAGTTTTATGTCTCTTAATAATTTGCTTAGCTTTTGGAATGCATCTTTGGCCATCCAAATACGTTTTCGGATCTGAGTGCCGCACTTTCCATCCTCAGTTAGAAAACTTCCCAGATATTTAAATTTCTGTACTTGCATGATTTTAATATTTCCGACCTGTAATTTGCATCTTGGGTTCATCCTTTTGCTAATAACCATGCAGTTTGTTCTTGTAGTTTATGCTTATTCTTGCTCTTCTTTGCTATCTTCTGTAGGAGGTTTTGTAATTTCCTTTCCGTGTCTCCTATCAGCACTGTGTCATCTGCATATTTTATATCGTTAAGATTGTGGTCGTCAATAATGAATCCTGGTAGGACTTCTAATTCTCTCAGAATTTCCTCGCTGTATAGGTTGACGCGAATTACTAGTCCTTAATAATTAAACCTGTTGACCATATTCACCATAGTCTATGAATATAGAATACAGCGCAGTACGTAATCTGTTGAATGAAACAACTCAGTCTTCGAGATCAAAGGCTGACAGCGAATATTCGGGAATACAAGGCCGCCTTTATACACGTCGCATTGAATATTTTGAGCCTTCTGATTGGTTAAGCCTTCTATTGGTGAACTATAAAATGAGTCAGCTCATTTTGGCTGGCTCACTAGTACACCAGGGTACCCAAAAATTCCAACAAAACCTGTATTTCGTGTCAAACAAATCCCTGAAGAACGTGGGCTACTCTATATATTAAAATGTTTTGGCCAAAGTCCCACTTCCCCTATAGGTGGAGCTTAGAATACACCGACTGCATTCCTGGCGCCGGGGTAAGATCTCCCAACAGAAAGGTGTATAAACCGAAGTATGTTTACCTTTTTAGAGTCTAGTGCAATTTTTTTTTGATGTTCTATTGTGATTTTTGTCTTGTAAGACATTTAATTCATCGTTAAATAAAACAGAAGAGGTTGAAATGTTAAATCCACAAGCATAACCTACCCAAATAATTGCTCACTATTCTTAGTTAATCAACGTATCTTACCAGTGTCGAAGCATTGTGCCAAAACATCTGCATTCATACCTTTATCATTGACGTTTGTGGGTTTAACAATGCAACCAGACTTAATTCGAACACTGCTTTTCTGTTCTGTTTTCCGTGTTGGTATGTAATAGCAGTTCGGAATGTAAAATCAGAAAGCCAAGTTCGAATTTCAGTCAGGTTCCATTCACTTACGTGTAAATACGCTTGCGAAGAATAAGGATCCACCTCAAAGGTTGATAAACCATAAAAATACAGATCATTTAATCCGTGTTGTTACCTTCTCCTCCAGAGGAAAGTAACATCGCCTTTCAAATATTCAGTCTTCTACCTTGAAATCAAGGTTAAATAGAAAACAATGACAGGAATTCAATTTAGTCGAACATCTATGTGCAATATCCATTCAGTACGTTGGCAATCACGGCTCTCCACAATTTCTTGTCTTTTGTAGTTCTTAATAATTTTTTTTTTGCTATCAATCCCAAGCCCTGCTTTGCCATTCATTCGCTCAATCTCGCTAGGTAGGTTATGCGTTATTTTTCTTTGTCCCTCTTGCCTTCAATCTGTCCTGTGAGTATCAGATTCGTCAAGCCCTCTTTCCTTATTAAGTATAAGTCGACATTTTGTTTCCATTTTTTTATTATTATTCTTCGTTGTTCACTGTTCGGTTTATGGTATCCTCAACATCCTTCTGTAGAACCACATTTCTGGTGCTTCAAGTCTATTCTTCATCTGTGAGGGGATTTTCCAGCATTCACTGCTATATAAGAGGACTGATATTACTTAACTGTTTAGTACTCTTTTCTTTGTTTCTAACGGAATGTTTGTTTCTTAATACTTTGCTTAGCGTTTGTAATTCATTTTTCGTTATCCGAATAATCTCTTCTATCAGTTGTACGTAAATTTATCACAATGCTCAGAAGAAAACATTCATTGCTTAACCACTTGAAAATTCTTGTACGTTTCTTGAATCTGGTGACTAACATTCATATTTATGATTGTTATTGCAATATTTTGTTAAAGTTGGTAAGCTCAAATATTTAACGATGCGATACGAAATTTCTACGAATATTTTATTGTTATAGAATTCACCATGAGCTTATTCAACCATTAACTGAAGAATTAAGATTCATCAGAAATTTCAAATAGGTAAACCGTGAAATTTTCACGGGTTAAAACTAGTTATTATTATTATTATTAATTCATAGTCAAATTTAATCAAGTTACATACAATTCACGTTCTTTTTCTTTTATTTCGATTTATTTTAAAAATATTGCCGACAACTTTTCTCAGACGACTTTCACGATTTTATAAAGAGGACAAAATGAAATCAAGATTCGTCATTTGATGGAAGGAAATTAGCAACATTTTCAGCATATTATGATTAAGAAATTCTCAGAGTATGCGTTATATGAACATCTGAAGGAAGATTCAGAAGAAGAGTAACATGTTTGTCACAGAGTTACTTGTGTTTGGCAAGATCCGTTCGAGAGACAGATTTTTTTCACAGTGGATGCAAAAAAGTGGCTGGTGACTGGAAGGCGTTATCGCTTCTCTTTCTAATTCGAAGTATAACTGTTCTTTTTGTTTCCTTTCTCCCAAAAACGTATTCTCCATGATATTCTCATTATCCTTCTTTATATCCACATTTGTGTTGTCTCAAGTCTCATCTGTGAGTAGACTGTGCTGAATTCACTGCCATATCGAAGGATTGATACCACGTAACAGTTCAGTACTCGCTTCCAGTAGTTTCCTTTCTGTGTCTGCTATCAACGCTGTGTCATCTGCATATCTTGTGCTGTTAAGATTGTGACCACCAGTAATGAATCCTGGCAGAAATTCTAATTCTCTCACGATCACCTTACCTTATAGTTAAATAAGTCCGGTGAGAAGACCCATAGAGGTGTAATACAAAGACTGAAACAAATAGAAGCTCGGAAGAGTAATGATCAGCTTAGTAAAGGCACCAGTATTTCTTATTGTAGCAGCTGTATAGCATATTCATTAAGCTTATCCTATTATTGCCCACTGTAAAAGTTGGTATTAACTATGAAATAAAAATCCAGTATTAATTATGGTAATGGTAATATTAGCCGTTTCCTTGTAAGGAGACATTCAGCATTTATTATAGAATTTACTCGAGAAATTAAAATGGTGGAAATTAATGGTTTAATAGGATCATTATTTGAAACTGAGGAAACAGGTTGCGTCCAAAGTGATCAGTGGATACAACGCCGAAGAAAGGAGGTCTGACCGTTCGAACAGTCGGGTGCCAGAAACGAATTTTCAAAATCAGATGAACAATCGAATAAATAAATAAATATGACAATACTAAAGAGTAAATTTGTTAAAAAAAGAACAGATAGATAGATAGATATGGACAGATAGATAGATTCATATATACATACATATATACATACATATGGACAGACAGAGATAGATAGATAGATACCTACATACATACATACATACATACATACATGCATAGATATGGACAGACATAGATACATACATACATACAAAGATATGAACAGATAGATAGATAGATAGATAGATAGATAGATATAGACAGTGTAGACATAGAAATGTATTCTGCATGATTTCTGTATGTTTCATTCCTTAATCGATCTGCAGAATAGGATTTCAAAATCTATATTCATACTGTCTCTATCTATAACGTTTTATCTCCGATATTGAGCATTCTTATCTCATAAATATTGAAAATTGTCTATAATTTTTACAGCATTATAAGTTGAAGGAAGTCCTTTTTTATTGGGAAGAGTTGCGTATACGACAATAATGAATAGTTTTGTTTTAGAATCGAGTATTTTATAAACTTTATTTTCGTTTTATTGTATTAGATTGTTAATCGATCAAATACAATTAAAATTCATCCTTTGGAATTTGGAATTTAGAAAAAAAAAATAGTGGTGAATGTTTTATTGTTGTTCTGCAGCCGATTTTGCTGAACCAAGAATTGCTAACCTGTTAAAATGCAGCGAAATTATATGAAAACAATTGTAAAGAATTCAAGGAAAAAAAACAAAAAACAAAAACCCCAGTGTAATTGAAAGATTATTATTATTTTTAATCATTTCACCTCGAGCAAGTCAACAAAGCCACTAAGATAAAGAGTGAAAGAATATACAAAAAAGAAAAACATAATTAAATAGAGAGAACAATAAAAGAACATGAATTAAGAAGACTGAAAATATCGATTGATATCGCACTTAAATTTTTGAAGATCGAACAAGGAAAGCGAGAAGCCAGAAGAGAGTTCCACAAACGAGAAGTGCGAGAAAGAAAACTGTTAGCATAGCACTTACAGTTATATCTAGACCTTCCTCAAATCTAGTACAGCGCTTAAATTCATAAAGTCTAGGTATCATAGAGGAAAGTTCATCAGAATAATTAATATGAAAGTATTTTTTAGAAAAGGGACAGGGAAGCTACATTACGGGGGGGGGAAGTAACTGAAGCCGAGATGCCAGGTTAGAATCAATGACTTTGCAGATTCTTCTTTGGATTTTATAAAGGATTTGTAAATATATAGCAGGAGCACAAGACCAGATATGACAGCAATATTCAAAGCATGGACGAATGATAGACTTAATGAATATGTAAGCTAGATTCGGGCGAGAAAAATTGTCTGGCACGAAACAGAACCAACTTTCCTAGCAGCATAACTAGCAAAAAATTCAATATAATCTTTCCACTTCATTCCAGTGGAAAACATTAGCTCGAGAAGTTTTATTTTGAAACAAAAAATTAAGTCTAATAAAATTTTACCGAAATACTGATTGACTTCGGTGATGTACTTTTATATAAGTTTGTAGTCCGTAGGGATGTATGGCATTATCTTTTTGTCGAAATAGATCACAGTAATTATGTTCAAAGATACTGCTGTTACCTGGGTTTGTAGGGCATGGTTTTATTTTTACATAGCACTGTAGTGACAGTTTAGTGCGCCGTAAATATGGAGGTGCTTCATTAGCTTTAGTGTATAAGCTATCCACTTGGGATGTTGCATTGAGAATTTTTAGGTACGACTTTCTGGACGCCCCACATATGAAACTAGTATAATTCAGTTCTGAGCGAAGTAGTAATCTGTATAACTTGACTATAACTTGCTCCCAGTTCAGTATGGACCACTACACGCTGGAGTTGTAGGACTTTCCTACATTTTGTTTGCAAATATTTTAGATGGGGAATGAACGTTAGATTTTTTTTTTATCAAAGATAATGCCTAGAAACTTGTGTTGTTTTACTACTGAGGTTTCTGCCCCGCCTAATTTTGAAACATGGTTCATTGTGCAATCTTCTTAATTTGCAGAAATGTCGGCATTTGGTTTTCGCTTTAGAAAATGCAAACCCATTTTCAGTGGCCTATTTTTGTATTTCATTGAGACATTGTTGGAGTTGTCTTTCAATGGTCGGGATATGTACATAATTAGAAAATCATCGACATGCAGAGAGCATCTCACTCCTGGGCTTAGGGTTTCAACAATAGAGTTAATTTTTCGCAAAAAGCGTCACCGAAAGAATGCTTCCTTGTGAAACCCCTTCTTCTTGATCTTGCAATTCCGATAGCGTACTTCCTATACGAACTTGAAACCTCCAGTCTTTCAGGAAATTCCCTATGATTTGAATCAGTCTTCCTTTTAGACCCAGTTCATGCAGATCTTTCAAGATACCAAATTTTCATGTTATATCATACGCCTTTACTAAGTCAAAAAAGTCTGAGGTTGATGTTCTTCTTTAATGAACACTTCCCTTACAAAGGATTCGGGGTGTACTAAGTGATATATGGTACTTCTTTTTCTCCTAAAACACATTGGTATTCACTGATTTAGGCAGTTAATTTCCAGATAACGTTAACCTGTTGTTGATCATTCTCTCCATACTTTTAAATGGGCAGCTCGTTAGTGCTATCGGCCTGTTGCTTTTAGGTACTATGTATTCCTTTCGAGGATTTGCAATAAGTATGATGAATGATTGACTCTACATATCTGGGAAGTTTCCACCTGTTCATATATTATTATACAAATTTAGTAAGAGTTGTAATGATTTGTTGGGCAACTGTTTTATAAATTGATAGTGGATACCATCCAGTCCCACAGATGTAGTGTGGGCTTTCGTTAAAGATTAATTTAGTTTCTCTATAGTGAATGGTAGGTTATTACTCTCTGAATTATTTGATTTAAGTTTCATTTTTGCTTTTCCTTTTTTTTTGTTTGACCTTCAGAAATTGTTGGCTACCATTCTTGGCAGATGTGTTTTTGGAGATTGTTTTGGCTAATTGATCAACGATATCCTTTTTGCTGTTGTTTATCGAGAGATATTTTATAGCCTTAAAATAATGTTTACCAGCTATTTTCCTTATCATATCTTATACAGATTTTGTTTTTGTAGTAGAATTAAGTCTGCTGATGCAGTTTTCCAACATTCTTTTTTGCTTTCTTTTATTATTTTCCGTGCCTTTGCTCGAAGTTGCTTGAATTGTAACAAATTAAAGGCCTTTTGTTGAAATCTCTCAAGGCTCTTCCTCTGGGCCTGATAGCTTCCTTACACTCATCGTTGAACTAATGTCTTTTAGGTTTTATTTTGTACTGAACGTTTTGGAATGCATTTCTTTGCAATAGGTATAAGGATTATTTACATTATTCGGGCTATTGTCCCCATCTTTCTCGCCATATTTATTACAACGTGTCGGACGTTGTACGTTCCGGCCTTCTTCAGGTGGTTGGAATGTCGAACTGAACCCTTTATTTCGCACACTGGGGTAGACTGTTCTAGTTCCGCGTGCCATGTTTAATGGATGTCAGTTATCAGTTATCTCCTGTTAATTTTCCCTTTTTTCTTTCCGGGTATTGAACTCACACTCTTTGGGTTCTGTCACTGGATCTAACCAACGCCTTTATCCACTGTGCCATGTGTCCTTGAGATATAAGAATTTCCGTAAACTGTTTTAAGTCCTTCATGCATTTACCTTCAACTACTTTATCAGGACATTTGTTTTTAACTTCGTCCCAGTTCACTCCACCTAATTTCTAATGGAGAGGATTTTTATCATTATAATTATAGAACAATTGGCAAGTGAACATCACCGTATATGCCCGCCAAAACCTTCCAAGAGAAATCCATATATTAAATAGATTTATGTAAGTCGAAGTTTTATCGTTATAAATATATAAATAATTGTTTATAATTGTTTCTAAAGTCCTTCCCATTTTGGTTTGTATCTTTACAGCCCCATATAGAGATGTCACAGTTAATGTCCCCTAGTATCAGAAAAGGGTGCAGGGAGATGCCTTATAATTTCATGAATTTCGGCTTCATTTACTCGTTCATTAGGTGGGATATATACCGAGCAATTGGCCTGTATAGAGCCACTTTAACAACATTTTTTTTTTTTTACTTTGGGATACATCATACCTAACTAGGATAGATGTACCTCTAGATGCACGAAGCCCAGTGTCATGTATATGGTTTTATTGCTGGTATTCTTTTATATTATCACCATATCTAAGGAATATTCCCTGAAGGCAAACAACTGCCATGACAGGTCTGTTATTAATAGAAGCAGTTCATTTAGATTTCCATGGCAGTTCCATTGAATTATCTTATGCATAGCTGTTTAAACCTTTTCGGACTTTAGCTTATGTGCTTTGGATTTCTTTTTTCCCAGGTTTCATTTAGGAGGTTTTAGCTTTTTGAGGGTTCAGGATTTCCACCTCCATCTTTTCTAGTTCATCAAATCAGATTTCCGTAGGAATTTGGTTGTTGTGGATTTCCGACTTTTGTTTGGCTGATTCTGTTCATTTGGGAGATAAGCTTTTCAGTCTTTTTTTCCTGGGTTTTTGTAGACGGATAGGAGATCGCTGTGACCTTTGTTTAGTAGGAGATTTGGTATTTTTGGTAGGAGATGTTTGTGTTTGAGCTGTCGATTTACTAATTTTTTTTTCTTTATTTATTATTTTAGTTTTTCATTGCCCTTCTTTTGCTGTTCAGCCTGCACCATTTCCTTTGAATATAGACTTTTTAGGTAAGTTTGAAATTTGGACCAATCATTTGCTTCCAAGTGTACGAGCTTCTCAGTGAAGGCTCTTTATTTGTCAGCCTGGCTGGCATTATTTGTAATCTTATTTTCCGTTATTTTTGCGTAACCTTACTATTACTTGTCTTGCTTCTGAAAATGAAATGTTTCTTTTATATTCTACTTCGACAAGTTCCTTTTCCTTTTTCCAGAAATCGCATATTTTTGAGTATACTGGATGGCTTTCCTGGCTGTTAGAACATTTTATTTCATCGTAGCAATCTTCTTAAGTATGATCTAAATCCCTTTGGTCACATTTTTCATATGTTGGGCGACTCCTGCAGTTAGCCTTATGATGTCCAAATTTTTGGCACCTGGAACATCTTTGTGGAGCAGGGATATATAATTCCACTGACTCAATATTATACCCTATTTTTTATTGTTGTTGGAATTTCAAGTATGTCAAAAGTAAGGAATATGTGTCAGTTATAATTGTTTCCCCTTTTCTTTTAATTGAGATTATATGGTAATCACTGACCCCTTGGCTTCCTAAGGCAGATGTAATTTCCTCAGGTGTAGCCAGAGACAACTCTTTACTTCTAATGACTCCCTTAGAAATATTCAGTCTTGGGATGGTTTTAATTTTGATATTATGAAAAGTCTTTAGCTTTATTATATTTTCTGCGTGTTTCCTATTTTGTACTTTAACCAGCAAATTGTCATCTCTCAACTTTCTAACTGTTTTAGAATTAATCCTATTGGATAGTACCTTTTCAATCAAGAAAGGGGAAAGTTTTGCAAGCGGAGTTTCTTCTACGGATGCGAGGACAAAAAAAATCTTCGAAATTTCGTATTAATTTATTTTTCAGAATCAGAGTCTGAAAGACATCTTTGGGGTATTTTTTTATTTTGATTATTCATAATTTTTGTGTATTAAGCTTCACTGCCTGTGCTCCTCACCCAACTCGAAGTCCGACATTGACACGTCAAGGCTACACAAACCAGTATACTTATATTTAAGAGAGTCTGTGAGTACCCGTTAAACCATTTATTGCACGTCCCAAATAAGTGTACAAACTGGTATGTTTACAGCCATATCTAAGTCTAGATCTCTTCGAACAGATTGACCCTCAGTCATCGCCTTCTAACGCCTATAATTCGGATTGAGATGGTATTTTATACCAGCGTATATTTGGGGTATTGTATTTAGTTATAAAGTACTTCATAAATTGATATAGCTATAGGCACTAGGGCTTGTTATAACCAACGCGAAATTAAAAAAAAAAAAAATTTCGCTTGAAGATGGAACAGAGCTTATTTTAACTTATTTTAACTCAATTTAATTTAAATAATTATATTGAAGTTTTCAGCTCTTGTTTTGAAACATGGGACTTCTTATGTCGCGATTTGGAATCATATTTTTAAATAAATAATTATATTTATGCTCTACTTTTGTATCGAGCACTATTTTTTAAAAATAATAACTAAAATACTAAGGGACTTTGGTCTATTTACCTAACTAGTTCCTTCCTATTTTCTATATATTTTCACACACACACACACACACACACACACACATATATATATATATATATATATATATATATATGTGTGTGTGTGTGTGTGTGTGTGTGTGTGTGTGTGTGTGCAATATCCATGCCAAGAATTTTGAAATAAATTTAGACGGTTGTGTAATGTTAGTCCTCCTATAGGGCAGTGAATGTTGGACAATCTCCTCACAAATGAAGAAGTGACCTGAAGCAGCAGAAATGTGGTTCTACAGAAGGATACTGAGAATTCAATGGTGCAAACAAGTTTTAGAGAAAGTGGAAACAAAAATAATTCTTGTAATTAAGAGAAGAGATAGTCGAAATTTCTAGGGCATATAATGAGGAAAGAGGGCTTGGAAAATTTGATACTCACAGGACAGATTGAAGGCAAGAGGGACAGAAGAAAACAACATATAACCTACCTGGCGACCTTCAGTGAATTGATGGCGGAGCAGGGCTTGGGAGTGATAGCAAAAAGACAAAATTTATTAATAGCTACAAAGGACAGGAAATTGTAGAGAGCCACGACCGCCAACATTCTGAAGGGACACGACACATAGAAAAAGAGGAAGAGATGTTTAACTAAATCGAATGCTCGTCATTGTTTACTATTTAACCTGGATGTCACAGTAGTAGATAGATTCTAGATTTGGATATTTGAAAGGCGATATGACTTTTCTCTGGAGGTGGAGGAGGTTACCAATTAATTGAGTGATTTGTTTTTTTACGGTTTATCAACCTTTGAGATGGATACATAACCTTCACAAGGGTAACTGAATCTAACGAACCTGACTGGAATTCGAACTCGACTTTCCGATTTCTCATTCCAAACTGGTATCTATCACATACCAACAAATTGTGGAGATCCATGATCGTCACGGTCCTGAAGG
The DNA here is from genome assembly GCA_903632075.3 of Acanthosepion pharaonis. NCBI lineage: Eukaryota > Metazoa > Mollusca > Cephalopoda > Sepiida > Sepiidae > Acanthosepion > Acanthosepion pharaonis. The sequence continues at coordinate 849,347 of CAHIKZ030005634.1, read as the reverse complement.
GAGGCAGCACATACAGAAATAGAAAAATGCATATAAAAAAATTGGCAGTTTATCTTAATTTCTCTTAAAATGTAGCTAGCCTCCCGCTACTCTGTCGGTAATTTCATGACAAATATTAATTCTACCTGTCCAGACCTTCACTGCCATGACATGTAGACAAGTTGAATCTTCCTCATTCCTTTCGTATTCCATTGGTAAGGTGGAAATTATACTCAGTGAGCTTCTCCCCCAGAACTTACTTTCTGGAAAAGACTCGTGTAAAAGAAGCTTCTCCAATCATTACGATCTTAACCACTTCAAGTCTAGAGTAAATTGTTATACATCTTACATATCCTCATAATACTCACTTCTTACTTCCTGTACGCCTCTCACTGTTGAGAGATAGGGTAATTCTAAACAGCAGCCATCTCCGCTAACGCAACGCTTTTCATTAAAAATGAATCGAACACCATGGCTGTCTGGCATTTGTTTACATTTGTAAAAATAATACGCTAAAATTTCTCTTTCTCTCTGCCATACTCAGGTGTAGAAGCTCCGACTGATACCAAATCGGTCGGTTTTCGGTGAAGCAACTGGATGTTTAGCCGCTCTGATGAGCTGTGATACAGCGAAACAGGCCTGTATGAAACATTGGTTCCCATACGATCACCGAAGTTAAGCAACGTTGACCCTCGTTAGCACCAAGATGGGTGACTTCTTGGAAATACCGAGTGCTGTAAGCTTGGCTGTGCGAGTCATGTAATGGATAAGGGCTCGGAATTGCTAATCAGTTCTAATTCCTGTTGGGTTCGTTATATTCGCTTACGCGTAAAATAACATTGGGAACGGTAGGAATCCACCGCTTCTCTCCCCACCCCCAGCTGTGGGTTAATTAATAAGACTTGTATCACTAAACCATTATTATCACCCTCCGAGAAAATAATTCTTACAGTATAAAAATAACGTATCTGTCAATCAATGTAAAAATGTATTTTTCTGTCTGACAATATAAAACAAAAACATTTAACCAGATATTTTCGTTGATATTTAATCAAACTTGTATAAATGAAAATTGGTACCCAAATACATATATATATATATATATATATATATATATATGTGTGTGTGTGTGTGTGTGTGTATGTATGTATCTGTGTGTGTGTGTGTCATCCACAGACAGACTGTTTCGCTGTATCACAGCTCATCAGTGTGTATAGACATCCGATTGCCTCAAGCTAGGATTGAAACCCGACCGATTTGGCATCAGTCGGAATTTTCCCTTGAACTATCAACTCCCCGGCAGAGAGGAATTTTTTATATATATATATATATATATATATATATATATATATATATATATATATATATATTAATTATTTTTATAAAAAATTATAACATAAGTATGTTATAAAATTTTATACTTATGTTATAATTTTTTTATAAAAAATAATTATATCTGCTCTACTTTGTATTGAGCACTCTTTTAAGAATAGTAATTGTTGGTTATTGGAATTCATTCCATATATACCAATTATATATATATATATATATATATATATATATATATATATATTTCTGTGTAATACGTTTAAAAAAGTTATGTTTTTGTGATGGAATTATATGTGTAAGTAATTTGTTGAGAAGGAGATATACAAGCGTAAGCATCGGTTAAAATTATGTACCGAGAGGAAACGCTGAATATGGAAAGCTGAAATTTATGTTGATATGTTTGACCGAACAAACAGCGTCATCAGATAAAGTGATTTTATAAAATTTTATAAAATAAAATCATTTGGGGCTGTTTAAGCAGTCAAACATGTCAGCATGAAAGTTTTTTTGTCATATTCTGTCGGATTATCATACAAATTTAAATCAAAGAAAGAGAGAGCAGATTTCTAAAATTTAATAAAAACAAATGTTAAGAGACAAAAACACATTACTGGATAGGAAAAGGTGAAAAGTTTATTATTTAAGGTTGTCCAACTTGTATACACTCAAAATAAACACCATGTGTTGCACGACAAACATCGAAACGGTATTCCACTTTTTGTCAAACTCGAATCAATTGATCTGTGAATATTGACTTCATAGCTTCAACAATTCGATGTCTCAAGTCGTCAAGAGTTGCAGGCATCTATGGGACAAACGGTCTTTCTTTTATATACCCCAACAGATAAAATCGCGTGGGGTAACATCTTGTGACCTGGGAGGCCACAGACGATGAAAAAGATCCTTTTTTCACAAATATAACAAGTTAAATTTATAGAAAATCTGAAAAAAAAACCCACAAAAAACAAAACAAAACAAACAAACAAAAAAAATACTTAAAAAACAAATGAAGTATTTAAACAAGACTGGAAAAAAATTCCATTTATTTTAATAACTTTGAAACTTTTCCTATCTGGTAATGTGTTGAATGTGTTTCTGTCACATAGTATTTGTTTTTTATTAAATTTTAGAAATCTTCCGTTTTTTTTTTAATAACCCTGTATATATATATATATATATATATATATATATATATATATATATATATATATATATATACAGGGTTATTAAAAAATTTGATATCCTTTGAGACGTAAATATCACAGAAAGTACATGATTAAGGCAAATGAAATTAAAAAAAGTATTAATGCTGAATATCATAAGATTTATTCTTCCAAATCTGAATGAGAAATTCAAAAGCATGTGGATTATGTAAACGATTTCACAAATGTTCAATATGCGAACCGCCTGAGACACGGCATTTTTATACCTGGAAAGAAAAAGATTAAAGATTAAAGAACATAAAAATACAAATAAGAAAAACACAAAAACATAAAGACATAAAAACATAAAACAAACATTAAACATAAAGATGCTATTAAAATTTGAAGTCATTTGAAGGAGATCTAACAAAGTTATTAGATTGCGAAATGATATCAAATTTTTTGAAACACCCTGTATATATATATATATATTTATGTTATAATTTTTAAATAAATGATTATATTTGCTCTACTCTGTATTGAGCACTCTTTTAAGAATAGTAATTGTTGGTTATTGAAATTTATTCCGTATATACCAATCCTACTATACTTGGATATATATATATATATATATATATATATATATATATATATATATATATATATATATTATTTGTTATTATTATTTTAGGATATGGGGCGATGTTAAACTAGAGGAGACACATGTATAGTGTTAAAACGTGATTGTAATACATGTTTTAACATGTTTTTTATATTAATATCCTAAAATAAATAATATTTAGCTCTACTCTGTATTGAGCGCTCTTTTAAATTAAATGTTACGTACAGTGGAATTATGCACAATTTGTTCTCATTTTACCTATCTCTCTCTCTATATATCTATCTATCTATCTATCTATCCATCTCTATATATATATGTATAAAGGCAAAAAAATTATCTTAGCTGATGCGTTTCGTCCTCTGATGAATTTATTTACTTTTATTTATAAATAAAATCCTTATATTTGTCTTGATGGAGTCCATCAGAGGACGAAATGCATCGGCTAAGATAAGTTTTCCTTTTGTCTTTATTCATATTATACTTTTACACATATATATTTTAGTTATATTTCAAATTTTACACACACAAACACACACAGTAATTTCCCAAGCGTAGCTTACATGTGGCACAATACCGAAAGTAGGGGGCACCCAATGAGGATCGAACTCACCACTCAGTCGTAATTGTTCTAGAAAGAGAAGCTTGCTAGCCATTCACCACCTCGAGGTGCCCCTCACACACTCACACACACACACACACACACACACACACATGAATAAATATCAAAGGAAAACTTTTCTTTATTAACGCTTTTCATCCCTCAAGTGACTTTATCAAATTAATTTGACATTTACCTTGATAAACGCGTTGGTAAAGAATATTGTATTTATAACTGAATATATATATATATATATATATATATATATATATATATATATATATTATATATTGATGTTATATATATATATATATATATATATATATATATATATTATATATTGATGTTATATATATATATATATATATATATAATGGAAATTATTTCATATTAAAACTATCAGTGGAAAATTTGTATTCATTTTTTGTAATTATAATTCAACAGCTCTAGAATGAACATTAATACAGAAACGTGTAACAACTAGTATTACTACTGATACTGCTGCTACTACTGCTGCTGTAACCATTACTACTTATCTAATTTCTCTTATTGCCACAACGTTCTTCAGGCGAGGAGAGAAGTTTTAAGTAAAAGTTATTGGTAAAAATGAAATAAGTTTGGATGATATAAAGACAAGTGACACGCATTTATCTTCGTACGCAGGACAAGAGGAGCCTCAAGTAAAAATCAGCAGCTACCATCACAATTCGATGGGCTTGAGTGAAAAGCAATTTTACGAATCCCCATGGATTCCGAACATATAGTTTTCTTTTCTTTTTTTTTTCTTAAACTTCCTGTCGGCCATTTTGGGTTCCATCTTAATTGATGACTCTTAAACGTGAGCCTAAAGATACCTATGATTTTTTTTCTTGCTTTTATTCTGAAATTTGCTTGGAGAAGTATAGAGGATTATTATATCATGTAACGTGAAATTATGCCCACGCGAAGGATTATCTTTAATCTGTCAGTTCTCTTAATATCTGAAGTTATCCGTATGGTTGGCGCTCAAGGAGCTAACATACCTCAGAAATGGGTTGTCTTCGAAGTTTTTAATCAACGTTATCATTGTCGGTGGATAGAATTTGCATTACACGAGTTAGATCGAGCCTGTATATTACTGACCGCGCTATATTTTTTAATACAATTAAAATTATGGTATTGCCAGTATGTTATTAAAATCATCATCATCATCATCATCATCATCATCATCATCATCATCATCAATCCAATGACCGGTGTGGTCACTGCGCAGCTGGTCATCTGACCAGCTCCCTCCAAATATCTGGGTTGAAAGCTGGAGAAGTATTCCTTCTTGTGTAGCGTGTGTGTCACGGGCAAGTAGACCTGGCGGAGCCCATCCCTCTCCAGGTCAAACCACAGCCAATGTTTTTCAACTTGAAGACTCATTTTAGTAACGAACATGCGGGCGTTGATTCCATCAGGGAAACCCTCAGCACTGGCCGTTGATCACAGTCTAGTAAGCCCTCCGTCCGTCAAGGCCGTGTCATTACCGCACTGGCTACAGTTATGGGGCCAAGTATACCCCGTTGTACTCGATGGTCATTGAGGCTACAAGCTTCATCTGCATCTTTGGCAGGACTTGTTTTTAAAATTTAATCTACAATACATTACGTGGTACCTGTTTTAATCGACAATGAGTTACATGGTACCTGTTTTAATCGACAATGAGTTACATGGTACCTGTTTTAATCGACAATGAGTTACATGGTACCTGTTTTAATCGACAATGAGTTACATGGTACCTGTTGAGTGACCTGGCATAAAAAAGAAGAGATAGAATTTTTAATTAATATTTTGTTTCAAATGGATATTCTTTGTCCACACTATCTATAATTTAAAATAAAGATATTTTTCGAGAGAGATTAATTAACAAACTGCAATTTTCTTTATAGCCCGAAACTATCAACTAAAATCTGAAATAAAATTACAATCTTAAACCGATCCTAAAAGTGCGAAACTCATTAACTCAGTTATTACGTTGGTGATTTTCATAAAATTAAATTATATAGAAACCGAGAAAAGTGCGTGAAAATCAATCAGTAATTAAGATATTTAATCTCTTTCTTGGGGCAAATGTAAGCATTTTTCGATATACGAACATGCCAAGTGAATGTTTCAGTTTATTGTGTGTAGTTTTACCGTTTACGTTTTATACTCGTGAATAGTAAGAAATGATGGTTTTTTTTACGCCAAAAAATAGCGGATCGCATGACTCGCAGGTAATTTTTTTGAAGAGAATAAAAATCATACATTTTCTGTGATTGGTTGCATTATACACAGGTAGGTTTTTCTGGAGAGGTTAAATTTTATTATATATATATATATATATATAATCGACGCTGAATAGTGACAGTCGGCTTGGATTGAAACGGTAACTGGCACTCAGCATTCAGAGTTGATTCTTTGTCCACACTATCTATAATCCAATATTAGTCTCTCTTTCCAATAAATATATCAGATTTTAAACAATATATATTCCGTGTTTGTATGTACATAGGTACATGTGTATATGTATATGTATGAACATGTATACCAATATATATACATATATTATGTGTATTTCGGTAGCATTTTTTCATTAATGCATGTTTCATTAAATAATATAGACAAGTTTTGTCTATTTATTTCATGTAAATTCTTTTCATATCGTGTATTGTTTAATATATTGTAATGTAATTGTCATCTTTGATAATGGCTTATGTAAGCCGAAAGCTTAGATAGCATTAAAAATATGTATGAATATGGTGATTTTCTTTCGTCTTTTAATGATAATGTTATTAAGCTTATCAGACGATATGAAAAGAATTTACAATAAACTTTATATTATTAAATGAAATATGCATCAATATATATACATATATATATATATATATATATATATATATATATATATATATATATATATATATATATATAAACCTAGTGAGCTAGACAAGGAAGCCTTATCTAAGAGTGGATATAAAAATAAATTGGAATATATTGACATAAATAGTTATAACAGTACTCAGAACAAACGTAACAATAGGCAGAGAAATATTTTGTGGTTTAACCCTCCTTTTAATTTAGCGGTAAAAACAAAAATTGGCAAGATATTTTTTGACTTATTAGAGCAACATTTCCCCCAAAAAACTGAGTTACATAAAATATTCAATAAAAATAATGTAAAACTTAGTTATTGTTGCATGCCTAATGTAGGGACCTTAATTAGTGGATTGAATAAGAAAAAAAAACTAGGGATAATCCACACAGTAACCTTCCTACTTGTAATTGTAGAAACAAAAATATCTGCCCATTACAGGGAAAATGTCAGCAAGAATGCCTGGTTTACCAGGTGAAAATTTATAAGGATATGGAGGATACTAACCCTAAAATATACATAGGTGCTACTCAGGATAAATTTTAAAAAAAGATACTATAACCACACGAGTAGTTTTAAAAACGAAAAAACTAAACATAGTACCACACTATCCACCTATGTATGGAAAACCAGACAAGAAAATGATAAAGACCCCATCATTAAATGGGAAATATAAAAAAAATTCCCCAAATATAAAGCAGGCCAAAAATTTTGTAAATTATGTACAGAGGAGAAATTAGCCATAGCTTTATATAATCAACCGAACCAGCTATTATACTCCAAAACTGAAATTCTTAACATATGTAGGCATAAAAAATCTTGGTTATTAAATTAAGACGAATTTCCCCGTTTATTTGTCATTCCACCTTAATGTTCGTATTTTAATATCCCCTCCCCTTTTAGTTGAATAAATCTTTAAAGGTGGTTTTGTGTTGTGTTTTTCTTTCTTTGGTCACATGGTATAATTTTGGCTAACGCCTATAAATATGAGTTTCCCGTTGCCTCGTTAGCCGGCTTTCCCTGACGATCCATTTAGGTGAAACCTAGGTAGGTTTGTCTGGCTCACTAGGTTTATCTAGGTCTGCTCTTTTGTTAGTTAGTTGTTTACTCATATCGGGGTTTTTTCTTTGGGCTTCAAACCTGTATCTGTGCGATTTTTTTCGACAGACTTTCATGTTTCTAGCTCTTTCTTTTTTTTAAAACCTTTTTTTCCCCTCGAGATTGATTTGATTATTGGCAAATCAAAAATTCGAGGCCTTTTCGAAACGAGTATAGTTATCTATCTATCTATCTATCTATCTATCTATCTATCTATCTATCTATCTATCTATATCTATATATATATATATATATATATATATATATATATATATGTATGCACACACACGCACACACATATGGACATTGTGGCCAACACCCAGTAGCGACGATACATTTCATGCTTAAACGCAATCTTCAGGGCTGGGTGTTGACCTTATTGTCCACTTTTATATTTTCATATACTCTATCCCTGATATTGAGCACTTGAACTCATAAATATAGCATATCTTAAAACTATATTTTTATCATGTTAATGATAAACAGTAGCGCATTTTCGCTACGTTTATAACCAAATATAGACATTGAAAAATCATTTACTCCCTCACACACACACATACACATATATATATATATGTATATTAATATAATGTTCATATAGATATAATACATCATACTTCACTCATGACGGTAACAGTAATATTAATTTGGCAATAAGATCATTGATATCGATCTGCGGATAGGGAGTTCTTGGAAAGTGCATATCGTGGATAACGTGATCCTACACTGTGTGTGTGCGCGCGCGTGTGTGTGTGTGTGTGTATTTGTGTTTGTGCATGCGTAGTTTTTCTTATTTAGAGTCAATACTCCCTGAATATTAAATAAATGTAATGATATTCTATTCACCAGTTAGTAATTATAGAATTTCATTTCTCAAGTTTCAAATCGCATAAAATTATATTTTTACTATTATTAAATCGTATTAGCGAATTATGTAGAGAGAGATGTCAACGACTACGTCACCATAAAAATTCTACTACATAAAGAAAGATAATTGATGAGGTGGATAAGTTTTACAAAATACATGACGCGTTCGATGGAGGAGGGGCGTATTTAACATTTGATAATTTTGCGGCAATACGCGCTTAAAGTTTTTAGGCAGTTTTGATCAACATTTTCATGGTTAGCCGTAAGGTATTGTAAATGAAGGACTACCTTACAGTTAAGTAAAATAATAATAATAATAATAATAATATTATTAAGAATTTATTACAGGAAATATCACGTTCTACGGAAACATTATTGACAATTATGCATTTATTTACATAATAAATAAATAAAAATAATTCAAATTTTGATGTTATATTCGATTTGTTGTTAGGTATTTTTCATTTTCTCCTTTGTTATTGACAGCATTTTAGAATACATTGGCTGCAATGCTAAGTTTCCGAAGTTAAACAAACTGGAGCTATTTCGCTTGTGCTTTGTTACCTCTCCTTTCCATTGTTGTTTTTCGGTCGCTTTCTTTCAGTCATTTTGATGGACAATAGGGAGATTCTGAAATTTAAAATGATCTTATTCCATTTCGAAAATGAAACCTGTAAAAAGGAATATTTTTAATTAATATACGACCATAAATAAAATGCTTTTACAAAAAAACCCTTAATGATTTCGCTATAATTATGTAACAATATTCCGCAGAGAAATCTACGATTTATGTTACCTCATCTCATTACATGGTTACAAACTATAAACCTAAGTTGAGCTTGAAATATTGTGTAATCAACTCTAATTTTTTGTAAAATACTTGGATATGATATAACGAATAATTTGCAGTGATAAAAGCAATTTTCGATTTTTTGTTGAATGCGCCCCTCCTCCGGTGAACGCGTCATATACACTGATGGAAAATTTAAATTGCAACATCTTGATTGAAGATGCCAATGTTTATCTGGCTGTCGAGGTGAGTAAATATTCTGATAAAATTCGGCCATCTTGTGACGTAGTAACACTCATAGCAGTGTACTGTTTGTGTTTGAACTTTAGACAGTAATGCATACTGTTTTATGGTTCAGTAAATTAGAAGAGTCCAATTCAAGCAGATGTCGTGATCCTTTTTTTCAATTAAAACTTTTGAGTTAAGGCAGTTTGTGAACCTTCAAGCAGCTGGACGGTCATGTCCAAGAACTGCTGAAAATAATATCTGTTCATCTAGCTTCCTGTAGATATAATTCATTATAAAATCCGAGAGATGTTGACTGTATGTTTCTCTTGGTAATTCCGATCATGCTGTAATGTATGTTGATATTTCCTTTGACTCTTTTATTATCCACGAACTTCCTATTCCCAAGACTACTTTCCGACTGAGCTTCATTTTTCGATTTTCTTTGCGATGCGTCTTGGAGTTAAATCTTTAATATTCCTATTGAAAATTGTGCCTCGGAGGTTTCTTGGGTTAAAGCTTTTGTGTCACCTCGTAAATACCAAGTGAAACCATAATCTTCTTGGTTCACATCTGATTGTTCAGTACCTATATACACAGGCATCACTTTTTCCGGCTATACCAACCTGATACCTCTGATCACAACAGACGCCTCCTTGTGTTCGCTCGGAATAATTGCAAACGTATCCTCAGTGAGGCTAAGTCGTTGTTCGTTGATAGAGTGAAGCACCGTACAGCCTCTCACATAATTTGTTCTCACGACTACTGGTTCTGTAAGAGTTTGTTCAATTAGAATAAGTCCTCAATCGCACCTCTCTTCAATCAATTTGTTGATAAAGCAGAATGCTTTCCTCGTACATTTTCTTCCATTTCTACTCTCGACTCATTGGGCGTACCCTTTCCTGACTTTTCACTTAGAAGTGGGTCTCTGTTATATTTATTTATTATTTATATTACGATTTACAAAACTGGATTTTGTATTTTTTATGATCAGTTCATCCCAAGCAAGACGATAAAGCCACTAAGGCGCAAGGGAGTTACTGGGAGTGAAAGAGAATAAAAAGACTTTAGAAGGAACCGGAAATAATGTTTATAAAAAAAAAAATAAAAAAAAAAACGGGTGGGGGTATATGAACCGGGCGATAGGTGAAACTATTCTTTCAACTAAGTTTTAATCATTTTTTTTCGCTTACTCTTTACAAATGTTTTTTGTTTGTTTCTTCATTTCTACGTTGATGACAACAAAATCTCACTACTGATGACAACTTTTAACTCGCATACAATTAGGCAGCTACGAGTCGTGTTCAACTATAGTATAAAGCAAGATTTTCTTTTCTAGAATTCCTCTTGCAGAAATGTCATTTTATTTACTGGAAATGTTCATACGAAGGTAAGAATCCATCTCTTTTTCCGCAGCCATGTGTTAAATAAGTGAGTAAATTGGGCTCTCTAGCTGTGGTTGGCAACTAGCCTATGATAAGGACAACTCTGAATTCAAAACCTTATGTAGCCTTTAAGGTGCGCATACTATGCAGCCATCGACAAGATCATGAATTTCACAATGAATCTCTAATCTCGATTATAGTCGATCTAGGACTGTGTATTATTATTATTATTATTGTATTCAGTAGGGAAGTGATCACTGAATTTTGAAATTTTAAAATTTGTGTTGTCTCTTTTGATGATTTAGTTCCGTTTCTAATAAAAGTGCTTGGTTTTAAAAATGCTTTCAATGAATAAATCTAATTTTCCAGCAAAATGTTTGCTCTCAATGTTTATAAAACCCCCTTCCCGCTTTATATTAACGATCTGCTTAAGACAATTCTCAGATCTGTAGTAAATATATATACCTTCAAATATCTGGATGACAGGAGTCTTACAGCTGATCTCTTTTTCACTAAGTGCTCACGGCTCAGTGAGAGGAAGACTGGCTTGTATTCATTTTATATCTTCCAAACCATGTTGGTAACGTTTCATCGCCACATAGCAAACACCAGTCCTGATGGGTGGTCATACTCTTAATGATGCTCCTTGCCTCGAATTGGGTATAGAGCTCACTCTATATCTCAAATGGAACGCCATTTTTTGTATCATCGTCAAAGATGCTGGAAGAACCATTACGGTTACCTGCTAGATTGTCCTACCCGGTTACAGTAGTCTACAACCACTTAGCTACTTCGAACAAATATATCCCTTTCCGGGACATATCACTTGTACCGGTTCAGAAAATACTGCCATACTCTAAATTTACAATAGTTTCATCACATCAAGAATGGAGTTTCTACAGTGTAATTGAAAAGTAACTCCCCATTTTAAAATACTTATAATTTATTTATTAACTGTAATTTTTACCAGAAATGGATATGAGAAGAAAGCGTTTAACATGAGGTTTTATTTAAAATTCGATAGAGGCACAAGATTTTGCTACCAGATTCTCGAGCTGCCCAGGAATCGCGTCAACTGATTTCACGAGGAACTCTTGTGGTATGGAAGACATAACGTCTTGTATTTGCATTTTCAAGTTCTTCCAAAGTCTTCAGTTTCGTATGAGTAGACTTGCTCCTTTAACCAACCCCAAAAGCAAAATGCCACAGGGTGTTAAATCAGGACTCCTGGATGGCCACTTATATATAAAATAGGGAGTTACTTTTCAATCACCTTGTACATCTGGACTGGTACTGACCATTCCTAATTGAAACAGCATTGAGTTCAAAAGCAATTACGAGGTCTTGTGGTTGATTAATTATTTTCAACCCTGCAACCCCTACACTACAGATGAAACGTTGATAGCCATCAAGTACTCTATCGCTATTACCATGGTCAATATTCAAACGAATAGCATTCCTTAGTTCCTCCAGTTCAGACCTTCACAGCTTAGACTCACTATACTGCGTACACGGTGTCAAATCGTCCTCATTCCTGGCGTAGTCCTTTGGCAAGCAATAAGTTCCACTCAACCAGCTTCTTCTCCAGAACTGTTATTTTGTGTTGTAGCCCCAGAGTATGCTTTCCCGACCATTACAGCCTTAAGGTCTTCGAGTTTAGAATCAACTGATATCTACCCTACATATCCTCATAATATGCCTCCTTTCCTCCTTACCCCTTACAACAATTTCACTCAAAAGCCCTCTAACTTGAGTGGCCCTATGGCTTTGTATTGGGTAAACTAAAGCAAAAAAATATTTGGTTGAAGATATTTCTGGACTTAACGTTGGTATGCAATATGATTGTTTAATTTAATATTAATTCCGTGTTTTGTAACGGAACTATTTCAGTAAAAATGGAAGACACGCTGCTTAATATCTGCATTCTCTTATAAACCCTTATTAACGCATGTATATTTCAGGAGGCACGGTGGAGTAAGTGGAGGCGGCTCAGATTGAGGAGACGGAGAGCCCAGTTCGAATTCCAGTCGAATCCATTGCATTCAATTACGTGCTAATAGCCTTGGTATGAATCCTCTTCTTCTCTCCCAAGTAAATAGCAGGACAGACCGGGTTCTGGAGCAACTCGGGAAAAATCTGCCTAGTCTAAGCGTGCATCACGTATGGCTAACTGACTGCAGGAAGCAGTAAGGTTTCAGCTATGAAAATCAACGAGAGCCGCGGTCTATGAATATAAATAGATTAGACTATACAATCGGAAATAGACGAGTTCATTTTACTTTGCAACAATTTAACGTGAGGGCCAACTGGCAGACATAACTCTTTTTATACAAACTTATGACGTATTTCTCTGTTTGAGAAATGCACAGTTGATTTTAATGAATGTTGCTGGTTATTCTTGTGTGTTTGTATTCTGGACATCTACAAAAAAACTTAATCTCTGAAATATGAATTTTATGACAGTCCGTAGTGATTTTAGAAACCAAAACGGAAAACGAATTGTTTTTTTTTAAGATTGGTATCCCCGTCATATTTAAGACAATTATTTCCACTTTTCAAATTATGTTTGGATGTGTAAAAAAAAACAAACAAAGAAAACAAAACAAAAAAAAAAAACAAAAAAAAAAAAACAACCCAAAATACACACACACATAGAAGAAAGTCAGTAAAACTCCTGATTAATCCTGTGCACCTGAGAGACAGCATTGGTGAAAGGAAAATTCTGATTTCAGATCGAGGCTAAGAAACTATTTCTTGTCGGTCGATATTGTATATGAGGGTATTGTAGCGGATATTGGTGTGGGGAAGTGGAGTCGGCGAGTTGTGTTCAAATTCTAGGCTAGTCTCTTGCATTCACTTTCGTAGAAATGCCGCTGGGAAAGGCCTGAATCCGTCTCCCCTCCTCCACTATCGATTAAATAGCAGAGTAGACTCAACTCCTTAGTCTTTGGATACTCCTTTGGATAGCAACTCTACACTTTGGGTAGCAAACTGTTTAAGTAAAGGAAAATTCTGAATTTGAAAAGGTGCAAGGCAACGGGAAACAACACCGCCATGATTAGTTGTGAAATCATGGCAATCATAAATAAGCGAAAAAAAATTGTGGAAAGTCATGATTTTCTACGTCCTGAAGGGACATGACATTGTAAAAAAAATGTACTTATAAAGGTCGCCGCTATTATTCATTTGCCGTAAAGCAGAGATATCGAAAACATATAATTTTTTTAGTCTTTCCTTATGAATTATTTTCTTTTTAATATATCTATAGTGGAAAATATTAGCAATATCACATGGCATCGATATTCCGAGAACTTAAAAATTACTTATTTTAGTGCATCATTTTACTTAGAATTATTGCCACAATGCATTATTTAAACAAATTAGTCGGAAAAAATCAACAGTAGCTTTTGATAGTCATCTGTCACTTATATTATTGCCAACTAAGACAGGTTTAGATTTATACAAGTAGCAAAGTAATCATTCTAAGTAACGTAGTTAATCGAAATAAATGCTACGCAATTTGTTACGATATCATATTATTGACTTCGAAATAATAGACAATCCTTCTGCCGTCTCTGCCTGTTTAAAATCTTTGAAGCAACAGGGGTTAAATTTCATCCCAATTTTGAAGTGTTGGTATCTTAGAGTTGGTTTATTTTTAATACCGAGTTTTTATCTTCGTAGATCTAAGAAACATAGTGGTTTATATTATGTCCAACCATTTTGTTTAGTGCCCAGGCTTATCAACAAATGGCGTAGTGGTTCAACGACGGAGAAAAAAACGACCAAATACGTCCCAAAAGAGTTTAAAATATCTACAATCATAAATTTCTTTCCTTTGATCTCTGTATCACATATTTAAGAAAGGAGAATTACTTAGATTCTTTTAGTGAGTTTTTTTTTTTTTTTGTAAAAGCGAAATGATTTACAAAGTGTACGGGGTAGAGAACAATTGTATACACGGTTTGTTTTTCAGTAACATGTATGGTTATTGCTTCCAAGTTAACTAAATAAATTCATAATAAAGAGTAGTCTAGTAAAATTTAGAGAGGAAAATTTATTATAATCGTGACCCTGGCTACAGTCATAGAAGAAAACTTACAAGGTACTCATTCTTAAGGAAGTAAAAACGTTATATGAAAAAATGTCACAGAAAATAATCACAAGGTGAGAACTGTTAGGATAGGAAAAAAAAACTCATAGAAGAAAAGTCACAAGATAAGCTTAACAAAGCATGGGTATCTTAGGTAGAAAAACCTTCATATGAAAAATGTCATAGAAAAAAACTCATAACTTTGTCTTGGGGTCTGGAAAACTTAGCGGAAATAAATAATATTTTCATTTTTAAATATATAATTTTATATAATATAATAATTTTTTATAAGTATTTCTTTGAAAGTTTATCGTATATTTATTGTCCTGGGCATGATGATAAACTACATCCGGCAGTTTAAGATAGAGCGTATAGTTTTTTTAAAGAAAATTTCTTTTTTTCCTTTTTTACTTTTAACAGCGAAGAATAATTTTTTAGGATTTCTTACTCTTGAGCATGCAACACACCTCACTTCTAAATGTGGCAAAAGCGTTATATATATATATGTATGATAAAAATATAGTTTTAAGGTATGCTATATTTATGGGTAAAAGTGCTCAAATGTAAGATAGAGCGTATATAGATATAAAAGTTGATACTGATGTCAACAGTCTGATGCTTAAGCAATCTTCATTGTCCGATACAGTTGCACATACACATTAAGGAGAGATCAATTGAAATTATTTTTTTTTATATATATAATTTGCGTATATAGTCCAGCTGATTTGTTAGTTTCACTAAAATTGTTCTTGATATATAAAAATGTACCTATCGTTTCACCGACTATATATATGCATTCCTGACCAATCCAGATTAGTAAATAATTATATTGGATATACTACAACATGCTTATGAAGAAAACTCACATTACATCACTCTGACCATAGCTCAATTAGGTCTCATTTAGGACCTACCAAACTATATCCGTAACATACTCGCTGATAATACAAATATAATAACATCATCCACATGTAAAAAATGGCTAAAAATGATGGAAGCATTATTAATAAAAAAAGAGAAAGCCAACACTTATCAACTATGAACACGATCACAATGTGTTGGCTGTGTTTGGAAAATAAAACATTCCTATAACTCTAGATACATACATAAAATGATGCATATATTCATATAAAAGCAAAATAAAATTCATCCTTGATAATGGCTAAAAAAGATACAGCCGAATGTGTTTGGATATATAAAACATTCGGATAATGTTTATATAATTTATGTACTGAAAAGAAAAATAAACATAAGAACACATGAAAAAAAATATAAAATAACTTAACCACAGCACCTTTTCAGTCATTTTTAACGAAAGTTGCATATAAAAAGGGACTGTTGCCCAAATACACACACACAATATATATATATATATATATATATATATATATATATATATATATATATATATATGTGTGTGTGTGTGTGTGTTTAAATTAGTATTTAAAGTGAAAAATTCTTCTTAATTAGAAAAAAAAGACTAGACTAAATTCTAAGTTAAAAAATAAATTCTCAGGAAAAGAAAACTTTTTTTGAAAAAAAATAAATACGAGGAAAAAGAAAATTGGAAATAAAATCAAATATTTTTAGACAAGAAATCTATTTTCCTCCTATTTATAGCAATTAAAAATATCCCATATTAAAGTTAAACGAGATAACTGACAAAATGACAAGAAAACTGCTTTTTATTTGTGTTTCATTTATTTTGATTGTTCGGTTTTATCCTAAGATGAAAGGATTGCGGCTGGCAAAATAAGTAATTTGCAAGTGAAAGATTGAAACTGGTGGTGAGATCAAATGGTAGACAAAAACAAAAGCGACACATCCTTTCTTTCTCTTTTTTTCCTTCTCTCTCTCACGCACACGCATACGCACGTACACAGGGATACAAATATACAAGTATATAAATACAAAGACATAAAAACAAGCACGTATTCAACCGGTACCTAAACACATACCATACATACTGCACACGGACATCGATACATATATGCACAAAGAAAGAAATACACATTAAGTATCCATTCATACGCGCACATACGATAATTCGTACAGAGTGCGTGTTAATAAATTAGTGATGCATACCATTGCTCGTGTAGTGAGTTCGATTCTTGCTGGATGCCCTACTACTGTATATTTGTACATAACTAAAGTTAGTATTCGTACGCACACGCAAACACATATTCATGTACACACACAAACACGCATATTAATACCTAACAGCATACACATCTATACATGCATGGTTTGGTTTGTTTTGTTTTACGGCATATCAACCACCATGGGTTATTTAATACCGACAATTTTTATTTCTGGTAATATTTTTTTCCTTCAAAAATTTATTTTTGGTAATATTTTTTCTTAAAAAATGTATCGCTGTTAATATTTTTTCAAAAAATGTATAGCTGGTAATTTCTTTTCAGAAATATAAAGTTGGTAATATTTTTTTTCAAAAATGTACTGCTGGTAATAATGTATTGATGTTAATAATTTCTTACAAAGTATTTCTGGTATTAAAACCTATTTTTACACTTTCATAGTGTTTAGACCCCAGTTTGGGGGGAGTTAACTATTTACCCATAACTGGGACCCTAACAGGTGTTACCACCCCGGGTCAGGTTGCATCTGGGAACACCAGCACTTAAGAGGTGGTTCCACGCTCCTCAAAACCTCCTGATTAGAGGCCTTACTGTTGAACGTAGTTTATCGTCATACCCAGGACGGTATACATGCATGTTCTACTACACAATTACATAGACATATAAACACACACACACACTATATTATTTACATTCGAACTAATGCTGTTATCTTTGTTGTTGTCATCACAACGTTTCGGCGATTTTGCCCTCCGTGTTTCTTCAGGTGCCTGTTTGAAATTCATTGAAGATTAACTGGCTCGACAGACACGTGAAGAAGGCCGGAGAGCACAAAAGTCGAAACATGATGATGATAACAACAAAGATAAGAGCATTTTTTAAAATCATTTCCCTCAAGCAAAGCAATAAAGCCACTAAAACGCAAGGGATTACTGGATGTGAAATAATATAGAGAAAACATTATTAAGGAGAGAGAACAATAAAAAAACAGAAATTAAGAAGACAGGTGATAACAAATGACATTGCATTTAAATTTTTAAAGGTGAATTTTGATGTGAAAACAAGATGCTGGAAAAGAGTTCCACAATCAAGGAATTCGAAGGAAAATATCTATTAGTATAGAACGGTTACATTTAGTTATTTCAACTGTAAAATGACGAGACCTAGCTGCCAATCTAGTACTGCGCTTAAATTCTTAAAGTCGAGGAACTAAAGAGGAAAGCTCATTGGAGCAATTATGACATGGAAATTGTGTAAATAACTCCTCATCCCTGAAATTCAGACAGAAAGTATATACACATATACCCTTGTGTTTTCTTTCGTGTAAATTTTCCCGCATTTAAGCGTGTGTAAAAATATATGCATAATATATATGTACTCATACAAATGCGTACATACACACGCAGAGACAAACCTACATAGGCGCACACATAAATACACACGCGTTCGCAAACACACATACATTCAAAAAGTTATATATATATATATATATATATATATATATGCGTACGAACAGTGATCGCTTTCATTATCACACACTTCTGAAGAAGCTATTTACCCTACCGTGATGGTAGTGTAACATGAGGTCGCAACTATAGAGATCCTCTCACAGTTGTACGCGCGGATGGTTTCAGAGATTCTCTGGTCGTCTTGGCATTTCCATTTTTTTTGTCTCTCTCAGACATTAGTGACTAACCCTAATCCTTCACCAATGAAGACGGTGTAGTCTGGAGGCAGGCGGAAAAGAACAAGGACATATTCACAGGTTTCTCTATCATAAATGTAGATATCGTATACATAAACATTTACGAAAAGCCACCCCGCTTCTGTCACAAGTCAAGATATCGTGTACACAGACATTTGTGAAAAGTCTCTATATATTTCTCTATCACACTCTCTTTGTCATAAATCTAGATATCGTGTGCACAGACATTTACGAAAAGTATCTCTCTCTGTCTCAAGTCAAGATATCGTGTACACAGACATTTTTGAAAAGTCTCTACCTACCTCTCTATCACACTCTCTTTGTTATAAATCAAGATACCGTGTGCGCAGACATTTACAAAAAGTATCTCTCTCTGTCTCAAGACAAGATATCGTGTACACATTTAGGAACTGTTTTTCTCTCTCTCTACCTCTCTCACTCTCACACTAATTCTGTTACTAATCTTGATGTCATACGCACAAACATTTACGAAGAGTCTCTCTCTCTCTCTCTCTCTCTCTCTTTATGTCACAAATCTAGATATCATACAGACAGACATTTACGAAGAGTTTCCCTTTCTCTTCCACACACATAAAGGAACAGGGATAAGAGTATATATGTCTTCTTGTCCGCCCTCCTTCTCTCTCTGTCTCATACACACACGCACACGTGTTTGCATACACTAACCCTGGCCCTGCATTCACAGGTAAAGAAGCGAAATAAATGACATACACTCGACAAATGCTCGCATACAAATGTTATGCATCCTCCATTTTGTCGCTACTTTTCAAACGCGCATGCGCGCACACACGAAAGTACACGTATACAGATGCATGTTCAGGTATGCAGTTGAAAAATAATTCCTGAGCAGGTGTGTATACATATACACATGTGAAGAGCAAGAATATACACATGATGATATATTGTGAAAATACTCGCATTTTAGCCGAGAAATACACACCACACGCGCATGCGCGCTCGCGCGCACATACACACACACATTAACATACTCTTTCATAATAGGACTCCAGATACGATGTCCAAACAAGTTATATAGAGAGGCACTCTTTCTTTCTTTCTTTCTTTCTTTCTTTCTTTCTTTCTTTCTTTCTTTCTTTCGCTTTCTCTTTCTTTCGCTTTCTCTTTCTTTCTTCTCTCACTTTCTCTTTCTTCTCTCGCTTTCTTTCTTTCTTTCTTTCTTTCTTTCTTTCTTTTTCCCCGTTTCTTTCTTTATCTTTCTTTTTCTCTTTTCATTTTTCTTTCCTTTTTCTGTCTTCTCTTTTACTTTCTTTCTTTTACAAACAGGAACACACACCTATAAAGTCACACTCAGACAAAATCGTCCAGCTTTACACACTCATATATACAAAGACACGCACGAAAAGCAAACGAAGACCCATAGGCACCAGCCTTCACGTACACAAAAATCAATCCGTCGAATTAATTTAAGCTTTAATCTTGATTGGGAATATTGCATTTGTTTGGTTGGTCGTTCCCTAATGCGGGTTTGATCTCTAGCTGAAATTGCTTGAGCAGGTGGATTCCGAAACACAGCAAAAAGATTTAAAACGCTGAACTCTGATAGAACGTCAAGTCTGTTTCCATTTAAAAACCGCGTTCCGCTGGGAATTTATATCGCCGTATTGAGTGCAGAGAAAATAAATAAGCGACAGAACAAACAAGGAATGTCTGTTTTCAAGTGGTGAACTAACCCCGTCCAATGTCAGCAAGATACTTTCGTTTTATTTACTTCTTTCATTCTCTTCCTTACGAACGTAGACGTTATTTTTGTTGTTATTTTAACTTCGATAACTTCCGCCGACGTGCGTTCGTTTTCTCTCTTTCTCGTTCTTTCCCCGTCAAACGTACAGTATACTCAAATGTACACATGTTCAGTTCGCTAATTTTTTTCCCGCCAATAAACACATGAATTCCTATAGAAGCGTACACATAAACATGTATACAAGTGTCTGCATATTCAGGCCAGTGCATTTGCATATGGATAGACGATGCACTGCGTGTGCGCAAAAATTTGCATTTGCACATTTTTTATTTTTATCTATAAAGTAACTTTGTAGCCTGTGATATTATGATTATTTATTAAATACGTAGAAAATTCGTTCATTCTAATAATTATACGACAATAATGACAAGACAAATTCTGACGGTTGGAGAAAAACAAAACAATACAAGACATAAAATGAGACAATATCCCCAACGCCAACTGTATTAGAACTTAATATGCAGAAATTTAAATATCGGAAAAGATTTTTAACAAATGATGGAAAATATGACACTGAAATCTGAAGTAGCATTAGAATAGCAAAGGATGTTGTTCAAAAGCTAACAAAACATTATAATTGATTGATTCGTTTTCCACGGCTTATCAACCCTTTGAAGGTTATTTAAAGCCAGAAAATATTTTTAGATTGTAAGAAATTTTTTTGAGATAATACTAATTTAGTGATACAAGTCTTACTATTTGGTGGATTCTTATCTTTCCTAACGCTAATTGCAGTAAGTGAATCTAATGAACCCAACTGGAATTCGAACTCGGCTCTCCGATTAACAATTCCGAGCCTTTATCTATTGAACCACCTGTACATCCAAGCTTACAGCACCTGGTATTCCCAAGTGGGCAGTCTTCTTGCCTGTAGTACGACTTGTGAGTGTTAAATTATCTAAGCCCTCTCTTTCTTTTAAGAAAAATCAAAACCACCTCAGGCAAGGCAGTAAAACCACTAAGACACAAGGTTTTTTTTTAATCGAGTTCATTCCAAACAAGGCAATAAAGCCACTAAGACACAAGACACAAGGATTTACCGGGCGTGGAAGAATTAGAAAACAGAAACATTATTATTGCGCGAGATCAACAGAATAGTAAGACAGTAGATAGCGATTGACATTGCATTTAAAATTTTTGAAGATTAAAGTTATCTGGAAAGCATGGAACCGAGTGAGAGTTCCACAAGCGATAGGTGCAAGAAAAAAAACTGTTAGCGAAGAACTTAGGGTTTCAACTGTAAGATGGTGAGAC
>CAHIKZ030005634.1:707500-822500 GCA_903632075.3 Acanthosepion pharaonis | reverse complement strand
CGCGCCAGAATTTAAAAATATTGGTTCGTTATAAATTTAAAAGGGTTTTCTATTTATTTTATCTATCCCGTGTCAAATCGATCCCTGACTTTTAGAGGAACGTCGATTTTCTCTTTCCGAGTTGCTAACTGTTACTCTACACACACATCCATTTTAAGAAGTGGTTTTCATCTGGCTGCGCTGTCATAATAATCCAGGTGATGAAAGTGTCTTTTGCAGTTTGATTTAGATGCATACGTCTATATCTGCCACTTTGCAAGGGAAGTTTCTTTTCCAATGTTCCGTCTTATTGTAGGAAGATACATTTCTTATTGTTTTGTCAATCCCGATGAGATGCATTAACTGTCTTTCTTTCGTCAGTGAATTATACACTCATACAGTTTACAGATAAAAACGGAATTCTCAGTTTCGATGCCGTTTGGTGTTAATTCATTCCACACTGGTACTCACCAATGATACGCGCCTTTTCTAAATAGGCCATTTCCCATAATCCTATTATACGAAATATTGTCACAGTGTACGGTTATTTACTTCTGCCATTTTTATTGTTAATTGTTAATGAGTACATTCTTTATTAAATGTCATATCTGCAAAAAATAATATATGCATTTTATTTATTTATGTATGTCAGTGTCTGCACTTTCCGACATTTTTTAAAACCGGCTTTAACAAAACGAAATTAATTTCATAAGTCATATGGAAAATTGAACACAAAAAAATATTCAGGAACAAGTTTTCTTTAACAAAATCAATCGATTTTAGTTCCATGTCTGATTATTTGGTTAGCTTGCTATGCGACTAACCGACGATGTGGAGATTTTGTTATTCAAATCTTTGCCTTTTAAGTATTTCTCATCCCTTTAACTGTTCACGAATTTCCACATCACTGTTTATATACGTTCGTGGGCAACTTTTGTAAATCGATTCACTGGTGCATCTGTGTTTGTGCGTGATTGTACAGGCGTCTATGTGTGCGTGTAAACGTTTGTAGATTAATGTATTTGTCTTCGTTGGTACCTCTATAGACGCTGATATGTCGTGTGTTTTCTTGATGCACGCGTATTTAAAGAATTTTTTTTAAGAAAAAGAAAAAAACACTGTTTGCTACATTGGTCGGCAAATATAATTTTTTTTCTTTTTCATGTAATTTTTTTTTTTACCGAAGGAAATTTCTAAAGATGAAAATATTGCGAAAAACATATCTGACAATATTGCAACGTGTTTCCATGGATAGGAACTCTTGCAACTATTTTCTAATACCATTGAACGAATGTAAAATTTGTACCTTCTTTATTCTTGAGACGCGTTCTTTAAAATTCTAATATTCATATATAATTGATTAATTAAAAGGACTTGACTGTGTAGGTAAATTAATATTGTCTCAGTAATTTTTTCATGGGAACATTTTATTAGTCGCGGTTATCTATAATAAGAAAATATTTACATAACTTGGCATGCTTCTCATATAAGATCCCACATATCACATTGATATTCTCCCTCTCTCTCTTTCCCTCTCTCTCTCTCTATATATATATATGAATAAAAAAGATAAGAGGAAAACTATACTTAGCCTAAGCGTTTTGTTCTTTATCAAGGCAACGAGAACGAAACGCAACGGCTAACGGTTTGTCACTTTTTATTCATATTGTCTTTTCTACAGATACACTCCATCTGAGAATATTTTCCACACGCACACACACACACGCATATATATATATATATATATATATATATATATATATATACACTTTTGGGGTTTATCTAGTCGTTGAGAGAGACGCGTATTTTAGGCTGGACAAAATCAGGAATTTGTATGCTGATTTTCAAAGCAAGCGACCCTCACCACTCGAAATTTTGTTGCAACACGATCTTCCTATTTTATTGTCTGCCAGCAACTGCAATCAGTAATATTTGATTACTAAATAGAATACGAGATATTATGTTGATATGAAGATGTATGAAAAGTATTTTTTTTGTAATTTTTTATTCATGGGAACGTCTCCAGAGCTCCTGTATGCATTTTTAATCTTATATAATCCTCTACATATGTTAACTTTTGATGATCCAATCTCTTCTGAAATGTTAATGACCTTGATTCTAAAGCTATAATTTCATTAAGATGAAGTAATGCTTTACATTTGGCATCTTTCGATGGCCCTGGACCTTCTCAAAGTTGAAATCGGGAAGATTTCTACTTCATTTGATTCCATTTCCAGATTTCTGTGAACATTTTCAGCGGCTTTGAGGTTCATTTTAAAATAATACATTCGATGTACCAATCTCAATATTTTTAATCACCATTATAACACCAGAAACAAAAGTAGAGCTTACTACTACTACTACTACTACTACTACTACACAACTACTACTATTACTACGATAAGTTACATCCGACAGTGAGGCCTCTGGTCGGGAGATTGGAGATTTTGAAGAGCGTGGAACAACTTCTTAATTGCTGTTGTTCCCAGGTCCACCCTGATTCGGGGTGGTAACACGTGTTAGGGTCCCCAGTTATGAGTAAATAGTGAACCCCCAAACAAAAACAAAACACCATGAAAGTATAAAAATACATTTTTATAGTAAAATGACCAGCAATACATTTTGTTTGTAGTTGAAAGTATGCAATTGCGTTCAAAATATTTAGTTTTTGGCATTAAATAACCCATAGAGGTTGATATGCTGCTAAACAAAATCAACCAAACTACTACTACTGCTATAATAATAATAATTAATATAAATTTCCTAGTATTACACTAGACATATCTCTCATGGCTTCTGATCGTAATTGATTTGAGATATTAACACCTACAAGTTTCATCTTGGTGAATTAATTTGGGCTACAGCAAATATCCCGTTAAGCTTTTAGACCATAAAGGGCTTGAGATGGTCTCTTAGAAGGTGATGCACTGTGCACCTCTGTTCATAAGTTTATAAGCAGAAGTAAAGGAAGACCAATTATGGCTGGGTGTCGGGAGGTTTATTTTTTACTTTTTTAGCTTGAAGGATGCGTCAGGAGTCATATCTAGATACTTGCGACACCATCAATCAGAGACCGTCTAAACAGAATGGTGTTACTCGTCTTGAAGGTATTTTTAACTGGGCTCCAACGCTAAAGTTATGTACTACTTTTATTAAAACCTGACACCATATCGAGCATATTTGGCTGTGATGCATGTGCACGGTATACCCTTATTAGACTAGGTGTCATGATGGGTATGTTCGGCTTAGCATATTGGAATCCCAGGGTCATTTTTTCCTGGCGTGCTGCTATTTCACCCAATAATAATAATAATAATAATAATAATAATAATAATAATAATGTCGCTAGTATAGGGATTGAATTAGCAACAGGAGAAACCATCGCTGACCCAAAGTAAACTGGATACAAGTACCTTGGTATTTTGGAGTTGAATGACTTCCTTGGAATACAGATGAAAGAACTGGTTACAGAGATATACAGGAAAAGGTTAAGGTTTTTTCTGAAGTCCAAGATGAATGCCTGTACTCTTATAACTTCGTTACACAGTAATAACCATGTTTCAAAAAATGAAGCTAAAAACTTCAAATTTAATTATATAATTAAATTAAAAGCATTAGTTCTGTTTCATCTTCAAGCGAATTTTGGAATAACTTATTTTTAAATTTACTGAGTTTTAAACGCACATATAAATTCATAATTTCCTGCTTCCAAGGATACAGAGAAATCCAATCATTCAGACAGGGGCGGTAGTGTGTTCATTTCAATTTATATGTGCGTTTAAAACTCAGTAAATTTAATGGACTGTATCTGTGGTAAGGTATAGTGGAGGAGTGGTTGATTGGACAATGGAATTACAAACTCTGGACAGAAAGATCCGAATACTGATATCTGAGAATGATGCTCTGTAGCAAAATTCAAATCTGATAGGATTATACACTCCACGAAAAGAAGCTAGTCGAGGATTTATTGACATTGAAGAGTGTATGTCGAGTGGATGTAGACCGTTGGACTTGTACCAGTGAAGAAACACTCTTAAAGTACGTGGTGAATAGGGTACTAAAAGAGACGTTAAAAACAAGAGAGGCAATGGCCGCTTCAAGGGCAGTTTGGGAGGGACCCCCCCCCCAAAAAAAAAACATTAAGGTAACAAGTTCGTGTGATTGGTTGACGACAGGCAAATTGAAACGCGAGACTGAAAGTCTACTGATAGCTGCCTAAGACCAAGATCTAAATATTAATTCTGTGCGGAAGAACATCTATCAAGAAGTGGATTAGGAGAAATTCGGGCCATGTGGTATGGAGGTGGAAAATATCGCAAGAAATCATTAGCTCTTGTAGAATACTTACACAGAAAGCATACAATCGCGGTCATGATAAAGTGGCCTCCCATCAGCATTGGTGCCAATGTAGGAAGTATGAACTTCAAGTCGAATAGAAATAGTACAGCCGCTAACCACAGAAGGTGATCGAAAACGACCAAGTCAAGATCTTATGGTATTTCAAAATCCGAACAGACTGCATACTTGAAATCATCAGAACAGACATCACTGTCGTTGAAAAAAAAATAAAAAAATAAAAAAAACTCAAAAGGATGCCTCCTCCTCAGAGTGGGTATTCCTGTTAACTATTATAGGCCAAAGAGATTGAAAAGCTAAAAAAAGTACACTGACCTCCAGATTGAGGTTACTAGAATGTGAGACATTCAAGCCACTATTGTTAAAGTTGAGATCTATACGACCGAACCTAAACGCCTATATTAAGAGAATGGCAATAATGCTTTGTATCCCCATCACTTCAAA
This sequence comes from Acanthosepion pharaonis, assembly GCA_903632075.3. NCBI lineage: Eukaryota > Metazoa > Mollusca > Cephalopoda > Sepiida > Sepiidae > Acanthosepion > Acanthosepion pharaonis. The sequence continues at coordinate 817,721 of CAHIKZ030005634.1, read as the reverse complement.
AATCTGCGTTGCTTGGAATTGCAAATATTCTGCGAGAGGGGTGATCTGTTTGAGAATGGGGAACACCCATAATACAAGATCTCCAGTTAAAAACGAAAAACCGCATGGAAGAAGAGATAATAATAATAATAATAATAATAATAATAATAATAATAATAATAATAATAATAATAATCTGAACGTATACATAGTCTTTCGAGGTGTATATAAAAAGCACTTTAGAGACTGTAAAAACAAAATTACTTAAGATACATCATAATATTTCAGTGAACTATTCTGTAGAAGATATGAACATAATATTTTATGTACTGTTTACCTTCAGGATGTGTGTGATCATGGTTCTTCACAACTTCCTATCCTTCGTAGCTTTTAGTAATGTTTGTCTTTTTACTATCCCTCTCAATCCTTCTGCCTTCCATTTGTACGTGCTCATTAGCAAGATAACTCGCTGTTTCCCTTTATCTTTAATGTTCTGTGAGTGTCAAATTCACAAAACCTTCTTTCTTTATTTCTTTATTACCCCCCCAATTTCAACTTTCTGAATGTGGGCGTACTTTTTATTTCCATTTTCCGTAAAACCTCCTTGTTCATATGCTCTGTCCATGTTATCCTCAGTGTCATTATCTAGAACAACATCTCTGTTGGTTCTTGTCTCTTCTTTATTTGTGAGGAACTTGTTCAGCATTCGCTGCCATATAGAAGAATATATATTATACAGCAGTTCAGCACTTTCTTTTGCTTTGTTTCTAACGAAAGTTCCTTGTCTCTTAATACTTTAACACGATATAGTAAGAAAGTCTATTCTATTCTCTTGTTTGTGAAACAGATTATCTTTGAAGATGTCTTTCAGAATTACTTTCAATATTTTGAATGAGTTTTTTTTTTCATCAGATGTTCAAATCTTTCTGATTAACGTTTAAAATGGACATTGTACTGATCGATGTAGATTTGCACAATCGATCTTCAAGATTATATGAAACTATTGGTTCGCAATGTTTTTATTCTTTCTTCTTGTCATTCGTCTGGGCTTTTCAAAGCAATTCTTTCAAATACAGATTGATAGTCGCAGGCTATGCTCATTGTTTCTTTTTATATTGCTTCTCGTGTTATTGTTTTTTTTCTGTATTCATTCCTCTTGTGTGTGAAGAGTGTGGAGAGCGTATGGTGTGTGCGTGTGTGCATGCGCATCGTGTCTCATTATACATGTTATTAAGTTGTCCCTTTGTAAGAAAGGGAAAATATTGATATATTTCTTAGTTCGATTGGTGAATTCTATTTTCATAGTAAAACGGCGAATGAAAATGTAACAGTGGTCTTCTGGCCTCTTCATAATATATCTAAATGGAACGGTTCAATCAGGTGGTCTGCCTCAGGTCTTATGGCTGCTGTTCGAGCTCAGTTGAAAAATTCGAATGCTGATTTTCAAGAAATTAGGCTCTCACACATATCGGAACATTAGGATAAGATCTTCCTAAATTTAATCCTCACCATTTCAAGTTGAGATGTACTTAGAGAAAATCAAAACATCCGAGGTATTACAGACACGCATGCGCGAAAGCACTTTTGTGCATGCCATAAAAAAGAAAAGAAAAAGAAATGCAAACGCATACATCATGATGCATTTGTCCAAATATGCATGTTTATATGTTTGCCTCTCTTTTTCACAATCGACTGCTCCTATCTATCTATCTATCTATCTATCTATCTATCTATCTATCTATCTATCTATCTATCTATCTCCTTAATTAATCTATCTATCTATCTATCTATCTATCTATCTATCTATCTATCTATCTATCTATCTATCTATCTATCTCCTTAATTAATTAATTAATTAATCTATCTATCTATCTATCTATCTATCTATCTATCTATCTATATATCTATCTATCTATCTATCTATCTATCTATCTATCTATCTCCTTAATTAATTAATCTATCTATCTATCTATCTATCTATCTATCTATCTATCTATCTATCTATCTATCTATCTATCATAGTAGTCATGCATTTATATTTATGTTTTAATATTCCTGAAATTACTTTATCTGAAGGCTCATCCAAAAAGAAAGAATTTTGCCTAGAAGATATTTATTGCGTGTCGATTGCCCCAGGATCCAAATCCTAAAAAACAAGCTTCTGACTGATAAATTTTTATGAAACATCATTGGAACAATAAATTTCACATTAACCCTGGAGCCATTATTTTTTGTTAAAAACCCTCAAATTTAATGAAAGAGACATATTTTTGTATGTTGATTAGCATTCGGCCACGCACAAAAAATCTATTTTTGAGTAGATATTTCCACGTTTCCTTCTTTCTTTCCAAGAACTCGCATGATTATCTACGTCATAACCAATTGCCAACAGGCATATTTACACACACACACACACACACACACACACACACACACACACACACACACACACACATATATATATATTCCAATGCATTTTCAAGCGTACGCATTTTTAATGATTACACTCGCGCCACTCAGTTTTATATATTTGCTATCACTGATACAAATTAGCGCGGACTTTCGTTTGGACGGACCGAAAGTGAACAGAATTACGAAGCTGATAACTGACCAATAATTAGGCCGTTTCCCTCACCTACTTATTCTCCTTTCCGTGTCTTACAACTGATTGACCAATCAGGTTCTCTCTTTCGAAATAATCACTTCATTTACATTTGCAAAACTGGAAACAAAATTGGCGTGACACGAACAAACGAACGATATTTCCAAATCTACCATTCGCAATAAAAATACCCGTTTAAAATTACCAAAGTAAGAGGCGAGTAATTTCGAATCAAGAAGCAAAGGTAAGCCCAGCTACTTTATTTCCTTTTACAATGCTCGGACGTTACCGTCTATCCGTACAGAGAATGATAGAAAAATGTGGAATTTACCATAAACAGCTTGTTCTATTAGACCAAGTCTAATATGAATTGCCAGTTTCGTGAAACATCCCATATGTGATTTTCCAGTGAAAATCACAGCTACTTCCAGGTGGACATAGTTGTGTATTTGCAACAGGGGCCGTTGCTCAATCCCAGGAAAAGATTTGAAGGCTGATTTTCAAGCTAGGAAAATTAACGCGTTACAATCTTCCATAGTATCTTTTGGGTAACTATATTCAAATCGACGAGCCAAAAATATCTTATATACAAAATGTATATTTTTGTGAGATTTCAGATAAAATAATTTCAAAACGCTAAAACAAACATAATTAAATAGAATGATAAGCAAACTGAATATATATATATATATATATATATATATATATATATATATATATATATATATATATATATATATATATACCCAAATATATGATTGGTGTATACGGAATAAATTTCAATAAGCAACAATTACTATCCTTAAAAGAGTGCTCAATACAGAGTAGAGCGAATATAATTATTTATTTAAAATTTATAACATAAATATGTTATGAAAATCACTACAAAAATAGCCATTTTGTTTCAAGATCACTTGATAAGACACCAGAGGTGTTGAAACAAAATGGCTATTTTTATAGTGATTTTCATAACATATTTATGTTATAATTTTTAAATAAATAATTATATACATATATATATATATATATATATATATATATATATGTGTGTGTGTGTGTGTGTGACAAAAATATACTTTTAAGGTATTTTATATTTATGGGTTAAAGTGCTCAATACCACATCAGTGTGAGAGCGTATGTAAATATAAAAGTGGGCATTTGAGGTCAAAACCCAGTCTTTATTTATCTCTATCTATTATATAGATTTATTATTTATCTTTATCTATTTACCCACTCTCCTCACTGAGACCAGATGTCACACAAGGTCGAGTTTAGTGTGGGGAACCCGAACGCATACACTCAGGCCAATGGTCAAATTTTAACCAGCCCCCGCAAATGTGGGATCGGGCAATTTGAATTGTCTATTTCTTCAGCTAAGTCACCGTCCGTAGACAGACTCGATTGAGTTGCTTTCTGCCCGAAGACAGAGAGCTTAATAATCGCGGGCCAGACAGCGGACTGCCTGACTCTAACTGACAGATAGAACAGTTTGAATCTCATCTGTTGTAACTGTTTGGTACAGTGAAACATAATGTAGAATAGAAACTAGAGAAGAGAATGTTTAGCCGTGAAATACTGTTTTCAGCAAAAGCTAATGCTCCTCCTGATACTCCTCTGGATGTAGAAATATTTTTATGTCTTTCGTCCGATGGCCGAGTCCAAACTTGTAGGGAAATATTCTTTCTCATAACATTTTAGAATCACTAAATTTTATTTATTCTATTTTTATCTGTTATATTCTCTGTGTGTTTGTTTATCTCATCCACGTCGTCACTGTTATATTCCGTTCTAACGGAATAAACGCATAACAACAAGTGGATAATAGAAGAAAGGTTTATTGTACACAACAAGTATAATATGAAATACGGTACAGTTATACACACAGGTCAATCTTGTAGTGAGTGCCACTAATTAGAAGGTCGGACGTACTTGGGTCGTCTCGCTCTCACACTCCTTTCTCTGTCTCGAGTCTCTCGTAGACATGGGACTTCATAGGTACTTACTACCTATAGTATAATCATTTATGGAGGTGACTGGTTATTCCATTATATCATTATCTTATAACGATATAAATGTGTCTTGAACATCAATGATTTACTATCAACAAAAGATCTACTTAATATACGAGTGCATTAACTGACTTGCTATATTTCCTTTCGTAGTCATTTTTCCAACTGTAGTCAGTTCGAACCTTATTGGTTACCTCAACACTTGTCGATCTATCAAATCTTCACGATGTGTTCTATACTTGTCGCCATGTGTCAAAGTTAAGTAAACACATTGGCTGTGCGCCATACTTAACTAAATCAATAAATATCGATAAACCAATTCACTTGTTTGCAATGTTTGTATGCTTTTTTACATTGGAAAATATCGAATGTATCAAATGCATTTTCGATTTTTTAAGTAGCTGTTTATTGTTCAATTACTAAACAAAACACATGCGATGGTTACTTAATTACGTGCACGTGAACATGATCTTTAATACAAATTTTTAATCAGCTAATCATGTAGCAAAAAGTTAATGCATATAGATCTTAAACAAGATCATAGTTACCTGCTGAATTTCCTTTCTTGCATTATTAGTATGGAGAAGAAAGGTTAATTAAGTGAATTCGAACGCGACATGATCATTGGTACAGGTTGCAGGTGTATTTTAAAACTGCTGATCTGTGATTCTAAGGTTTACAGAGAATGGTCAGTAAAGAATCCAGTGATTGGCAATTCTGTTGATGAAAATGCATTGTTGATGAAAAAGATGATAAAATGGCAATAATAGCTCAAATAACAACCCTTTACAACGTAGGTTTATAGAACATCATTTTTGAACGGACAAATGACGAGTCGTGATTTCTGCTGCGACATTCAGATGGTTGGGCCAGAATTTGGTGTAAACAACATGAAAATATTGATCCATCCGGACAAGTATCAAGAGTTAAGGCTGGTGGTGGTGGTGGCAGTGTAGTGGTATGAGGAATATTTTCTTGGCATACACTGGGGTCCTTGATACCAATAAAAATCGTTTAAATGCCGCAGCCTACCCTTGTATTGTGACTGACAACGTGCCTCAATTTATGATTAAGGTGCATGCATCCTCTGGCGGCCGCTTCCAACGGGATAACACACCAGCTTACACATCATAAACATTGACAGATGGTTCATGCGATTGGTTCCAGGTCTCAGGACCAAAAAAGCACGTTTAGGATGTGGTGGAAAGGAAGATTAAAATCTGTGCAATATACTCATAGAAGAATTGTGGGTGCCCACTAATAGCATACACCACAATTTAGAAAGAGTGCCTCCAGAATATCGTCAAATCTTGTCAAGAAGAAATAAAGCAGTTTTAAGGAGGCAAAATGGAGGGAGTCCAAACTGTGACTAGATGAATATATATAATAAATTGACCAGTAAGCTTAAACATGTTAAAAATCAAAATACGTTTCTCCATGTTCTATAGTTTCCATCACTTTCGACAAGATAAAACTGGAAGCTGCTCTCGAAAATGACCTCCAATCAGTTGTTAACTGCGACAAGAAATGGCTTGTAAATTTTAATGACTACAAAATGTTATGGTCCAATATCCTCGCACCACAGTTATGGTCCAAGGTTAGAACCAAGGAAGAACAACACGAACACTAGAGTAGAATAACAAAGATATATTACAACAGAAATATAGTACAAGAAGTTGAAGGTGTTAGTAATGACTGTCCGTCTGGTTTAGAGTGAACTAATATTGTCTCGACTCGTTACACCATTCATTGTATTTAATATCCCACCCACGAGGAATATATGTGGCACGAGGCCGAGATTAAAGTGGGTTTCTCCGAGCCCGTAGGCTCGGCCAAAAATATACCCTTTGAACCGGCCTAGACGGGTTCAGGGCCTGTCTACCTCCCCGGACGAAACCTTGCCCTTCGGCAAAGCTTCATCCGGGTTCCTCTTTGCCAAAGCAGAGAGTTCAACTGTCATGAACTGGTGCTGGTTACACCATTCATTCGGTATTTAGCCCCCACCCACGAGGGTTGCATGTGGCACAAGGCCGAGTTTAACGTGGGTTTCCCGAGCCCGTAGGCTCAGCCAAAAATATACCCTTTGAACCCGCCTAGACAGTTTCAGGGCCTGTCTACCTCCCCGGACGAAACCTTACCATTTGGCAACGCCTCGTCCGGGTTCCTCTCTGCCAAAGCAGAGAGTTCAACAGACAAGGTGCTCGTTACACTATTCATTCATTATACCTTTTGTGTGGCGCAGTATTTATAGTGTCAGGAAGAGTTCATTATCGTTATAGGTAATTTCCCATAACACAAAACGAAACTTCTATACATTAAAAATCATAGAGAACCTTTTTTATCAGTCATCGGAATGACCGATTCTAACCATCGAAAGAGCAACACACTGCGCCTTATTGGTCTTATGTTTTCTACTGACATGAAGTGGAAGAATTTTATTATATCAATTCCTAGGTCTGCTGCTAAGAAGGTTGGTTCATTGTGCTGTACCAGACAGTTTTTTCTTGTTAGAATCAAACTTGCACATTTATAAATCTACCATTAATTCGTGCATTTAATATTGCTGCCATATCTGGTTAGGTACTCCGGTTATATATCTCGAGATCCTCGATAAAATCCAAAGAATGGTCTGTAATGTTATCGGTTATGACCTGGCATCTCGACTTCAGTCACTTTCCCACCACTGTAACGTAGCTTACGTCTGTCTTTTCTATAAATATTTTTGTTGTAGCATACCTACGGACGATAATGGGTATGTCCCCATTCAATTAAATACAGTAGTAAATACTGTATGTTGGTCTGCAGCTGGAGATTCGTCTCCAGCTGTGCTGGTCAAACTCTCTGCTCAGAAGGCAGAGAGGATCCCCAGACAAGGCTATGTCGAAGAGCAGAGGCTTGTCTCGGGAAACAGCTACCCGACCCTGGTTATTACGGGGTCTACAGGGAATTTTTGGCTGAGCCTACGCGCTCGGATACTCCTCATTAAATTCGACTTTGTGCCACATATGACCGCGTGGGATGGCTGGTAGATATTTTGAAGCTGGAGATTCATTGTGGAATTCACTTGACTCACTTCTAGCAGTTGACTACTTCTACGCGCCACTGGTGAATCTTATACGTGTTGTTCTTCTCTTGAGTATTATAGTTCATTACCAACCTTCGTTTGATTATTTGTATTCAGTAACTTTCCCTAGGTTACAACAATTTCATGGCAGTTGTTCTAATGAGCTTTCTTCCTCGGAATCTTTACCGTATTAATTTAAGCTTACTAGTAGATTATAGGTCATAACGTTTTACTGTTGAAATAGTTAAATATAACCATAAGTTCTATTCTAATACATTCTTTTCTCGCACTTCTTGCCTGTGGAACTCTTTTCCGATTTCTTGTCTCTCTGCCACCTACAGTCTTAAAAAATTTAAATGCAATGTCAGTTGCCATTTTTTGTCTTCCTGAAACCTGTTTTTTATTGTTCTTTCTCCCCTTCTCATTCTCCCCTACTTCCATTGCGTCTTAGTGGTATTTTTGCCTTCTTGGGATGAAATGTTTAAAAAAAGTCTTTCAGTTTTTTTGCGAAGCAAATCTTTTGGTTTTAAGGTAAATATCGCATAGTTCCCCAGTTCAAAATTCTGATTATTTTTTTTTTGCGCCAGTGTCGGGTTTTCCTTTATATTGCTTTTTAAAGCAACATAATCGAAAACTAATGGTCACCCATATTTCGGCTTTATTTCAAGGGACAAGTCATCACCTTTAAAACGTACCAGCGTAGTGATAAAAGGTGTCAGTCATCGAATTGGAAAAGTATTCGTAATGAAATAATCGCCGTAATGAAGAGGGTATCAACCCAGAGTGTTCTGACAAAAGACAACAGTAATTGAATGGGGAAAAAAATGTTCGTAATCGAAAAATAGTCGCAATGAAGAATGAATCAACCCAGTATATTGCGATAAAAGGTTTGAGCAATACCAGGGAAAATACTCGTAATAATATAAGTAATAATATAAGTAATAATGAAGAGTTTATTGATTCAGAATTGTGGTTTACAACAAGTTTATTATTTTTGGTACAGTGAAACATAATGTAGAATAGAAACTAGAGAAGAGAATGTTTAGCTTTGAAATACTGTTTTCAGCAAAAGCTACTACTACTCCTACTACTCCTCTTGATGTGGGAATATTTTTATGTCTTCCCTCCAACGGTTGAGTCCAAACTTGTTGGGAAACATAATGTAGAATATAAACTAGGAACGAGAATGTTTAGCCGTGAAATACTGTTTTCAGCAAAATTTACTGCTCCTCCTGCTACTCCTCTTGATGTAGGAATATTTTTTATGTCTTTCGTCCGATGGCTGAGTCCAAACTTGTAGGGAAATATTCTTCCTCATAACATTTTAGAATCAGTAAATTTTATTTATTCTATTTTTATCTGTTATATTCTGTGTGAGTTTGTTTATCTCATCCTCGTCGCCACTGTTATATTCCATGCAAAGGGAATAAACACATAACACCAGATGGATACTAGAAGAAAGGTTTATTGTACACAACAAGTACAATATGAAATACGGTACAGTTATACACACAGGTCAATCTAGTTGTTACAGTAATTACAGAGAAAATTGTCGTAATAAAACAATAGTCTCATCAATTTGGAACTCCATTCTAGCTCTACGCTTTCCAGCCAACTTTAATCTTCGAAAAATTAAATGCAATGTCCATCGCTATTTGCTGTCCTCCTGATTACTCTTTTTGTTCCCGCGTATAATTAATGTTTCTGTTTCTAATTTTCCACACCCAGTAACCCGTTGTGTCTTAGTAGGTTTACTGCCTTGTATGGGCTGAAATCTATTTTTTAAAAAAAAGGGAAAGAAACAGCCGCAATGAAAATTTCATCAAAGTCTCAAACAAACAAACAAAAATGTTTTAAATACTGTCTCATGTTTCTTCATTTTTTCTGAAAGCAAATTCCTAAAGCAATCCTATTATTTGCCGCTGTTATATTCTGTTAAGATATTTTATTATAGCCTCATCGATTGGATATTAATAAATAGATTTTTTTCTATTTCATTTGAAGCTAAAAAAGATGAGTCGAGATGCTGATTTTGTCTTTGGCTCTAATTGTCTTTAAATGCGACTTCATGTCTCTCTCATGCCCACAAACATTTTACTTTTGTTTTTCGGCTTGTCCATCATGTATTTATTTGTTTAGACATTATTCATCCATGTGTTTGTTTGCTATTTCCTTGTTTATTTGTATTCTTTTTAAATCATTGGGTTTCCTTTCTGTATCTGCAATCAATATTGTGTCAAGGAAAATACAGGAACGCCCACTGAAGGTAGCAAAGAAAAGTAAGAAGAAAAGACTAAACATTATAATGTACGATTGACAGCAAAAGGAACAGTCCAAGATGCGATCTATGAATTGGCTATACCAAAATCAAGTACAAAAATTTAAATATCTACGCAGTGTTTTAACAGAGAACGGAAAATTCGATATCGAAATCCGAAGGCGCATTGAGATAGCGAAAGATGCCTTCAAAAATCTAAGCAAAATATTAAGAAATGTGAAAGTTTCATTACAAACAAAGAAAAGAGTGCTGAACTGTTACGTAATAATCGGCCCTATAAAATGGCAGTGAATGCTGGACAATCACCTTACAGCTGAAGAAAAAACTTGAGACAACAGGAATGTAGTTTTACAGAAAGATGCTGAGAATACCATAGACTGACTATGTGAATAACGACGGAGTTTCAAGGAAAACGGAAACAAAAAGAGCACTTATACTTTGAATCAGAAAGAATCAATTAAAATTTGCAGGAAGGACACATAATGAGGAAAGAACGCTTGAAGAATTTGACACTCACGAATCATATATATACAAGCTTGTGTAAATGGATTTCCGAATAGGGTTTAGGAGAGAAAGCAAACAGAGAAACCTTACTAATAGCTACAAAGGAAGGAAATTTTGGAAAAGCATGGTTGCCTACGTCCTGAAGGGACACGGCACATAGAAGAGGAATCCTGGCTTTTGTCTGTATTTGTCCTTACTATTGGTACTTTTGACAATAGGTTTTCCACTGCTGGTGTTGTTGTCTGCACACTTAATCGTACAGACGTCATCGTCTGCCCGAGGTTCTTAACTGGTAGCCGCGGGGTTCACATCAAGTCTATTTTCTGTGTTGTATGGCGTCCGTAGGGACGGAAAGTGGATAAGGATTGAGGGTGTAATGGATGAGTGAGATCGTGAGGAATCGTTTGTCTGCCGTGCATCGGACATTTGGAAGTCTGGAGCGAACGATTTGTTTATAACTTATAAGTGAAATAATTCAGGACCAAATAGAAATGAACTGATGCTCTGTCACATCTGTCCAGCATACTCATTTCTCCACTCACTCAATCGCTCACTGACTCACTTACTCACTATCTATCTATCTATCTATCTATCTATCTATCTATCTATCTATCTATCTATCTAAATATGTTCATATCTCATCCTTTCTCTATCTCAATATGTCCTTATCTATCTTAATCTCTATCTTAATCTATTTATATCTCCCCGCTCTCTCTATCTTAATATCTTCATATCTCTCTCCTATCTATGTCAATCTATCTGCCTCTCTGTTCATCTATCTATCTATCTATCTATCTATCTATCTATCTATCTATCTATCTATCTATCTATCTTTTTCACGAACCTACCTTTATCAATGATATATCTTTTTTTAAACCCAACTGAAAACTAGCTCAAACTCAAAAGGATCTTTATATATATATATATATATATATATATATATATATATATATATGGTTGGATAGATGTGAGTTTGTGACCCTGGGTTTCACGCTTTAGCGATCGTACGATCGCTAAAGCGTGAAACCCAGGGTCACAAACTCACATCTATCCAACCAAATATCTATCTCTGATATTGAGCGCTTTCTAATAAAATACCGCCATATAATATATAAATAATTATACATATATATATTTATTTATATTTATATACACTTCACACACACACACACACACACACACACACACACACACACACACACACACATACACACACATATATATATATTTCTATGACAATCTCTTTCTCTCTCCCTCTCTCTACCACATACAGACTCAAGTCTCTTGTAGTTTCATACATATTTTATTAATATTTCTCATACCCAGGACCTGCTCGGTGGCTGGGATAGTTGCGTACTTCACACTCGTAGTACACGTCTGTGTTAAATCCTAGAGAAACAAAAAAATAAACTTTGAAGGAAGGCAAGTTACTTGGAAGATTGTTGGTACAACACAATCTTCCTATTTATAGTCTTCTGCCATTTTGACTTGTACCAGACAAAGATGAAGTTTTTGTATTTTACAAATCCTTTCCACCTTTCGTTACATTTATTTTTCTTAACATTTCTCACCAGGTTAAGGTTCAATCGCCTTTTGCTTAATATTTCACATCAGATCAGGGGTCAATCGCTATCTGCGGTCCTTATCGACATAATTTTCACTTCCTACGACATTCCCTTTCATGCATATATTCGTCCATATATATATATATATATATATATATATATATATATATATATATATATATATATATATAATGTGTGTGTGTGTGTGTGTCTGTAAATGTGGTTAAACTTAATTCACATTTAAAATCGGTCCAAGTTAACAATGTGGCAATGATCATTTTGTCTTTGTTTAGCGTGAAGAACCTGCTCCCAACGTTTGTGAAAGTATTTTTGATACACCCCGTATATATATATATATATATATATATATATATAGGGTAAAAGTGATCAATAAAGCGTTTGTAAGTAGTGTGGACACAAGTTTCAACACATAAGGCAACAGTCTGTTTCATGTTTGAACGCATCACGCTCTCTCTTTATCGCTCTCTCTGTATATATATATATATATATATATATATATAGAGAGAGAGAGAGAGAGAGAGAGGGAGAGAGAGAGAGGCAGAGAGTATTGAGAAATATGTATTAATACTTTCTCTCACATACTCAAACACAAATATATACAGAGGCTAATAAATATTGGAGCATAAAGTATGCTCTTTTTTTCATATAAATACATAAATACACATCCCCGTGCGCACGCGCATGCGCGCAATATATTTATGCAGAAATATGGACGTATTTTCTCTCTCTCACATTCTCCCCCACTTTCTCATTCACGCAAATAGACATGCATACGCATATAAGAACACATATCTGCACAGATAAATATACTATGCTCAATCTCTCTCTCTCTTTCTCCCACTCAGACATACACACATACGCGCGCACATACACACACTAGCAGACATTGAATGGGGTGGGTGTTAGACGTTTCCTGGTTGGTATAAGACGGGTGAAAGAAAGTCTAAATGTGAAACAGTTGGCATGGCAAATTATCACAAAACGGCGTTAAAGCTTTGCCGCTTACGATAGGCGATGCTTGTGCCTCTTACGTTACTTAATGGGAGATGTCATCTCGTGAAAGATTAGCATTTCATTGTATCTGACAGCGGCATCTATTGAAATATTATTCCATTAATCATTTAGGAAAGAAAGGCAAAAAGTCATCCAACGCGGGTGTGATGCGTTGTATCAAGTGACCACCGCTCCTCGCCCCGATCGATAGCAAATACATGTTATGGATTGAGCGTATCAAATTATACTAGCAATAATCGACAAATTAGTAATTTTCTTGAAACAAACCATTCCATATACTGTCACTTTACCGGACAGACTTACCCGCTGTTCCATCTGGACATGTTGTCTGGTCCGCTTCTGCCCTTACAACTGCGGCTGCGGCACTGGGCCCTCAGGTTTGTGCATGCAAATCGTTAAACGCTGTGAATGCGGCTGCTTGCATGATGGGGATGACGACTCTTTCAATTTTGGGGAAGATAGATAGAGATAGATAGATAGATAGATAGAGAGAGAGAGAGAGAGAGAGAGAGAGACGAGGAAAAATAAAAGTGAAAGATAAATAAAAGAGATAGATATTAATTATACAGAGAGATTGATAGGGAGTCGGAGGGGAGAAAAGAAGTGAAAATAAAAAGAGGGGAGAAGGCGGAGGAGAGATTGTTATACAGAGAGATGGATAGCGTCTTTACTGCGGGGAAAAGAGAAAAAGATAGATAGATAGATAGATAGATAGATAGATAGATAGATATTGTTAAGCAGAGATAGATAGAGGGTTGGAATGGGGGGGGATAAGAAAGGAAAACGGGAAAGAGGGAGGGAAGAGGAAGGAAGAGAAAATTGCATGGGAAAAGAATGTTGAATGACAGGACTTGAAGGAGACATGCATACATCCGTTTACATTCGCACGCACACGTATACATGTATACACACATATACACATTTGTCAAGGGATAGTAAGTAAAATAGAATATCGGAAAAAATGACTCACAACACTGACTAATAATAAAAAATACGTCATTAGGCATCTAAATTTTATATAACAAACTCTTAATTTCTCTGTCCGATATTTACTTAATGCTATTGTTCATTATTCATCTATAAAGATATATGTAGGTAGATGGACATAGAAGTTACTGTTTCCTTGAAAGTTGTAGGAAGTAGTCTTTCTTTAGTAAACTATATCCTGTTGTAAAGAGAACAAAAATCTTTGAATCAAGTAGCGGAAACCCTGTAAAAATGGGCATGAATAACGAAAATCTATTTGCAAAAAAGCAGGAAAAGAGAAGAAAGGAAAAAGAGCGATAGAAAGAACGATGCGATTAGAAAAAAGAAAAAGAGACAGAGATAGAGATAGACAGAGGAAAGTTATTAGAAAAAGAAAAAAAGAAGGCGATAGAGATAGAGAGAGCGGGCGATTAGAAAACCGAAACGAGAGAGAGAGAGAGAGAGAGAGAGAGAGAGAGAGAGAGAGAGAGAGAGAAGAGAATGCGAAGTGATTAGAAAGAGAGAAAAGAGATTTGTTGGTGTAAAGTGGAACATGAATACTTGTTTGACCTATAACCAATCATATTGCAGACATTGATTGGGCTTTGTTAGTTTAAAGATCTGATTGGTTAATAACTTGGAACACGACTACTCCTCACTCCTTTTCAATACTTTTAGCACCTCTGTCAAAACCTCCCACCACAACCGGCACCAGAAACAAACAAACTGTGAGAGTTGATGTTAAGTAAATAAAAAGGTCAGAAAGTGAAAAGAAAAGAAAGAAAAAAAAGAAAAGATGAAGAGAGAAGAAGGAAGAGTATGAAGAACACGATGGTGGAAGTGGTTTCATGACTGAGGGAGAAAGAAAGGAAATGAGATAATGGTTGGGGAGAAGAAAGAGACAACCCTTTGTAAGTTCTTCTGGGTTTAGAGGTGGGTTTGATGGGGTTAGGACAAAAAAAATGAAGTAACCAGAGGTTAATGGAGATAGACAAGAGCCCCAACGTAGTTAGACAGGCCGTTCATTTGACGTATCACAGTCACTGCGTATAGGCGGCTGACGCAGCTCTGTCTACGCAGACAGATGCTGTGTGTGACTAAGAAAGAAGCGAATGGGGGCAAACGAAGCTTCGATAAAACCAATTTACGGGGGATGTCCGATATAAGTAAGCTACACGTTCATTCAGTTTACTTAAAATCGACGATTTGAAATGAATAAAAACAGAAGAGAAAAAAAACAAAAAAAAACATTCAGTACTAACAAAAAATAACGCGCATGCGCACAGATACACAAATGGACGGAAATACTACAGTAAAAAAAATGAAACGATAGAATAAAAGAAATACGGACAATTAATACTGAACTGAATGTCAAACCCGGCGAAAGAACAGATGGAGACGGAGGGGAAAATATCAGCAGACAGAACAAAATGTAACAGGAGAAAGGCTTTTTGAATAGAATCACTTTTCTTCATTTTTTTTTTAAAGACTTTATCATTTTCCCCCTGTATTTTACCTTTGCCTGCGAATTAATCCCAACGGAATAATTTGTACAAATGCAATGTGTTAGGAAGACACTAACACTAAAAAAAGAAAGAGAGAAAGGAAGAAAAAACAAAAACAAAAGTAGCAACATTGATATTTATAACAACATTAGATACTATAACAATAATAACAATAGTAATAATAATATTCATGTGAAGATGAAAATGGAAGATAAGGGAGATAAAAGAGTGGTGTTAATAAGAAAAAATAAAATTGGCACCAGATAAAACCTAACAAAATCATTAATAATTCTAATGTGGCTAAATTAATAAAATAATAACAATAATAATAATTCAAGAAGAAGGGAGAATGTGATTGAACCCGAGATGCCAGCTCAGGAACAATAAAGTTGCAGATTTTTTTCAGTAAGAATGGAAATAATCCTGACGACAATATTTATCAAAACAGCTGGAGTTTCGTGACTTGCTTTTACTTGATCTCCTGTGTAAACCATCAGTGAATACTCAATTATTATTATTATTAATAATAATAATGAGTCATGGCAACATCTTAGTGTATTTATTTAACACAATAATATCTGGCGAATGATACACCATCACCATCCGGGTATTATTGTGTTAGATAAAGGCGCCAAGAACTGTCATATTATTGATGCTGCCATACCAAATTACACAAATATAGCAAACGATGTGATTGAGAAAATTAAAAACTACTCTTATTTGAAAGTTGAGATGGCAAGATTGTTTTGAATGCAGGAAGGGAATATCAAGGCGATTCCAGTAGTGATTGGCGCACTGGGATGATTCCTATTAAAACTGTGTTGACATCCTTTGACCGTCTGCGAACACCATACTAACTTGGAGCCATACAAAGACAGAATCCTTTTGGGCACTGCGCATATAAGTGTTGTCTGAATTTCTTGTTGTGACTTGATAACTTGATATACCCGTTTATTAAAAAATTACACTCTGTAATAAAACATTAATAATAATGATAAATAAAATTTAAAAAATATCCCTGTTAGTATACCAGACATATCTCTCAAGGGCTTCTGATTTTAATGATTGGATGTGTTAATCTGTACATGCTTTGTCTTGATGAATTAACATGGCCTACACCCTGTTCAATACCACAGGTTTGCTTGTCCGTTGTATGACACAATTGTGCATCTCTGTTCGTGAGCTGGTGGAGTAGGGAAGCATCATGGCCAGGTGTCGAGAGGGTTGTATTTTTTTTTATTTGAAGAATGAGAATTCTTATAATGAAGAATGAATTGAAGGAGAAGACTTGGGAGACATAACTAGATAGTTGAGAACACCCTCGATCGGAGACCGCCTGAGCGGACTCGCTTACCCGATCTGAAGATATTTCTAACTGGGCCTCGCCTTCAAGGTTATGCACTACCTTTATCAAAACCTGTCACCATATCTCGTAATTCTTTATAATAATTTCACTCCATGCAAGGGGTTTACTGAGTGTGAAAGAATATAAGAAGAAAAACATTATTAAGGAGAGAGAACAACAAAAGAACAGGAATTGCGAAGACAGAAGATCAAACTTGACTGGAAAGCAAGGAACTGGAAGAGAGTTGCACACGCGAGAAGTGCGAAAGAAGAAACTGTTAGCATAGAACTTACGGTTACATCTAGCTATTTCAACTGTAAAATGATGAGACCTGACCACCAATCTAGTACTGCGCTTAAATTCGTAAAGTCCAGGTACCATAGAGGAAAGTTAATCAGAACAATTACATTTAGCTGCGATGTATGTTCCTGGTACAACCTTATTAGACTGGAGGCTGAAACCAGAAACAGAGAGATTCATCCTAGTCGCTCAAAATCAAAACATCCCAATAAAAAAACCTCTCAGGCACATATTTTAATGAAGAGGACAGGACGAAAATGTCGCTTTTGTACAAACGCTGAGAAAACAATTTCCCATAAAATAAATGGGTGTTTGACTCTTGACTCAAATGAATTTAAATATATTATAGGGTAGGTAAATGAATTTAAATATATTATATGGTAGGTAAATGAATTTAAATATATTATAGGGTAGGTAAACACCTCATTGGGAGATGTGCCAAATATTAAAAGTTTATCTCTGCACAAAAAGTAGCATGAACACAAATCACCACCAGTTCGAGAACATGAACATATTACAATGCTCTGGAAATGCACCAGATATACTGACTTCAATATAAAATGCAATAATAAAAACTTCTCAAAGACATGCCGCCTGATGAAACATTCCAGCAAAAGAATTTGATAAACTTGCAAAATATAAGAATCTGGAAATAGAAATGACAAGAATTGAGCATTTAAACACAAAAAATATTCCGATGATAATAGGAGCACTAGGAACGATAAACAAGAATACTGATACAAGCATGAAGAATATCCCAAGAAACCATTATCTATTTGAGAGACAATAAATTATATTCATAAGAACTACTCACATCCCCAGCAAAAAAATATCAACTATATCACCAACCTTTATGAAATCCATTCTCCAAGAATATAGCGTATATTTACCTATCACGGGCGGTGTTGACATAAAAACGTCCCCAAATCAACATGAGGACAATCTCCAAACAAATAATGCCGACGAGACACACTCTCACGTAAATATAAACGTTATCACCCGAATCCTGTATAGACAAACTATGATACACTTATACTCATTAATTATACACACGAACGCTGTTTGACACATCAAATGCACGTGAAGTCTGCTTAACCAATGAAAATCAAGCATCACAAAAATAAAAAAAAAACTAGAACTTTTTTCCATATCTCAAGCGAACCATGTTAGATTTATAAATATTTCCTATTTGTTCTTTACTATATATATATATATATATATATATATATATATATATATATATATATATATATATGTGTGTGTGTGTGTGTGTGTGTGTGTCTGTAGTGGGCAATTGGATGATAAAATGAAAAACTTATTCGTGGTGTGTTTTGTTTCGAGTAGGACATTTTTCAGTGTGATATTCTACATGCCGTATACTTTCAGGACGTGGGCAATCATGACTCTCCACAACTTCCCATCTTTTGTAGTCCGTAGCAACGTTTGTCCCTTTACCAAACCGTCTTCTCTTCGTTCCACCATACATTCACATAAGCTTGTCAGGTAGCTGGCCCGCTGTCCTCGCCTGTCCATGTTTCCCTTGATATGCCCGGTGAGTATCGATTTCTCCAAGCCTTCGTTACATGTTTAAGAAATTTCAGTTGTCTCTTTCTGATTCTCGGTATAAGTGTCCTTTTTGTTTCCATTTGCCTGAACTCTTATTCCACGCACCGTCTATGGAATTCTCAGCATCTTTCTGTAGAACTACGTTTCTGTTGTTCACAGTTTTCTTTTCATCTGTAAGGAGATCGTCCAGCATTCCCTGCCATACAGGAGGATTGGTATTACATAGTTAAGTACTTTGTTTCTGAGGAAACTTTCCAGTTTCTTTATATTTTTGTATGGCTTTTTTGAATGCATCTTTCGCTAATTAAATACGCGTTGGGATTTCCATGTCGCATGCCCATTACCAGATATTTAGAATCTGTATCATATATATATATATATATATATATATATATATATATATATATATATGTATGTATTATTACATGCGTATCCATAGAAATTGAGCACATCATTTGTCATAGTTGACGAGAGAATCCACAGATATATATATATATATATATATATATATATATATATATATATATATATATATATATATAGATAGATAGATAGATAATATTAGTGGTAAATATACACATATATATGCAATCATATATCTAAAATATCTAAATATATATACAGACATACACATAGATATACACTTGTATAAAAAAATAATTCCAAGAGGATAGAATCCAGGTAGAACTCAATGTCCAGGACAGAGTAAGGATATAATACAAGGCTTAAACACTAATATTAGTGTTTAAGCCTTTTATTATATATATATATATATATATATATATATATATATATATATATATATGCAGTGGCCTGAGAAAAGTTTATAGCCAGGACAAACTACATCCAATTTCAAAATTTAATTACGTAATCCCAACACAACATAAATAAACAGTATTTGGAACTAGTATATATAGGTCTCCATTTCAGTGCTTGTATTCGATTTTTCATCGATTTGATCAAGTTATCAACAATCGTCTGAACCATATTTTGCCACTCATTTAGCAATGTTACTTTAAGGGTTGCCACTGATGTGATTTTGGTTGACGCCCTCGAGTTTTTCGGTCAAGGTGCTCCCAAATGTGTCCTATTGGATTCATGTCAAGATTGTGGTCTAGTGACTTGATTCCTAACGATTTCTTCCAGGCTTCTGCTACTTTGCTCGTATGACATGGTGCTCCATCTTCTTGAAAAAGGTAGACATTTTTGTCAATCTGGTTTGAAATAGTGAGAGTAGTCCTTTCAGTATTTGACAGTATTTTGGACTATTCAACCGCTCGTCAACAAGCATCAGCTCAGATTACTCTCCAAGCCAGACAGCACCTCACACCATTACTCCAATCCCTCCATGTTTCATGGTCGCCTGCAGGCATTCAGTGTTCCAAATTTTACTCTGATTTCTCCGAACATAAACCTGTCTCGAATTCGAATATTAACTTTCATCTGACCAAATTACAGACTGCCAAAATTCATAATGTTTGCTCTCGAATTCTCTCGCCAAGTCCATACGCCTGCTCCTGTTAACCTCTGAAATCAAGTGATTCTTTCTTGCAACTCTTCTTTGATAGCCTAGCTCTTTCAGAGTCTTTCTCATCACATATGGCGATATTTCCATGCTTTTGGCGACGTCTTTGATGCTCCGACAACGGTTTTTGGTGACTTCCCTCTTCAGCACTCTTTTCGTTCACTCAGACACGATGCTTGGTCTTCTTGAACATTGTTCCACACAACAATAGCCTTCTTCATTAAATTTCTTGATAATATTATGAAGTGTTTGAGGATTAACCAGGAAAAAACTAGCAATTTTTATATTTGACTTGCCACACTGATTCCATCGTAAAATTTGCCCTTGTTGAAATTCGCCAATTTCCTTACTTCCGCGAACTTTCATTGCAAAATATAAGTCAACTATCGTTAATAGATGAGAGCAGCTAGATACTAACACGATATTGTATGAATAAAAAAAGAAGACACATTATTATATAAGCCAAAAATTGCTGTAATCAAGGGTGGTTAAAAACTTATCATAGCCAACTTTATATATATATATATATATATATATATATATATATATATATATATATGTGTGTGTGTGTGTGTGTGTGTGTGCAGAAATATAGTTTTAAGGTGTGCTATATTTATGGGATAAAGTGCTCAATATCAGAGATAGAGCGTATGTAAATAAAAATATAAAAGTGAACATAGAAGTCAACACTCAGAGACGAGAGGTTGTTTCATGCTAGACGCAATCGTTAGGCTTGACGATTACGTCTAGTATGAAACAGCCTGTCGCCTCTGAGTGTTGACTTCTATGTTCACTTTATGTATATATATATATATATGTATGTATAACTATAACAAATATATCTATCTATATATATATATAACTATAACAATTATATATACGTATATAACTTCAACAATTATATATATATAACTATGACAATTATATATATATATATATATATATAACTATAACAATTATATACATCATATATATTATATAATCATATATAATTATATATATGGTGTATATAATTGTTATATATATAACTATAGCAATTACATTTATATATATGTATATAACTATGACAATTATATATATATATATATATATATATATATATATATATATATATATATATATATATATATATATATAACAATTATATACATTATCGTTATTCATCCGAAAGAACAATGATAGTTACTTTCAAGAAACAGCATGAGTGGAATTTTTTTTAGGTGAGTAAGAGATTGCACAGTTCCGGTGGCCTCCATCTCCCCATTTCCTTTAGGATTCAGAAGCATGTCGGGGTTCGGCACGACTGGTAGAGGGTCGGTTCAGTAATTGGTCGGACAAAAGTTCGGTGCATGGAATGCCTTTCTCGCGTTTCATGTCATGTGCACGTCCTACCGATTTGGATCCAGTGTTTTGACTTGCTTCTGTCCAAGGCTATAGAACCCCGCGTGCTCTGATGTTTAGCCCACAGCTGAGTAGAGAAGAGACGGATTCATGTATTTCCCAAAACATTAGTGGGTAGAAAGTAGAATCGGCTCGCCGAGTTCAAATTCCCACTCAGTCAGTTCTTTCACATTAATGTCCTTGGTATATATTAATCCGAAAGATTTTTTTTTTTTACTTAGACGTTATTTTTAGGGGATACTCGTATTTGGGTAGACGCTCCGTTTATTTATTAAACAATATATTTATTTATTGTCGTCTTTTAGAAGAAAATATGCTCTCTCCGGCAGGATTTGAATCTGTGATCCATTAGGGGAACACGTCATTAGATCTGAAGTGCGTTGAGCACTCGGCTACAGAGTGCGTCAATGAACAAGCAAAGTTGAATATTCAGGCTGGTAGAGGAAAACAAATCAATAAATATACTGTTTAATAAACAAACGGAGCGAATACTCAAATACGAATATCCACTAAAAATAACGTTTAAGTAATAAAAATCTGTTGGATGAATAAATAAAAAATCCATTACTTTCTTTAGAAATTGATTTGTTTACGTTAGGATATGAAACTGAGCTGATATGTCCATTTTGAGAGTCGGAGAAAAAAATCTGCGCTAAAAGGCACTATTCAAACTTCCGCAATCCGTGGTCGAGAACTCAAAGCACGTCACACCTAATGACGGTTTCTCCTAGGGTAACGCTAGTTCGAATCTTGCCGAAGGGCGCATATTTTTATCTCATATTTTGGCCATTAGACAAAAATAAATAAATACAGTGTTTAATAAATAAACTGAATGTCTACTCAAATACGAGTATCCACCAAAAATAACGTTTAAGTTATTTATATATATATATAATTTATTCGAAAATTATAACATAAACATGTTATAAAATCACTACAAAAATAGCCATTTTGCTTCAGCTCTTCTGGTGTCTTATCAAGTGATGTTGTAGATTGTTGATTCTACATTCAACACCATCACTTGATAAGAAACTAGAAGTTTTGAAACAAAATGGCTATTTTTGTAGTGGTTTTATAACATGTTTATGTTATAATTTTCGAATAAATTGTATTGGCTCTACTCTGTATTGAGCACTCTTTTAAGAATAGTATTTTTGGTTATTGGAATTTATTCCGTATACACCAATCCTATACTTATATATATATATATATATATATATATATATATATATATATATATATATATATATATATATATATATATACACATTTTAAGCAGAAATCTATCATTATACAGATTTTATTTTGAATGAGAAGCCCTCGATATTTTGACAATGAAAATATTTTAAAAATAATCCAATGTCCTCATTGTTTCATAAATAAGCTTAAGTTTATCTAATCTTAATATAAAATTTGTTACAAATACTTCCAAGACTAATACGAGATTTAATCGATACAACGAGATTTAATCAATGACAACCTTAAACCAGAAGAAAGAAATGTCAAAATAGAGCGTAAAAATACCACCAGGAATACATCAGTGAAACATTTAGGAACTTAAATAAAGATATTAAATAAATGATTATTTGACATAAAAGAGATCATTTACAAAACAATACATTTAATGCATTAGTATAATTTCGACTTAAAGAATTCCGTTTTGATTAAAAAGGGAAAATGATTTAATAAGGTCAAAATATATTGAAAGTGCACAAATTTCGAGCAACTTTTCAGGATATGTACGACCAGAATTATACAATGAATGAGATAGACTATGTTAGATACAGCTGACATCTATCTATCTATCTATCTATCTATCTATCTATCTATCTATCTATCTATCTATCATTGTGTATTTGGGTATTATTATACGGGTTTCATTGAAGATGACGGACATGGTACTACAATTAAGTTTTTTTATTTTATTTTATTTTTATTTCATGCATACAAGAGATTTAATTTTTTGAACATAGAGTGTGAAAGAAGCTGCCCAAATAATCTTACACAATCTATATGTATGATCATTTGCTGAATTTTCAATCAGAGATGTGCAGCAGGTGAAGAACAAAATGTATATTTATTATTATTATTATTAATATACGTGATAGCTCTGTTATTATATACCGAGTACTATTTTATTAGCACTCAGTGTGCGATATTATATATATATATATATATATATATATATATATATATATATATATATATATATATGATAAAATAGAATAAAGAACAAGTAGGACACGAATCTCAATCTAACATGTTTCACTTTTATTAAAAACTTCGTCAGAGTTTGAGATGGAAATGAAGAGAACAAAGAGACACAAAGCACTAGTATGCTATGATCTTGGCTGGCTCCTATTGGTCAAATACGTGTCACGTGCATTAACGCAATAGATAAAATATAAATATGTGTGAGTAACATTTTCGATGTTAAAGTGTGTAATCGTGTATGAAAGAAACGCTTGTATGCGTAGGTTCATGTTGGTAACGTTAATTCATATAAGTGTGTGTGTATGTGTGTGTGTGTGTGAAGAATATCTTTAGATGTCACTCTCGATTATCGGGTAAATTAAGATATACTTATTCGTTATTTTATTTTATCATTTTGTCGGATTTATATCCATATCTAATCTACATTTGATCTTCAACTTAATGTGTGTTATATTTACGGGATAAAGTGCTCAATATTAGAGATAGAGCGTATGTAAATATAAATATAAAAGTGAACATTGAAGTCAATACTCAGAGGCGACAGGCTGTTTCATTCTAGACGCAGTCGTTTGGCCACCTATATATATATATATATATATATATGTGTGTGTGTGTGTGTGTGTGTGTGTGTGTGTGTGTGTAAAATTCAGATATAAATAAAATATGTCAGTAAATTTTTTGATCCACCCTGTGGTGTTTTAAAAACACTTTTACAAACTTTGGGGACGGGTTGCTCACACCAAAACAAGGTAAAATGTCCATATGAACATATGTCCAAAAGGCCATCGTTGTACCTAAAAACATAAACTGATAACAAATATTCAAAATGTACTCTGCTTGCTTCTGCACACGCATGCACTCGTCGGATCATTGACTGGTGGACCCTTTCAAATATTCCCACACGGTGTTGAATGGTTCCGAATGTCCCCAATGACACGTTGATGAAGTGTCTCTGCATTATTAATGTCTGCTGCATAAACCAATTGCGTTGAGTGGCTCCACCGAATAAAAATTCAAAGAATTGAAGTCGGGAGGAACATGCAAGCCAGAGAACCGGTCCTCCCCTACCTATCCATCTTTCATGATAGATCTCAAACAGTGTATCGCGAACAATATAACTAAAATATGCTGGAGCCTCATCATAAATGAACCACATGCATCTTCGTATCAGCAGGGGTAGATCATCTACCAGGTCTGGAAGTGTGTTCCCTGTAGACAGCTCCTGTAAAACGTACTGGGAGAATGAACCTACCAGACAGTCACCTACAATTCCAGTCTACATATTAATCGTAAACTGATGCTAGTGTCTAGCCTGTGTTATGCCATTGGGATTCTTATCCACTCACAAATATTGGTTGTGTAAATTTGTTATTCCATATCTGCCAAATTTTGCCTTATCTATAAACATGACCATGCGGTAGTATGAGACATGCGACATGCTAGGGCAACTTGATGTGTGCTGATACCTGAGTCGTCTCCGACAACCCGTAGAATGTGTTCTTCGTGGTCAGGCGTACAAGCGGATCTCGGTCTTCCTCGATCCATAGTTTGTGTTGCCACAAATCCTGTCTCAGCAACGCGACGATAAACAGCAGCAAAAGTTGGATGACTCGGCTGCCTTCGGTCGGGAAGCGTAATCTGATACAGCCAAGTGTTCATTACCATTCGCACGGCCGTATGTAAAAACCATATCTACCTGTTCACGATATGAATATTCTGCCATTGTTAAACAGAACCCTTCTCCGTTAATTCACTACTACACGCGCTGAACGTTGAAGAAAGAATAGACACAAATGTACACGAATGACAAATGTAATCTAGTCTACATAGCAACACAGCGCACTCTACCGTAAATTTTCTTTAAACTTAATAACTCAGAAACAAAGAATAGGCAAACGTATGTTTATACGAACTTTTATTCTTGTTTTGATGTGAAGAACCCGCCCTCAAAGTTCGTAAAATTATTTTTGATACACCTTATAGTGAACTCTCAACGTATGAGGGTCAAGCAATTCAGTTCTTAGGAACCAACAGTCTAGACACCAGCGCATATGATTTGATTATAGTGGTGAAGGCTTTGCGCAGAACCAATCACATTTTTGAAGTGCCGAATACAAAGACCTGGTGCACTACGTGCTGCAAGTTCCCTAAACCACCCTCCGCAGGTTTTGCAATTAGAGCTGTGTCCTTCTCCTAGACCAGTTGCCATCCAAAGATATTGAACCCAGTCTGTTCTGCTATTTAGGTGGGGGGAAACGAAGAGTATTCATACCTTAGTACATAAGTGAATGTAATTTGTTCGACTGGAATTCGAACTCGGCTCTCCGATTCCTCAATCTGAGCCGCTATCCACTACTCCACCGTGCCTGTCAGACAAAACTCAGTTGATAAATGACTCGTTAAAAGCATTTATCAGGATACTGACGATCTAGGAGCATGTAAATATAAATTTCTATTTTATTGGGGTAATTTCTATTAGGATGGGCATTTTAAATCTGTTATAGAACTTATATATGATTCAAGGATGAGTTTGGCTCAAATGAAACATTCCTTCTCCGATAATCGTAAATGGATAATTTATTGCAAAGCGTACAATGCACGTGCGAATTTAGCACAGAACCATCGTAGCATGAAAAAAAAAAGTTTTCGTCAAGACTGAAAAAAAAAAAATCACATTTTTAACTAAGACCATTTTATCCAGTGGCAATCACCCAAATACCAGATAACATCTAAAATTACTCATACTTCTCAATCACAGAAGAAGATATCTGTTTTATTTTCATATCTTTATTTTATAAAAATTCTTTTTGTTTTGTTTTTATAAGCGGATGGCTATTTTTCTCGGAATTTCCGAGGCGATTAATTATTTCATATTAGTCCATTTCCGAGGCGATTAGTAATTTCATATTAGTCAATTTCCGAGGCGATTAGTAATTTTATATTAGTCAATTTCCGAGGCGATTAGTAATTTCATATTAGTCAATTTCCGAGGCGGTTAGTAATTACATATTAGTCAATTTCCGAGGCGATTAATTATTTCATATTAGTCCATTTCCTAGGCGATTAATTATTTCATATTAGTCCATTTCCGAGACGATTAATTATTTCATATTAGTCCATTTCTGAGGCGATTAGTAATTTCATATTAGTCAATTTCCGAGGCGATTAGTAATTTCATATTAGTCCATTTCCGAGGCGATTAATTATTTCATATCAGTCCATTTCCGAGGCGACTGTCTTTAGCTTGGTTGATAAAGCGGCAATAAAACAGAACAAGCATTCGATTTACGTCTCTAAAATTTTACCATGAGTCAGTAATCTAGTGGATAAAAGTGATGGTTTAGAAAGTCGTGCGTTCAGTCCCCGTGTCAGACTATGGCACTTATATATTCTGACTCAGGTAAATAGCAAAAGCAGTTTTACCAGGAAGAATTAACTGATATGAAGCCTAATTTAGCATAGATAGTGGAATGAGAATAGTCTATCTGTATAATTTAGGTTCTACATTCCCAGAAGATTACCAATTAAAAAAAAAAAAGAAAGACAAACATCTGAAAAAGGCCGGAGTGTACAACTGCAGAATGATGAGCACACGAGTCGGAATATTTCATTATTTCTCAACCATGAGAAATCTTAGAAGAGAATTGGTACCAAATTTTGGCAAATTCAAACTTATAGAATATTGATCTCTCTACATACACCAATTTTACAATGCACATTTTTGTGTTAGACAATTTTGCATAGGGACCAATATCATTCAGAGATATGGGAAAAAAGAGTGCATTGCCAAAAAAAGATTGAAAGCCACTGAAATATTTTCGTGTAGGAAAGAGTGACTGACCACTGGTCAATCTTGACCTACATTTTTTCAACTCTAGCTAAGCAACGAAGATGCAAACGATGGATTGGATGAAGTACTGTTCCCAAATAAAGCAAATGAAGTTGTCAATCGATGAAAAGCGTCCTGAATTAGTTTAATAATGCTTGACCGCATATTATCTTGGTGACTGAATCAAAAATATTATTTACATTCGGGCTATTGTCCTCATCTTTGTTGTGATTATTATCATAATGTTTCGGTCGTTGTACACTCCGGCCCTCATCAGATACTTGTTGATCCGAGAAAACTTCAGATCAAAACTTTTACAGCTTCTTTGGAAAGATTTTTTTTTCATGCGCCCTATTTGTCAGACATTGTATTTTCAAATTACCATTTATTCTTCATTTAGTCTTTATAGAAGTATTGTAATGTAACAAAGGCGGTGGTAAGTTTGTTGAGTAAAAAAACGTTCTTGAAAAATCGTTCTTTGTAAGTTAGCTGAAAGATGAGACAAGATACTAGAGCAAAAGTCTAAATAATCGATAAAGTTAATGTCGAAAAATTCTTTTATTTTTACTTTAGCAAACAAAAGAACGTTTTTTGGTAACGCAATAGTTTTGTGTTTCTACAAACATTCAGAAAGTTTTACGCGGCTTGACTTCGTCTGGTATAGGGTTCACTGAAATATAATCTTGGTTGTAGGAAATTTTTTGCTCCAATTTTTCAAAAGACTTTGTGTTTATAGAGAAAGTCGCTTATTGCGATCGCTTTGGAACAGTCTTTTAAATAACAGGAACTGACTGATGACATTAAGCAAAGGATATAAAACAATTTACATTTATTGCTATAAATTTTCAACATATTTTAATCTGAGGTAAAACGGATATCGCTATGAAAATTTCGAGTTCAAATTTCGGCCTAGTCCGTTGATTTCACTTTTTTTAATCAATTCACCCCAGGGAAGGCGATAATGCCGCTTAGACACAAGGGGATACTGGGAGTGAAAGGGAATTAAAAAACTTTAGAAGGAACAGGAAACAAAGGATAAACATCTACTCCTATTCAAAAGACCTGATGTTTCACTAATAATCTCGTGGAAGGAATGAATACATATCTTTTCTCCGTTATTGGCTAAATAAGAGGGTTGAATGGTGTCTCTAGACTTGGGTGGCAACCAGTTTAGAAGAAGGATTTCCCTAGATTCAAACCTTGGAGAAGGCAACGGGAAACCATTCCACTCCAAAAAGTTTTGCTAAGTTACAGAGAGTAAGGAAAAGGAATATGTGAAGAGACATGATCTCCTGTTAACAGAGGTTTGGTTGGTAACGAATCTTTTGTGGCATGGAGAGAACTTAAAAATAGTCGTTCGAGCTGAAATTTGAAAAGCAAAATTTCAACGAGAGCATTTCAAAACTGTAGCTGGTGATGCTGCGTCATTATTGTACAAGATTAGTGATTCCGTACGTGAAATGCACGCCCCACAGGATTGCAGTTTGAGTTTTTCGGGGATTGTAGTCTGGAATTTCGAGAACTGAGTTGTTTTAAGGTTCAACTGATTAATTCAAAAATCACTCTCATCAAATACCGAGGTCCAATGCATAAACAATGTTATCAGATAATTTCACCAGATGTGTTTTATTTTAATTATCCTTGAAGGTTATTTTCAATACATTTACTAAGTGGAATGAAAGTCTGTATAAAAGTAAACATTTTCAGC
Organism: Acanthosepion pharaonis; assembly: GCA_903632075.3. Classification (NCBI taxonomy): domain Eukaryota; kingdom Metazoa; phylum Mollusca; class Cephalopoda; order Sepiida; family Sepiidae; genus Acanthosepion; species Acanthosepion pharaonis. Next base: position 788,326 of record CAHIKZ030005634.1, on the reverse strand, counting down.
TGGCTAGTCAAAAGAATTTCGTCAGAAACAAAGAAAAACGTGTTGAAATACGATGTAATATCAATCCTTCTATATAGCAATGAATGCTGCTCACAGATGAAGAGGCAAATGAGATGTGGTTCTACAGAAGGACATTAAGAATGCCACGAACAAAACATGTGAGAAACGAGTAAGTTTTAAGAAAAACAGGAACACAAAAGACACGTGTACTTAAAATTAGAAGGAGCCAGTTTATATTTCTGCGACACATTGTGAGAAAAGAACTCTTGGAGAATTTAATGTTCAGAAGACTAAAAAAAGATGGCAAGAAGGGCAGATGGAAACAGCGAGTAACATATCAAACAATGTTGTGTTTGTGTGTCGCAAATTAGGAACTGGGTGGGATAGTAAGGGGGGGGCAGAGGAAGGAAGCCATCATTGCCAAGGGCCTGAAGGGTATTTGCTCGGAAATGAATATAACGAACCCAACGGCTATCGGAACTCGGTTCTCTGATTAACAATTTCGAGCCATTTTCCATTACACCACCTACACATTCAAGCTTACAGCTCAATGGTATTCCCAAGCGGTCACCCATCTACTGACCAAGCTCGACTTTGCTTTTCTTCGGTAATCGTATGGGAACCGGTGTGTGAGTATGAGCATATGGGCGTGTGGGGAGTAAGTGTGTGTGTGTGTGTGTGTGTGTGTGTGTGTGTGTGTGAGAGAGAGAGAGAGAGAGAGAGAGAGAGAGAGAGAGAGAGAATTAAATATATGAGTGTGATATGGGGGTATTTGTATGTATATGTGTGTGTATTTAAGCATATGAGCGTGTGGGAGGTATTATGTGTGTGTGTGTGTGTGTGAGTATTTAAGCATATGAGTGCGTGGGAGAATGTGTGTATTATTAACACTCAATTTATTAAGAATTTCTATCATACACAACGTTTCGGCCAAGTATCCCTGTTCATCTTCAGATATCCATTATTTTTGGCGGGTACGAGATAGCTGTTGATTACTGTGTTATTTTTATATTTTATTTTATATTTTATGTTATATTTATATTTCTTCTGATGAGAGTTCTTGTTCCTTTCTGCAGAAACAGTGTCTATATTGTCTCACTACCTGATCCAGGGATTGAACATAAAGCCACTAAATGACAGCAAGACACTTAGCTACTACGTAACCAGGTGTAGGTTCGAGTAAACATATGTTTTTGCAATTAACCAGGCGAAAAGTTCTTTCAGCTTTTCTGGCACAAGGCCAAAATTTCGTGGAAGCAATTGATTTTGGTTTCACTTAGGAAAAGTGTGAACAAGCGTTGAACCTACTCGGCTGACACTTTCTGAATGATTTGTCCAGATCTCACACTAATATTGACCTTTTCCGCTGCTTATGTGGCGATCTCAGAAGATGGCAGTCTCCACTTGTTGGATGTTGACATCCTCAATAGTTGACTAAGGGAGTCCGAGAATAGGGACCGTTTTCTCTGAAGTACGATCATCTTTCAAATGCTGATGCCAGTACTTGATGACACTGTAGGATGTGGCATCTGGTTCATACACTGCTATCATTTCCTCCAAAATCATTTGTGGTTTGGCGTCTTTCAAAGATAGAAACGTGTTTATAGCTCAGTTCACCACTGAAACCTTATTGCGAACTGACACCTGAAACACGAACACATTTATTAGGGTGAATCTGTAAAAATTAAGTGGATCCCAAACTACGGATGCGTGTTTCTACATGTACAATCTTACGATCAGTTGAAGTGGGACAGGACAAACATTTAATGAAGACGCCCCATCTTTAAGACGATTTACGACTTCACGATATTATTAAAATTAATATTATATATTTGGGCATATCAAAACTATATCGTGGTTGACCGAACATTGCCTCAAAGACGTTCGAAGAATTCAGGAAGTAGAAAAGAATAAAACAACATTAAGCGTTTATAAGAGTAGTGATTTGTACTTTGAAATAAAGCCCAGAAGTGGGTGACTATCAGTTGTCAAAATATAATGGTTTAAAAACAAGCTCGATAAAAACCTGATTATCAATACTTGGAAACTCATAAGAGAATTAAAGAAGTATTACATAAGCTTCACCACTGAAACCTTATTGCGAACTGACACCTGAAACACGAACACATTTATTAGGGTGAATCTGTAAAAATTAAGTGGATCCCAAACTACGGATGCGTGTTTCTACATGTACAATCTTACGATCAGTTGAAGTGGGACAGGACAAACATTTAATGAAGACGCCCCATCTTTAAGACGATTTACGACTTCACGATATTATTAAAATTAATATTATATATTTGGGCATATCAAAACTATATCGTGGTTGACCGAACATTGCCTCAAAGACGTTCGAAGAATTCAGGAAGTAGAAAAGAATAAAACAACATTAAGCGTTTATAAGAGTAGTGATTTGTACTTTGAAATAAAGCCCAGAAGTGGGTGACTATCAGTTGTCAAAATATAATGGTTTAAAAACAAGCTCGATAAAAACCTGATTATCAATACTTGGAAACTCATAAGAGAATTAAAGAAGTATTACATAAGCTTCACGAATTCAACCTGGGAATAAAAGTTTGTAAAAAACGAAAATACTTTTGATAGCTTTTAAGATTTCTGCAGTTTTTATAGATAAATATGCTTTAAAAATTAAGTCAGCATCAACGTAAAATTTTGGCATCGATGCTGATTTTATTAGAACATCTTGATGCTATATAATGATGAACAAACTTTCCTATTAGTTTATCGTTATGAGTTCGATATTTACTGGGTACAAATCGTATAGAGCTTTGTGTCAAAGCAAACTGCATCTTAATTAAATCCATATCAGTATTTACTATCAAATCGGTCTCTGTATACATGTACGCATGCGTACCTGAATTTTGACGTTTTCATCGATGGCAACATACTTTTTCTCATTAACGATGCAGCAGAAATGATCGGCAATATGAAAGTTATAAAATATGAAAACTGCCAATTCGGTTTTCTCGGTCCAATATTTTCGAAAGATTCTCTCAGCGCGCGTCTGCAGGCAGCAAAATCAGAAGACACCTGCATTGTAAATTTTTCATTACTTTCTAGGTTTGTTTGAAAGCAAAAAAAAAAAAAAAAAAAAAAGGATGAAATGAAAAAAAAAAATCTATCATCACGGAAATAAATATTCGTTGTGTCACTCCCAATCAATTCCATTATTCCTCGATAATATTCAATGACTTTGTACGGAATTATTCATTCGCATTGATTGCGGGGGGTGGTGGGTGGATTTGAATTCGCAATGTCTCGATCGCTGCACCGAAATAGTCAGCAGGAATGGCGTAGTTCATTTGATTGAAGTCTTAACATGAACTGTCAAGTATAACACGATCGAAAAACAATACATAGCCAACAATTATTGTAAGGGAGTCGTTTAGCTTTCATAAAAGGACTCCCATAAAATCACGACTGTCATAATAGGCTGCAGTTTTGTTTTTGGTGTTTGATTTTTGGAACCATCAGTAGAAATGCAAGAAAAATAAGGAAACTGCATCAAAAACTCTCTTCTGCTCATTTTCTTATTATATATATATATATTTTGTCATCTACAGACAGACTGTTTCGCAGCTCATCAATGTGGCTAGACATCCGATTGTCTCAAGTCAGGAACGAAACCCGACCGATTTGGCATCAGTCGGATATTTTGCCCATAAGCTATTTTTGCGTATTTATTTTTTTGAAATCATAGAAGAGTGTTGCATTATCAACAGTAGCAGTCACTGTTTAAAAATTCGCGCTTTCCCTCTAAAGTGCTCGACAGAATTTAATTTTTTCAGTGGCGTATATATTGTCATCCACAGACTGACTGTTTCGCTGTATCACAGTTCATATCTGATTGCCTCAATCCAGGGTCGCAACCCGACTGATTTGGCATTATTCGGAGATTTTTCCTCTAAGCTATCAACTCCTGGCAGAGAGCAAATTGATTTTTTACGTATTTATTTTTGAATAAACACACCAGTGACTCAGAGTGTTCGATTCATAGAAGAGCTTTGCATTATCAGCAGTAGCAGTCACTGTTTTACAAATTCTCGCTTTCTCTCTAAAGTGCTCGACCGAATTTTAATTTTTCGGTCTGGGGAAAAATGTATGACAAAGTGGGAAAATTTTTCTTGTGATGGGTTTCTTCCTTTAGGACTTTTTTCGACTAAACTTGTTATGTTGGCGTGACTACACATACGCACGAACGATGGATGCTGAGAATTTTAAATTTTAGATTTTCTAATTTAATTTAGCCGATTCTTGTTCTTTCCATCACTTTTGTTAGTAGATATCACACACTGTGATAATGGAAGTTCTGCCAGGAATGGTAAAATGTTGTAAGAGATAGGGCGAAAATTTACTGGAGATGACCCTGCAATCATGGCACTCTCTATACATTTTCGTCGTAGTGAATTGTTTTCTCCTTTGAGTAGCATGTTTATGTCAAAACTGTGGACAGTCTCGTTACGGTGGGTAACCAACGCATTTGATCACTAAGTTATTTCCCATTTGAGTAATATTATTATAAGCAATTGTGCATTTACAATCCCAAGACGACAATAGGTGAAAGCAGCTCAGTATTTAGTGTTGGGAATCCGTTTGGCCCTCAGATATATGATACGATATATATGTCTCGATTTCATGGTGAGTTTTCCAGAAATGATTTAGTTTCCTTGGACTTTACCACTGTAATCAGAATATGTCACTGACACTATAAACTCTTAATTCAATGGTAGGTGCTGATCCAAAGTCATTCGATGTCGTTGGGATTGATTACTTAATTTGTATGTGTTTTTCACACTATTTAAGAATCATTTCATTATGCAACGAAGGTCCGAATATGGCCAGGGGCTATATGGTCAAATCGTCATGAAGAAAACATTAAATAAAATAAATGCGGAAATATGAGGAAATTAGTTTGAATCAACCACGTATAATGATTAAAATGTCATGTTTAACAAAACTCAGACAATGTTTCAAAGATGTAACGTTATAAATTAATGAAGACCAGACTTGGCTCTGCACATTTATAAAAAACAAATTTTCATGGCGGTGAGATTAATTCGGTGCAGAAACAGTAAAAAAAAAATTTAAATATCAAAAATGACTTAATATATTTATCTGTTACGCAATATGTTGTCCCTTCTTAATAATGATATGTTGTTATAGTAACATTGGCGAGACTCTCAAAGACTCTTTTTTGTTACCACAAATGAGTTAATATATTTATCTATTACGCAACCTGTTGTCCTTTCTTAATAATGATATGTTGTTACAGTAACATTGGCGGGACTCTCAAAGACTCATTTTTGTTACCACAAATGACTTAATATATTTATCTGTTACGCAACCTGTTATCCCTGCTTAATAAAGATATATGTTACGGTAACTTCCGGCCTTGTGTCACATCTACGCTTGGAAAATTATTTTATTGCATTTACGGTGTTTCGTCTTGTTAATATTTGTTTTGTTTATTTTTAAGTACTCTAGGTTTAGTTTATGGTTACTTTGCTTCTACAAATTTGCTTTTGTAGTTGTCAAAAATTTCCTTATTACTAGAGTTAGTGGAAAGCCTAAATTGAACCGATTTATTTAAATTGTTTAGAATTCTAAGGTGGTGGGTAGATTGTTTGTTGACCTATCTAGTGTTGTATAAATCTTTTGCATATGGTTTATAAAGTCCATTAGGCAAGTCTAAGATTATATCCAGGAAGATGATCACTTTAGCGTTGGTAGCGTTAGTAATACTCAGACCGTACTCTTTAAAGAATTTAATCAGGTTTTTTTTAGACGATCTGTTTATTGTGCACCTGATTTACGCAGGAGGATTATACCGTCGTCTTTATAGGGCCTGTTTTTTTTTTTATATCGAAGATGAACCTTAGTCTCCGAAGTAGTAGAATTCTTACTAATTCACAAGTCTCCGCCAAGTCAAACGCACTCATAGCAAAGCAAACGTCTGTGTTTTTTCTTTTAGTCCACAGGCAACCATCATGGAATTTAATGGGTTTTTATGCTTGTTTTATGATATTAATGTCCTGGTTGCTTATGGGGAAGTAATTATTAGCTAGATTTATAGCAGCCATCAGCAGCTCCTCGGTGATAGACGGGTAGATCAAATTTGAATAAGAGTGCATTCAGTTTTCTTTTTCTTTTTTTATTTTAGTGAACCAATTAATGGCGTCGGCTATTTTACGCCACTGGTTGATTCCTAAAGCATTTTTTCATATATCTGCAGGCTCTTTAGAGGATTGCTTTGCTGATTTTACCGATATTATTTTGGGATCGATTGAGTAGTTTGTATTGTGGTTTGTGTGGAAAATCCTCTTTATGGTCCATCACTGTGATAAATGCTTGTTGTTTATGTAACTTACGGACTCTATCATCGATTTTTAGCTCAGTGTCTGTTTTTTCTGGCCTCGCTGTAGATGGTGTTTTCCTAATGGTCAGGCGCCTTTTCACAAATCTTATTAACTCTCTATTAATGGCTTTATGATATGCGTCGACATGGATATAATAGAGTCACATCAAAGGTTCTTTTTTTATTGACTTTTAAAGAGAGAGTATTCTTTATACCTTCTTAAGTCGCGGATTCAGTCATGTGACTATTATCCAGAAAGTTTTTGACCGGTTCATACGTGGATCGAAAAAGACCAACCGGCGAATAATAATTTTTGTGATTAAAAGCTAAGTTCTAATCTGTTTCAATGTCTTAACATTTAATTTTAAATGTTCAAAATTATTTTTTAAAGTTATGTAAAAATTTTTTTGATAATATTATGTAATTTCATTAAACGTTAAATGTTGTTAAAGGATATTAAAAAAAATCACTGGAATACTTAATTCTAAAATTAACTTAAAAGTATATAAATTCAAATTTTATGTATTAATGTTGGTGTTGTTTTAAAGAAGAATGGTTGAACTTTATCTTAAAAGAACATTAAAACAATTTAAATTAAAACAATATTAATTTAGTTTACGTCAAAATTACGAATTTTCACCTTTCCAGTCATCAATCAACGCCATTTTCTGATACCTGTCAAGTGATAAAAAACTTATTTAAACATTTAAAAAAAAAATTAAAATAAAAATGTCTATGTATACGTCTCATCCTGATCGTACTTGCCATATCTGCTTCTTGTGAGAGATCGTTTTCTTCACTAAATTGTGTAAATAATTATATGAAGTGCTCCAAAAGTGAACAGTTATTAGGTAATTTCGTTTTCATTTCCATGATTGAAGAACTTTTGAAAAAGATGAAGGTAAACGGCAGTGTTGATACTTTTTACAACAAAATGATCAATGAATTTGACATAAAGAAACGAAGAATTGAATTGATTTACAAAGAAATTTTAATAATCATTATTTTTAGATTTTATTATTTTCTCTCGAAACCAATAGTTATCATCGTCGCCAGGCAGGGGCATCAAGTCCATTGGAGAAGGGCATCAAGTCTGAAGCAGACCCTGTTGCTATCAGTGTATTTTCTTTTTTTTTTGCATTAAAATTAGTTTTCATCACATTCACATTTGGTTGGATAGCAAATAATTTTCCGGAGACGCAGAGTGAGGATCTCCTTTTCCCTTCCCATCTTGGCGATTAGCCTGCATAATAGACTGTATAACCTGGTTCCCAAGTCACCCTATTTCACTTTTATTGACTGAATGACCATGAATAATTGCGATGAATAATGAATTTTTATATGATTTGTTTTCATTTTTTTTAAAATAGAATATTTATTTTTATTGGAATAATTTATAAAGATTTAAATATTTTAAAATTCACTTTCAATGGTGTAAACGTTAGGGAATATTGTTATTAAGTAAAACTATATTTACTAATCATAAAAAAACTATATTTACTAATCATAAATCGAAAAGCTTATTACGATCTGAGGTATCCCAGGATTTTAAAAATAATTTTGAAATTTTTTGTATGTGTATAAATGTGATTATTTTTGTAGATACACTCTTATATTTTTTTATAATGTCGTGCGTTTATACACGACCTTATCAGAAAATAAGAGCGATAACTACAGTAAATTTAATCCAACTTATTTAAAAAATTCAATAAAATATTACATTACAGAGAATATTTTCCTAAATTTTTAAGATTACTGAGTACTTAAAATTTATTTATAAAAGGCGCTCACGTTATATTATTCAATTATTTTTTACGCATAAAGCCCCCGTGGAACAAATTTAGATAAACATCGATCTATTATCAAGCTGTCAACATCTCAAAGGCTTAAATCGCTGTGTTAAGAAATGCATTTCTGTGATATTTTAAACTTAAAGTAAATAATAGTCGTTTCAAATCGGATTAATTATACTTTAAAACAGCTAATATTCCTTAAAGTTTCAGAAAAATATATTTTATATTTGGAATATTTTTTTAATAAAGAGAATTACATTCTGATGATCGGTGGCTAAAAATGGTGGTAAATAAAAAAAAAAAGAGCAATTTCAAAACGAAAACTCCTTCCAATCAATTTAAATTAGTTTTAAAATACAGCAAAGTATTTTTCTTATTGGAAGTATTAAAGTATTAGCTTGAAAAGAAAACTAAAATAAAAGCTTCAGGAAAGATTTTTTAATTTAAAATTCATTTTAATCCTGAGGTATCGCGAATCTGTACCGGTAACTAATTTACGACGTATTGGCAGCGTGTAAAAGTTGTGCTCACTGAGGGAGAATTATAATAATATAATGTATATCTATCTATCTATCTATCTATCTATCTATCTATCTATCTATCTATATAATTACTATAAAATTATTATTATGAATTAATTTTTTTTAAATTGCAAAATGTACAAAAAATAAAATGTGCCCAATGTTTTGAAAAACAGACCGAACTAAGATCATATGAAGGAAAACTATACGGCAACTTGCTTGTGAATAAACTTTCATCTTTTGGATCAACATGCTGTATGTGTTAGACCATCTTTGCATGAAAGGTGAAAGATTACTTGCAAACAAGCAAGTTGCCATACATTGCATTCGTCATATAATTTTATAACAATTATCTCCTCCTTAGATAAATTTCCTAAACATCAGGTTGTCGATAAATTTGTCAACACCTCATAAAAATACCAACCACCGTGTTAAAAATGCTTTGCTGTGATATTTTAAACTAAACGCAAGTAATATTTGTTTCAATTCAGATTAATTAAACTTTAAATCAGTTATGTTTTTCTCAAATAACCTCTCAGAAAAGTATTAAAAATCTTTTAATAAAGAGAAATATGTTTTTTCGACAGACAAATATATGTACGATTTATAATATATGGACAATTTAATATAATATATGGACAATTTTATCAATTTTACTGATTATCGAAAAATAATTTCACTAAATGTAAATTCAGTTTGAAGTATTTTGCTTATTGAAATATTTAATTTATTAGCTTGCAATTAAAACTAAAATCAAAGCTTCAAAAAAGAATTTTCATTTTTAAAATGCATTTTAAATTTAGGTATCACTTTTTGGGGAAGTAAGTATATATATTTAAGCCCTTGACCTCGTATAAAACAATTTTTATTAAGTGAATACGAAGCCGGTTAAAAAAATCTAGAATAAAAAAAAAAAAAACAACCAAAAAACAGTTACCCTTTAGACTCGTCCCCACCCCATCCTCCATAACAAGTAAGTTACATATTTGATTTTCCTTTTTACTGTATACATTTATAATTCACTTATATTCTTGTCCCTTTTTATACATTCCTTCACCTCCTTTTCCACTTAACTTCCGATTACATCCAATGTCCTGTCTTTCAATCATCATGCGCCTGTTATTTTTTCAAAGATGATTATGTAGCGTTCGTTGTGAGTTTTGTTTAAATAAAGTGTTAAAGTGGTCATTTTGAAATTAACGCCCGACGAGACCGCCAGGTCGAAACCATGGTCGCGTATTTTAACTGACCGCCTGATTTTTAAACTTAAAAGCTCTACATGTTATCTTTATTTTTACTTATTTTTCTCACGTGTATTGAACACTTTTTAATACTACTGTTCCCTGGTCTGATTCAACTTTGACCATTAACCTTTATATATATATATATATATATCACTCACTCACACCATACTCACTCACCCCTAATGAGCCAAATGATAACACACACCTACAGCAATACACGTTTACACATATCATACTCACTCACTCCCTAAGAACCAAATATAACACACACAAAACACTAAACAGAGACACATCCCTCACCAGGTCCAATAAAACTGTCAAACTGACCAGAGAATTCAGGATAAAATGTATCTATCCAGTTCTTATCTCAAATAACAACTTAAAAGAGACTGTTTGACCAACACAAGGAATGTTAAAAAGATTCATGTGAAAAAAGATAAAAAAATAAAAAAACAAATGAAAACTACAGACAAAAGTTCATTTTCTCCAACAAAAGACATTCATTTTTGTAGTTCACTGCCAACAGCAAGCAGAAATATTTCTCCTCCCGTTGATGGCCATTTCGGTCCAGAAACTAGTCGAGGAATCTAAATGGAATAATAATAATAAAAAACGAAAGAATATTAATCTACAACCCAGTGTGTCTAATGATTTTAATTTTTAATTTTTTAATTTTTATTTTCTTATTGTTCAATATATATATATATATATATATATATATATATATATATATATATATAATTTGTATTTGGGTAGAAATCCCTCTTTTATACAAGTTTCATTAAATACAACTGACAAGGTGCAGTGGTTATTTTATGAAACTCGTACAAAAAGAGGGATTTCTTCCCAAATACAAAATTATTAAATTAAATGATCCGGCAGCCCAAAAGGAAAAGTACACGCAGTGCCTTGTCAGTCGTATTTAATGAAATTCATATAATATATATATATATATATATATATATATATATATATATATATATATATATATATATATATGGATCCATTGACTTGACCCAAAGAATTGTGAGTTCAATACCTGGCTACTGCAGTAGTGAAGAAAAAAATCTGGGAGAGTTGAATTAAAGAGAGATAACTGTGATATCCGGAAGAGGCATATCACGTGGAACTAGAAAAATCTACCCCGGTGGACGAAATAAAGGGTTCAGTTCTAAATTCCAATCACCTGAAGAAATCCGGAGCGTACAACGACTGAAACACCGTGAATATGGTCATAAAGATGAGGACAACATCCTAAACACCGTAAATTGTGTAAATAATTAAAATACCTCTCATATATATATATATATATATATATATATATATATATATATATATATATATCTGAGATAGGTATTTTATTTACACTATTACAGTGTTCACAATGTTGTCCTCATCTTTCTGACCATATTCACGATGTTTTAGTCGTTGTACGCTCCGGCCTTCTTCAGCTGATTAGAATTTCTAACTGAACCCTCGCTCTCTCTCTCTCTCTCTCTCTCTATATATATATATATATATATATATATATATATGAACTCTCAACGATATTGAGTTACTTTTCCTTCATCAATATAGCAAATTCTAAACAATTTATATATATGTGTTTGTATGTCTATATGTATTGCAATTTCATGCATGTAGATTTTGACTTGGTATTTCAGAAAGTTTTTGGTTCCAATTGAAATACGCCGGGAATTAGAAAGCCCTACCTTCGTTTATAAATTTGATCCTCATTGAGTGCTCCACTGCAATGTCCTTGTGCCAAACTAAGCTCTGTTCAAACAGTTAAATGTAGAAGGTTAAAAACAACGAAGTAAACATATTTCAATACTGTTATAAGTTTTCAAAGTTTGGTTTTAGAAGTTACGTGTTTGCTAATAAATATTTTCTGTTTTTCCAAAAATTGTAGGAAAATTTCAAGATTTCATTGAAAATTATCAGTCCCTCTGTGTCCAAATAAAAATCAAAAAATAGAATTCCCAGGCGTTGAAAAACTGAGCTCTTAGCTTTGGATTCTTGGAAATAACAACCCGGGCAACCTGCAGGCAATGAGAGCGTTGAACGTTGACGACATCATATTTGTTTTTATTCGATAAAACTTCGGTACGGCTAATTTGAACTGGCACCAGGCTGATATGCACCGAGTGCTGTAAACCTTTATAGCGAAGTTCAATGGTTTCTGGTTCAATCCTCGACGGAGAGTAATTCTTTGCCAATCGCCACGGGAAAGTTTACACCTCAAGTAAGAATTTTCCCAAAAATATGCATTTTCTTTTGAGACTAGCAAACAATTACTACACACATACACATACACGCACGCGCAGACACACACATATATCGAGTGAGATTGCATTTTCTTTTGAGACTCGCAAACAATTATTACACACATACGCATACACACACACACACACACACACACACACACACATATATATATATATCGAGTGAGATTGAATTTGTAAATTAAATGCATTGACACATGAAATGTATCCATCAATAGATATAAAGATATAGATATTTATATACAATCGCACATAACCACTTTTGAGTATATAATCTCGTTCTCTCTCTCTATGTATCTATCATTTTTTTAATCATTTCACCCCAAGCAAGGCGCGAATGCCACTAGTACGCAGGGGGATACAAGGAGTGAAAGTGAAAGAAAAGACTGAGAATAGGGAGGATTGAGGAAAGGACAAAAGATGAACGGGATTCCAGAAGACGGCGATTGATGTTTCCTCCTTCTCTCTCTCTCTCTCTCTATATATATATATATATATATATATATATATAGAGAGAGAGAGAGATCAATAAATATAAATAGATAGAGAGGAGATATATATATTTGATATTATCTCCCATGCCTACCAATATTTTTATAATTTCATATTAATATGCTCACAAGAACGCACATGCGCAGTCGCACATTCACATCACACATAAGCGTATCATCTACAACGTTGAATTTGCCCTTATCTCAATCAGATTGTAACACTAATTCATTGCGCTGGAGATTCAAATCGCTAAGAGTCTCGTCTACGCTTAACTTTTGTTCGTAAATAAAAGCTCTGGAAAAAAAAAAAAGAAAAAAAAAGGATTCATTGTATAAGGTTATTGATGTTTTCTGGCTTCCTGTGTATATTTTTGATTCGCGTGAATTAGTTCATTTTTAGTATTTAGGGACCAAAAACCGCTTCGAGAAAAGATATTTATCGCTACCTTGAGTAGAATGAATTTAATTTGAAAAAAAAAAAAAAATTAAAAAGAAAAAGTTGAGATTAGAAAAGAGTACTGAAGATTGACGAATGCGAAGAAAACTTTATAATGAAATTCGTATGCATTTCACGTTTTGCGCGTTATAAAACTCATTGCTACTGGCAAAAAATAACAGCTACTGATCCTCATTCCTCAAGTTCGATCCCTGTTAGAAACAGTGTACTAGCAATAATTTCGACCTGTAAAAACACATCTAAAGCAAAAGTTTAATCGCTATTTACATTAAATTTTAAATAAATGTAAATAAAACTTGAATTGCGATGTCGTGCTTAAGATAAAAAAATATGACTTCTCAATTTTGCCCCTGTCATCATCATCATCATGGCGTGTCCTCTCAGGATGTGAGCGATTATGTGAGTTTTTTTGCTATCTCTGCTGTCCCGTTTATCCGACCAGTTACACAAGCTCATTATGTAGATATTCACTAATTTCCTTCAATACGACATGTGTCAAATTTTCTAAACCATCTTTCCTCATTTGCTTTAGCGTAGCTTAGATGTGTCACAAGGTCGAAAGTATGGAGATGTGTCACAAGGTCGAAAGTATGGAGATGTGTCACAAGGTCGAAAGTATGGAGCCCCCAGTGAGGATCGAACTCACTCTCCAGTCATAACTGTTGTAGCGAGACAAGCTTGCTAACCATTACACCACGCCGAGGTACCCTTATGTGCTCTAGTAATTTCAAATGTCTTTCTGGTGATAAATATTAATGTCTTTTTCGTTTCCAATAAAGCTAAAAATTGTGGCCTTAGATCCATCCATCTTGAAAATATCTCTCCAGAAAATTAAGACAGTTTGATGTCTGCAGCAATGACCGAAGAAGCTGAACTAATATTTTAATGGCCCATCTTAAATTGCTCAGTTATGGCTCACCTCGTTTTCATTGAGTCCAAGTACACCTTGCCTGGCACAGGAATTGATCTAGAAATTACTATGTAACTAAATTCATATCGTCGCATGTAAATAATGGTAACTTCCATCCCAAAAATTTTGACTAAAAAATTTAGTGCTCTATACTTTTTAAAAACAGAGTATAATATTATTATAATGTTTGTTTTATAGTCATAAAAATGAATACTCACTTTTTTGTGTGTGTGTGTGTATATATATATATATATATATATATATATATATATATATATATATATATATATATATATATATATATATATATATATATATAAATATAAAATAGTCGAAACGCGCATGCGTTTTCAGGTGTGGACTTCTCTATTAAGGAAAGATAACGAAGCGCATACGTTTCTTTATTCTTAACCCCCTTGAATTTTCCTTTGCTATTCAACAGCTTTGCAATACATCTATAAGGTAGGTACCATTTTATGACCCTTGCAGCCCGCACCATGAAAATTATTAGTTAACGTCGCATTCGCGGGGAGGTAGAATTGTGTTACTGCTGCAAGAACTTTGCTAAAAATTAAATATTTCGAGAAAAAAAAAACTCCAGAAAAAATGTATATGCCGTTTATTAGTGTATTTTGGTTTGCATTGCCAAAAGCTAACTCTGCATAACTTTAAGATGTGGTACCTTGGAAAAAAGATTTTTTATTCTCACCAAACAGAAACTTTGAGTTAGTATCGGTTGAACAGATATTTTATCTCGGTGAGAACATTACTGTCTTTCTTCCCAAAAGATCCGTCTTGAGTTGGTTTCCAAAACCAGTGAAGTTGCCAGATAGCCCCAAAGAAGGAATTAATGTTCCCAAATATTTTAAATAAGAACAGAATCAGATTAAAATGTTTGACCATAGTGATATATTAATTTCCGGTATTGTCTGAAAGAATGGTTCCAAGTAGAATATGCAGACGAATCCCCCCCGACTAAATGTACTTGCGTATCTTTACAGGTGTTTTCCTTACAGACGGACAAAAATGAAATGAAAAATCCTTGTGAATTTAGCACATAATTTCTCTTTCGAAATGATGGTATCGAGTGTAGAGAAATAAACTTAGTATTACTTAAGTATGTGATCTTCCTTCCGAGTATGATCCACCAGAATCTGCGCATGTTCATTAAGGTAGATCAGATATTTAAGAATCATTCACGTCGGTCACATACTTATATACCATTGTGAAGTGTGAAAACCCCTCCCTCGAGGGGCATACACATTCTGATACTTAGCTGCCCTAGGGCTCCATCCCTGGGCTGGTGGTATCAGGGCTACGGCTAGCTTAGACCAGCGGCCCGAGTGAAAACACTCGGGTCTCCACGTTAAAAACTGACCTTGTATCACAGCATTACTCGGGGAGGCGGGGGCAAGTAAATATCTACTTACCTGCCCCAGGGCTCTGGAAAAAAAACAAAAACAAATCCGTATCTTCATAACGTTATGAAAACGCATTCATTTATCACGTCGGTACATTCGTCATTGCAGTCTACGCTTAGGATTATTCTTTCCGATATTTAGGGAGTGTATGTGGGGGGGGGTTATTACTAACCCTATTTTGTTTTATGTAAATAGTATTAATTCATATTGTAAATAATCAGGTTTTTTTTTTTTTTTTTAAATTGTTGTCTACCCCCCCCACACACACGCCGACTTTGAAATGTACATATGGGGACTAGTTAGGATTTCATAGAGAATTTGAGGTATTATGGTGGATGTAGTAAGAAAGGTAGGAGTGAATGTGTTGTTTTGGTGATCGGACTATTGTTGATATGTTTGGGTCCGTGTCTGTGACTAGCTAAGTTTAGAATTAAGACAGAAAACCGTCCTTTCCCCACCCCCCTTTTTTGGCCTTGTGTCACATTTTGTACATTAGTACAAATAACTATTCTTTCGATATCTCCCCCTCTACCAGGGTTAGTGTTTTTTGTGATGGGAATGAACGAAAAAAAAAAAAAAAAAATCCAGCATTTTGGATAATTAAACAAAACAAAAAACGCCTCCCCTTTTATTTCCAGGTTTGGTACTTTAAAAGTAAAGCTGTTATATGGCGACAAACGAAAATACCCATTCTTGTAAAATATCCAGGTCTCGAACTGAATTGCGACATTGCCAGTTTTTTTCCATTCCCGCTCTTTGTGTGCATATTTACAACGTTTTCATTGACAGACGAAATTTCTTTCGTTCTTAATTCGATTGCAACTCGATGAGTCAAAAGTGAAAATTTCACTCCGTCAGTTTTGTTTCAAATTCGCTTTACATTTTCTAGAAATATTTTTCATTCGTATTTAAAAATATTAAAAACACGGCGAGAAAAATTTAAAAATATACTCTAGCTTAATACAATTTTGTTCAGCTCGACTGAAACCCCGAAGGTGGGTACCAAGTTAAATTATTAAAACTACAGAATTTGTCAAAGGCTATTATTAGTAGCAAGTTGCACCGTTGTGTTACAAACGCGCTGAATACGGCAAAGAATGATAACTTTTAAGTGTTTCCGTTATTATAACCAAATTATTAAAACGATTGGGAATTTTTGAGTATTTTGCATTTTATTTATCTTTTCTTAGCTTCCCTGTAGGAGTAATGATTAACCAACTGGTCTCTTAGATCATTATTATTAGCAAGTTTCGAGTTCGATCCTCATTAGATCCCCTATATTCGTAAGACTTTTTGTGGTAAAGTTGAACTACGTTTAGTAAATCAGAAGTAAATTCTAATTTGTTTCCCAGAAATCGAAAGCTTTCGTTATTTATTTATTTTTTTTTTCGTAATTAACAGTACGCGTTGGGGCATGTAGGCTTTTGTGTGCTTGAAGCCTGTTTAGTGGTTGAGATAGCTGCGTCTTTTCTATCAGTCACAGGGTGGTGTTTGGGTGTCAAAATTGAGTTTTCTAAGCAAGTTGACTATTTCAAAGATTGGTATAATATTATATTCCTATTCTCCCGACTCTTTTTCTATGTATCTTACCAAGTTAAGTTCCATATGTTGAACACACACACACTAATATATATTTTATATTTATTTATTTATATATATAATATATATATATATATATATATATACACACACACACTTTATGCGTGTGTATAAATTCATACGAGGGTGGATTTAACTTAAAATAACCTGTATTATTATTGAAACTACATTCTCCATACATTGCCAAAGAAACTTTGGGTCACTTTAAATTATACATTTTTTTTTAATCCTATGTGAGCAAACGGAGGAAATATTTTGCTGAAATTCCATTTTCAAATCTTCAGTTAACATTCAAAAGCGTGAACTCCATAACGCACCAGTCACCTCAGATATCGAGATTTATAGTAAATTAATACAATTATGGCGCAAGGCCGAAAAGGGGGAATAAGTTGAGGCTAGTCGTCAATAACTCGACCCATTCGTTACAATATCACCTCAATGCTTCAAAACATTTTTCATTGTTTTTGTGGTGAGCATTTTCAAATTTTTATCATTTCGGCTTGTTTGAAGGTTCGACCAGGTGATTTTCATACGTACTTTTTATTTATTTAAAACCTCCTTCCTTAAAAGGAAATAAGTTCTAGATAAAACGAGTGTACGTGTTCGAGAAGCTTAAAGGCTTCACAACATTTTTTTCTCCAGCCCCCCCCCCTCCTACAAATCTTCGCGTGCACATTTCTTTCCTATCTTGCAAACACTGAAGGCGGGAAGTCACAAAAGACAAATGGGTCGATCCAGACAAGATCGGCGTTAAAGAGTCCTGAATCGGGTCCAACCTTGTTTTGGAATCCATAGAGAGGAGGGAAACTGACATGTAGTAGTGAAGTCCGCGACATTTTTATATTCACATAATAGTTCAAGCATACATTCCTAGTCAAAATCTTAAGACCAGATCCAAAAGGGGTCAAAGAAAATATAAAATACTGTTACTTTAATAGAAATATATTTGCGAAACATTTACATTTAATTAGAAAATATAGTTTATCAACGCACAAGTGAAAATTTTATGTTTTTAATTTAAACAAACATTGAAAAATTATTTTTTTGGTTGGTCATAAAATAAAAAATACAGAACAAATAAGTCACAACGACAATTTAATATTCAGTATATTCTCCATTTTTTTTTTTGCAAGTTACTTCCAAAATTCGCTTTGGCATACTCATTAACTTCTGCCTGAGGGTGCTTGGGATACTCGTCCAGGATGCATAAACTGTAGCACGAAGAGCATCCACAGTATCCTCAAACATTCTCGATTGGGTTGAGATCTGGAAAGCACGGTGGGTGGCTCAAAAGCTGAATGTTGTTTTCGACAAAATCTCCTTTGTGGATTGCAGCATTGTCCTGCTTGAAAATCCGGTTTTCTCCACATAGACGAGGGCCTTCAGTGTAACTAGTAGCTGTTTGACGACCTTTTTACCTCCTGTAAATCCAAGAGCTCTATTGTACAAAAATGAACCCCCAGGCCATAATTGTGTCGTGTTGAGAAAATTTCTTTTGGGACGTCTTTTGCATGCCAGTAACGCTGAAAACCGAATTGAGTTTTTTTTTTCTCGTCTGAAAATACTTTCTTCCATTTATCCACATCTCAAGTTTAATAATCGGAAGCAAATTGTAAACGGGAGATTAGAAGGTGAGTTCTCTGCAGCTGTTTCACGTTCTTAAACCCTTTCTTATTTAAATGCCGTCGAATTTTTCGATAACCGCATTCAGCATCTGTATTCGCTTTTATCTGATTTGATGTTAGGCTAGAATCTCTGAACTTCTCGCATGATGCGTCTGTCTGTAGATGGTGAGATTTTATTGGGGGGCGACCCCCTGATTTTTTTTTTTTCAATTTTTTATTAATTTATTTCATATGCATCCGAATTTTTAATGAAGTTTGCAATGACAGTTCTACGACGGACAATTTTATTTGCAATGGCTCGTTGCGAAAGACCACGTCTTTGAAGTTCAAAAATCCTGCCCTGTTCGAACTTTAAAATTTTACCCTTAGCCATTTTAAAATCTGAAATGTAATGCTGGAAATGAGCTATGAGCAGAACTAGTTATAAAATTTTGAAAAGTTCCAGTAATTTTTTTTTCCACACATTCTTATCTTTGACAACCAAAAATAGTTTTTCGGTGTTTGTTTAAATTAATCAATTAAAAACTAAAAAAAATTACTTGTTTGTTGATAACCTACATTTTTAATTAAATGTAAATGTTTCGCAAATATATTTCGATTAAAGTAACAGTGTTTTATATTTTCTTTAACGCTTTTGTATCTGGTCTTAAGATTTTGACCAGGAATGTATTTTGAAGCGGTTTTCAATGAATTATGATATATATTAATTTTGTTACTTTATTGGTATTTTTCATGAAACCCTCAATTACATTTGTAGCACATGATATATGAGACTGTACATTATAGGTCTCTGCTAGTTAAGACATTATAGAACATTTAGGTTATTGCAATAGGTATTCGAGCCAGTCCATAACTATGTTCAAATATTTTATTAAACGCCTTCAATTTAGTGATTTATAACGTAATGATCGGCCACACACGAAAGAATGCCCAGTTGTCGGCCTGATCTAACACCCAAATTTGACCAAATGATTAAAGTTGATTTAAACATAAATCACTTCTTGGCTAGGCCGTGAACTTTTAGTACACTTCTGAAGACAATGTATAACGTTTATAAAATTCGTATTCATATATCGTTATGATTATATGTAGCATTTATTAACTTATATGAAATTTCTCATTACCAGCGTGATGTAACTCCTATCCCTTTTGTTCTACTAAGCAATAAATTGTATAAATCCTACGTAGTTGATACGTGTGTTACTCTTAAATTTGAGTAGAAATCATTAGTGCAGCGAAGATGAAGTTTTGTGTGACACATAGTGGAATAATGGTAACCAGGGAATTATTTATTAGACTCCCAATAGAATATATAGAGGGGAAAAGACGGCGTCTAATCTACGCAGAGAAAAAATATTGAAACTTTAACCATATATTTTTCCGTCTAAAAAACAATTCGCTGCATATATGAATGAATTAAAACATATCCTTCATACATTGTTATTTTCATTTCCAGTGATGTAACAAATTCTGCCGATTGGGATAAAAACCTGAAAAATAATGTTGCATAAAGTTTACTATCAATTCCAATCAAACACGACGTACCAGATAAATCTTTCAAATTTTTTTTTTTATCGCTGCCCATTGTCTTTACCACTACTCCGCTAATCGAAACCGCCCATTTAGCATTTATAAATTTCTATACGAACAAGATACATATTTCTGATATTTTTCGGGTCAAGGTTTGTGCTACGAATTCTCGGAAAGCACATTATGCGAGTTATATACAAAAGATTCATGGTGAAGTTTATACGTAAACCACTGTGTAAAGTTTCTGGCTGTCTACTATAGTTTGATGCTTAACAATCTTGTCTTCCAGACCTAAAGTGATAGTGCCATAACAAGGATCGATGATGCTTTTATAACGGGCATTGGATCGTGAACCATGGTCACGTAGCAGATTGATTCGGAATAGATTCGCCTTATGATAGTTCAATGTGAAACTACTTTTTGAATTGAGTATTTTGGTTACCTGTCATATATGTATTTGTTTAATTATATATATATATATATATATATATATATATATATATATATATATATATATATATATAAACATGTTTGTTTATGACTTTGTGCGAATATCTATCCAACATTTTTTTTTTTTTTTTTAATGGGTTAATGATTTTACTTAATCCGATATATTTTTATTCAAACGTTATTAGTGGATAATCGTATTTGAGTAGATGTTCCGATTATTTTAACCAGTGTTTATCTCCTTATGGTTTGCAGACGCGAGAAGACCTATTACAGAATGTTTTCCTGTCGGATTCGAACTGGCGTGCATTACCACTCGGCTACGAAGGTTTTTACTGTGTGCGCCCCCCCCTTTTTTTTTTTACGGTAATTGTTCTAGTGAGCTTTCATACCCTATTCCATTTGTTGTATCCCTTCATAGTTCTCCAGATACGATAGTGAAAAAAAAGTAATGCAATGTCAATCGTCATTTTCTGTCCCCCTTGAAACCTGTTCTTTTGCCATTTTTCTTCATTTTCAGTAACCATCTTGTCTTCTAAGGGATTTTATTGCCTTGCATGAATATTTTTTTTTTTTTTTTAAGTGTCAATATATTTACCTGCATATTTGTGTATATACATCTCGTGTATGTTTATATGTACGACCCGAAATACTAATCTCACATTTGGTGAATATTGAACAGCCGAGTATGCAAAGTTGCCAGATTGGGCGACATTTGAAAAATCAGTGACAACTAAATTTTGGATTGACTTTAATCTCAGGAGCCCAAGACAGCTGAACTTATTTTTCTTGAGTAGCTCCCGAAATCTCAAGAAGCAAAATAGAAAAGTTTTGCTGGATTTTCAAATATAGCTCAGTTTGATAACCTTGCTGGTATGACCCCCATTTTTTTTTTTTTTTTTTTTTTTTGATATTCTTTTAGTATTCTTTTAACTGGTCTTCAAATATAAGTACCCCTAGAACGACTTTTGAAAGTGACTGTAGAAACTCGGGGGTTAAAGTATTATTTTTCATGTTTAAATTGCCAGAACTTTTGGCTAGCACTTAGTATAAATTTGTATGCGTGCAGGTCAGTTTAAACATTATGTATTGTAGCAAATTTGGTCATGTCCAACGACTCCGTGAAAATATTCAATATCCTCTTCAGCGAATAAGCTTAATAATGGATATTAAATAAACATTTACAGACTTAGCAATCAACAAGTTCTTACATGCAATGAATGAATAAAGCGAAACCAGAAGGAGCATTTTTCTAGCCTCAAGGGTAATAGATCAACCACTTTAGGGAAATGAAGAGCAAGCCTTGAATTCACAAAAGACTAAGCGAGCTCCTAAATTTGATTTTAACGTGTTCCAATCGATCGTTCATTGCCACGTCCACGCTTAAAAGGATGAATTATCGTGATATTTCGCCAAATAAACAGACTAGCCAAGTATGTAGAGCAAATTTCAATGTAGAATTTCAAACCTGCTTGGAAAGTAAAAACATTTTCCTGGTTGCAATGTATACAATCCTTAGTACTAGTATAACGTTTACCTTAACTTGGGGGGGGGCGGAATCTGCGAAACTCGTTCGAATTTCAACCGAATGTTTTTATGTTCTCTTTGTACTAATACTTTTGGGAAAGGGAAGAATTCGCTACTCTCTGTATACTACCTAGATATTTTGATGTGTTTCTCGTAACTGATATGTTATGATGGCTGAGAAAGAAAAGGTTATGTGAGAAAGGGGGCGTTTACTTTGCCTGCATGAGTGCCAATTCCCATATTCAGTTCTGGCTATCACACACACGCACACACACACAAAAAAAAAAAACACACTCGTTGGTAGCAAAGGAAAAAATGTAAATTCATTTCTAATGATATTTTTTTTTTTTATAGAAATGCATTAAAATGAAAAGAAATTGTCAGTGCTCAGGAATTAATGTAAATATATATATATATATATATATATATATATATATATATATATATATATATATATATATATATATATATATATAATAAAAAAAATACCTGTTCATATTTGAGATGAGGTTATTGTAAATACATAGTTAGAACTGTTGAGGTTTCGGCTGTTGTATGCTCCGGCCTTCTCCAGGTATTTGGAATTTTGAACTGAGCCCTTCATTTCGTCCATCGGGGTAGATTGTTCTAGTTCCACGTACCATGCCTCTTCCGAATATCGGTTATTTCCTGTTTAACTTACCTCTCAAAGCATTTAACCTCTGCTGTGGCTAAGTATTGAACTTTCAACTCTTTGGGTCAAATGACAGGATTACATCAACTAACGCTTTTATGCATTGGGCCATGTGTCCTTGTCGTTATCTTCGCGACAAAGATGAGGACAAGAGTCCGAAGAATGTAAATAGGGGAAAAAAAGTGTCAAGCTTATACACACACCAATGAGGCCCAAATAAAAACTTTGTAAATATCGCATAAATATGATAATCATTACTATTGCAAGATAGACGACGAGGTAATATTTAAATAGTGGCTCACATGTGTGTGTATAATATATATTATAATATATTATATATTTTATTATATATTATAATATATTATATATTATAATATATATTACATTATAATATATTATAATATATATATTACATATATTATATATTATATTATATTATATATTATAATATATTATTATATATATATAATATATATAATATATATTATAATATATATTATAATATATTATAATATATATTATATATATATATTATAATATATATTATATATATATAATATATATATTATAATATATATTATAATATATATATTATAATATATATATTATAATATATATAATATATATATTATAATATATATTATAATATATATTATAATATATATTATAATATATATATATATATATATATATATATATATAATATATTATAATATATTATATTATATATATATATATATATATATTATAATATATATATATATTATAATATATATATATATATTATATTATAATATATATATATATATATTATAATATATATATTATATTATAATATAATATATATATATATATATTATAATATATATATATATATATTATATTATAATATATTATATATTATAAATATTATAAAATATTATATTATATATATAAAATTGGTACGCAGATAAGATAACTCTGTAAAACGTCAATTTTTTTACACTATATCAATATTATGAACAGGATACCCCCCCACCTTCTAAAATGAAAAAAATATTTTACGATCCTGACAAATGTTGCACCTTGAGGAAGATCTAATGCATGCTAACCTAAAAATATCTACTGAAATAGTGAAAGAAATAATCAATTTGGTGATCATTTTACCGCAAACAAACATTGACAATGTACTGACAAAGTATATTTAAGTATTTCGAATGCTGAAGCATATTTGTCTTCTCGGTTTACAACGCTTACAACTCGTACAAACCAGCCTAGAGTTCATGAGAAGGAATTAAAAAAAATAAAATTCTTTTATTCTTAATTATCGCCATTAGACAAAATACTGTTTTGTTTTCTTCATATTTAGTCATTTTAGCTTTATACGCAGTAAGATTGCGCAGCCTTCCACTTTGCTGCCTTAAAAAATCACCATTCAAAATCCTAACTTTTAAATCCGTTCGAATACAGACCGCTTTCTTTCGGCCAAAAGGGACCGCCCCAAATGCTAGTCTTCCTTGTTTTTGTGGTGTTAGAATGGAGGAGTATTGCTACTACTGATTAATTCTTGCCGCAGTGACGTCAGCTGGCAAAAAAAAAAAAAAAATCCTAAAAGTGTCCGGACAAGAAGCTAATGACCAACACTATTAGCTTGGTTGTATAATGTAAGTGACTCGAAATTGAAACGCTACTTTCGAGTGATGTCAATAAAAATATTTGTTAATACACGCACTTGTCACATTATGTGTCTAACTACTGACGCTGGAAAGAAGCCAGATGTCCTAATTAGAAGTGCACAACGCGCTGACTGTCCATCGGCCACACGTATCCAAATTCATTTTGTTTTTCGTTTCCTGGGTTCCACTTGACTTGCTAGCAAAACCGGATTTCTAATCACCCAGTACACTATAATCTGAAAAAAAGCGTAAATTTTTATTTTAAAATATATTTTAATGCTGATAAGTTATTTGCAAGTTTGCATTACAAAGCTTTTAATAAGTACAAAGCCTATCGATATAATGACAAAACAAATTTCTACTTTAGTAAACGAACGTGCTTGTTTATGTGTTCATGTAACGGAAAATCAATTTGGTTGATGATGATAATAAACGGTAATCCAGTTTTATTGTTAAATAATTAAGAAACAAGACAGAAATTAGCATCAATAACTGGATAGGAATAATTAAATAGACTGGTAGAAATATAGATACAGAGGCGGGGAACTAAAACAGATAATGTGTATTAGATATTATATGCATAAAGTGGATCATTTGTGTATTTGTTTTATGAATTTCCTAAAGAATATTAACTTTTAAGCGGAAAATGTTAAATTAACTTTCAAGTAACAAGACGAGGTTTCCTAAATTACATTTTTTTTTTTCAGTAATGAAGACCTAATATAGTAAGTCCAAAGGAAATAAGATAATTGCTTAGTTAAACTAAGTATATTATTTCAGATGTTAAAAGGGAAAATTTAAGCAAACTACAGCAGCGAAATATCGCAAACCAAAACAAACTTTTTTTTTTTTTTTTTTTCTTTTTTTTAAAAAAGAAAAAAGACGAAATTTTCAGATAGGCCTCCAGTTTTGAGCGAAAGATGCACGATGACATGGCCTTAAAAATAGCCAGGATAGAAATAGACTGTGTATAGCCGAATGAGTATAACATCAAAACAAAACCCCGGTTTGAATCTCATCATACTTAATTTGTCAGGGTGATAATATTAATCTAAAAACTATTTCATGGCTTCACCTTGAGAGTGAAATTGTTCGGGAGCCGTCGATATTTGTGCTAGAGTTAGGTAATCGAGGTTTTGAGCGTACTGGCCTTATGCGTTTTACTGATCACACAAGATAGTTTCTGGAAGAGAACACATTGACTCTGATCCATTCAGCTTAGTCTTATACATCTATCGCATATGTTTTTTTTACATCCAGGGTAGGCGTTTGCAAATGGTGTTAACTAGCTACCCTAGCAAACCGGTATAGTCGGAAACTATAGGCCCAATATTGGTAGTTAAAACGGAAAAACTAAATCGGATGGATAAAAAGACCAAAATGATAAAATGGAACAAAAAGAAACATGACAGATACAAAAATGTCAGATAATGACTCAAGAATAAACGAAAATTAAAAAAAAAAAAACTATAGCTTTACTAACTAGCAAATATACAAATCTAGAAAGAGAAAGATGCCTACAGTTTTAGCTATAGCAACTTTTCGAATAATTGATTTGGAACTTTGGACGACCAGCATCCATTATTCAAGTAAAATGATTGGCGACGATTCGATTACGACCAACGCACATTTTCCAGTATTGGATTATTCATTTACTTGCACATCGAAATTCATAAAGGCTCCAATACACACAAACACTGTGACATCTGTAGCGGTTTAGGCGTGTGAAGATGAAGAAAATAAAAAAATCTTCAAACATGGCTCTACAAATTTAAATAAATTTTAGTTGTTTACTTTCAAATTGAAAGAAACTAATTACAAAGAATCTTTTGTGAAACAACTTTATACAAAAATATTTTGTCTTTCTTTACAATACAACCGAATCAATTTCGTTAGTATGATAGAAGAAACAATGTGTCTATTTAAGAGTGTCACGTACTTACGTTGTTTTATGAATGCGCATAATTTTGTAGTCAGCATGCCAATAGGCAAAGTAAGTTGTGTTAATACTGCTAAAATTTGTGCTGACAATAACTCGATCCGTATGTTCTAAATGGGCTTAATCTAACATCGCTAAACTTTTGTAATACAGTATACTCGAATAAAAATGCGAAAGGTTTTGAGAATTCAGTTTATGCACAAGAAACCGACCCTGGTCAAAGGTTTATGAAAAAATTGAATAACTAACATCACGAATATTTATAAGAAAAAAAAAAAAATAGGCTTCAGGAAAGTTAGATTATAGTAAACTGAGTTTATTGGTTTATAAATATTTTCACAACTTTTAAATTTTTTTGAGAAAATATTGTTATAGTGATCTTAGAAATTTCATAGCAGATGATAAAATTGTCGTTTGAAAATGTCAAAGGTTTCAGTGCGTTGTGATGACGTCGCTGATGGTTTAATATATGTAAATTAGGGCCAATTTTGTGCACAATGAGTTAATTTAGAATTTTAGTAATATTACTTAAATCTATTGCATTTTCTTACAATTCTTTAACGGGGATACACACACGTGTGTGTATGTATTTTATATAATACACTTGTTTTTTGTATTAAGTTTACTAGTATGAGTTCGATTCTTTATGCGAATTGCCCTACTTCTTTGTGTCAGACTTTTAAACCTAAAATAATTACTTACCCTGTCAGTGGAGGTCAATAGGCCAACCGCATCCAAGGGGATGGCGCCAATCGAGTGGATGCTTGCAAACAATGTTATGAACGACTAATATTTACCTCTAAATTCAAAGCACGACCAATGATTGGCTGTAGCGTCGTGGGCCAAACCGACCTATTTTTACCGGTACCAAAGGTTGATGTTCAAACCAAAAGCTAGTCCCGCAGAAACGTTATTCTCAAAAATGGGGTAACAAGTCTTTTACAATATCTTTTGATATTGCAATTATTTTACGTGTTTCAAAGTCTATTTTCACTGGTCATGTGCAGTATTTTTTTTTTTTTTTTTTTTTTTTTTTTTTTTTTAAGCATTACGCCCCGTGCAAGGCGGGAAGCCACTAGTATGCAGGGTGTTGCAGAAGATTTGGAGCGAGAGCAGATAGGAGTGATAGAAGAAAGGATGAAGAGAAGGATAGTGGATAGATCAGGGTAACTGGAGATGCCTATTGACATTACATTTGAATAGTTGGAGATTATAGCTCTCAGGGAAACAGTATGAACGATAGTAATTGGTAGCATAGAATAATAATAAAAAAAACCCCAATATATTTCATTTGTTCCTCGTAACATTTCGACGAAGAAATACTATGAAAAAGAGAAATATTTCTTTGGAAAAATCTGTTCTGCAAAATTGCTTTTTGAAAGCATACAAATATTTTCTTGTTTGGACAATCTTACACCGAGCAATGTTAATTGTTACACATGTTTCCACATAAAAGAAGCACTGTAGCGACGACCCCCCCTTTCCCCGCGTGGTAAATATTACATTAAACGCTATATATGATCTGATCAGCGGTCGACTAATAAAATCTATTAACCCCATCAAAAACTAATTCCAGGTATGCCGTTACCTCCGAAACTTTCCATACAGTCATACAGCATTACCTGAAATAGATCATAAATTTTATGGCTTTTAAAACAGAAATAGAAACTTATAGCTGCCAATAGTAATATTACAACTTTTTGCGTAAGTATAATCTTCACTTCGCGCAAATACCACTGAAAATGTGACTCCATCTTTTCTCCTCTCCAGTCTGCTGCTAATGGCAGGGTGGACTTGGCTGTATAGTCTTGGTTGGCAACCAGTTTAGGAGAAGGTGAACTCTGAATTCAAAACCGCTTGGTCTTGAGTTTAACAAATCCATCATGTAAAAAAAAAAAAAAAAAGGTAACTTGTTACAGGAACTACAAAAGCAACACTTTGTGTGCAGAGGGTCTGGCCCTAGCATCCATAGGGGAGTCTACAGGCTTAACATGCATTGACACGCTCTTCACTAGGAGAAAGTAAGCAAGACTAGCAAATACCACAAAACAGCAACCCTAAAAAGATAACGTGAAGAATTAAAAAAAAAAATGAACTATTTGATCCTACTGCGCCTTGGTTATATAATCTCCAGGTAAAATGAAAACAAATGGAGAATAATTCCACTGTACGTAACATTTAATTTAAGAGGGCTCAATACAGAGTAGAGCTAAATACTATTTATTTATGATATTAAAACATGTTAAAAATAGCTATGACAATTGTTTCTACACCATAAATAAATGTCTCATCGGGCGATGTTAAACTACTGATGTAACGATTTTTGACATGCTTTCATACTCTAAAATAAATTATATACACCAAAATAATCAAACACTAAAATAGTGGCTTTAAAATCGTATTCGTTAAAATGTGCTCAATTTCAAGTAAGAAAAATGAAACCTGTAGAGCGATCTTCAAAAGACTAAAACGCTGAATGGATCACTAGCTCGATTTCGACCGCCAAGATGTTATCAGGTGGTGAACCCGTGGTCGTGGTTCATTCAGCGTTTATATATATATATATATATATATATATATATATATATATATATATATATATATATATATTAGTGGATTCTCCCGTCGTGTGAGGGTTAGCAACTCAGCTTCTAGGAATCGACAGTCAGACACCAGCACACATAATTTGATTATAGTGAAGTTTTTTTGCAGAACCAACCACGCTTTTTGAAGGGCTGAATACTGAGTCCTGGTACACTACGTGCCACAAGGTCCCCAAACAACCTTCAGCAGGTTTTGAATTAAGAGTTGTCCTTCTCTAGTTGCAATCCAAGGTTATAGAAATCAGTCTGTTCTGCTAATTACCCATAAGTGGAGGGAGAAGAGGATTCATGCTTTTTCCCAAGGGTGTTAGCACGGAAGTGAATATAATGGATTCGACCTCTGGTCTCCGAGCCGCTAACCACTACTGCACCGTGTCATATATATATATATATATATATATATATATATATATATATATATATATATATTCACTCACAGTAATGGCCAAACCTGCTTAATATAATAGCCACACAGGACAAGATTCAGATGTTTGAGAGCCGTAAGACATGAACATAATTTACCCATACGTTTTTCGTTACATAGACATAAAATTTACGTTTTAATGCCATGGGGTCTCAATTCATACCCGATGAATAATGCCTGACATTTTTTTTATTTAGCTTTTACATTAACTGTGATGAAAAAAGCTCAGCCAACAATTTTGCATGAGCCGCATATTAAATGTCAAAGAGCCGCATGTGGTTCGCGAGTCGTCCTTGATATATGAGTGGACACTGAACTGAATACCTCGAAGCGACAGTCTTTCATGCTTGAGCGCAATCTTCAGGCCTGAGGTTCACATTGCCATTCAATGTTGTCTTCAGTGTCTAATTGTATATTTATATGTCTCTGATGTTGATCATAATATAGTATACCTTAAAAGGATTTTTTTAGCATGTATATAAAGGTGTATTAATCAACAAATATTCATCCGAACAAGTTTTCAACCGACTAAATTTTTTTTTAAATATTTTTTTTTCCGATTTAGATGTATATCTGAACTTAAATTTTGAATAAACACAGATCTTGTAGCTGAATTTAACAAAACTTGTTGATGTACACGTATATACATGTGTGTGTGTGTGTGTGTGTGTGTGTATAAACAATCTAACTTTCGGTTTGTCTGCACAGTATTAAAGCATTTTAGACTGTTTGTTCCGGCAAAATCCGCTTACCTCTTTCTTCTAGAAATTTCAATTTTACTCCTATTTGCAGATTGCTTATATAAATCAAATGATTTAAGACGAACAATAGAAGGAAAAAAAAAAAAAAAAAAAGACCCCCCCCCCCCAAAAAAAAATGTCGAGAGTTCGCTCGTAATTTTGCCCAGAATAAGAGGTTGCAGGAACATATACTGGCAAATAGGTGGTTTAAATGTCTTTAGCAAGCTGGCTTCATAAAACATTAATAACGATTGCTGCCTGCTTCATGAACAGCGAGTATTTTGCCGGACTCTAAATTAATTAATTTCTATCCCTTTTAGTGCACATACATACACGATACTGATATGTTTATACAGACTAATTCCTCTTTAATGACCCTAATTTATCTGTAAAGTGCCTTTTGAGTGGAATTTTATGAAGGGGTACAAAGTTTGTTTCGAGTCCCCTTTCCATGAGTCATCTTTTTTTTTTCTTTATCCATAATGGTTTTATGCTCTGAACTGCAATTCTCTCACTGAATACTACTCTTCATCATATGATTAAATAAGCGAGAAGTAGAGAAGTCTTTGTAACTGTAAAATATTTCCATATTTATTTAGCTTGCGTGAGACATCACGTGTACATCTGATGATGTCTCTGTGTATGTTTTTAATTCGTGAAACCTTTGTAGTAATGTAGCGAAGAAAACGTCGAATTACCTCGTCAAACCGAGCGACAGCGCGTCGCGTGTATTCTATGACGGAAAATGTGGTGAAAAAGAAAGTTACTTACCGAAAAAAAGGGGAACGTATACTGCATGATAAGCTGAAGACGGAATATCTAAAATGGAAACAAGTCAGTTTCGTCGTGCTTGAACAAAAATTCCTGTAAAAACAAATCGCATGTCCAAACTCGAATATCAGGGGCAGAAGTGTATTTGGGCGACATTAACGTATTTTGATTGCATAATAAATATGACGAATATTGGAAGAGAATGTGTAATACGAGGTTACTACATCTGAAAATGTTTGGCTCTTTATGTAATAAAGATCATCATTATTGGTTACATGACAATGGTCTGATGGGGTCGCTGGACACTTGATTAGCTCCCCCATATGTCTGAGTTTGTATATGATTTTCCAATCTACTCAGTGATATTGCCAACCCATTTTTTTTATACTTGCATCTTCTTTTGCTTAAGGTGGTACCTTGTAAAATGACAGTGGAAACATTACCTCTTGTAACGTTAGAGCAGGTTGGTATATATTTTTTATCTTAGAAAATCAACGTTGCGCTCAGTGTAAAAGCTGGGGTTTGATGTGATAAGTTATCACATTAAAAATTAGATGGATTGCTTTCACCAATCTTTGAGCATTTTGTTTTTAAAATCGTCTGAAAAATGCACAGAAATAACTTATTTCCGCAGTTTTTTGCTTACAAACCGATATCAGAATGTTGCTGTTTCAAGAACAAATCCAAATAAAGTTAATATCCTTTGTATTAAACACATTGAATGAAAAATATATATACAAACCAGAAAATTATGAATCCCCACATGCAAAATATTCATTTTTTTTTCACTGTATTCGATAAGTCAAAATTGTAAAAAAAAAAAAAAAAAAAAAAAAAAAAACACATACTTGAGGAATAATATTTGTTACATCGTAATTAATAAAAAGAAAAAATATATAAAAGTGTAGATAACACCATAATACTGGTGGACACAAATTATTAAACAATATTTTAAATTTGAATTATTAAAAATCACACTAAAACTACAGTACTGTATATCATAATATAGCTAAATTGTTCAGTATAATTTTCCTTTGAAGTAAATGAAGGTCTTATTTGATGGCACAATGGTTTAGTAATAATGTGCTTGTGCCGTACATTTTGTTCATAAACAATTTGTAAAGCTTCAGAAAATTATAAATTTTGTAAGGCTGTTTTAATCGATCACCGGAAAGAAATTCCAACCTAAGTGTAATCTTTAAACTCGTTTACACGAGAAAAACGATTTGGTGGAAAAATATTTTCTGTCGTTATGTCAAACCCCAACTTTCAAATTGACCGCAATACCAGGATTCCAAAATCGACATCCCCCTAATGTGACGTGTCCATACCATTTCAATTTTCTCTTCTTCGACGGTGGTTACAAGGTCTTTCAATGGGCATGTTTCTTATCTGATTGTTTCTCTCACTGCCCGATTTGTGATGCTGTCAATATAGGAGATGCCTCGGATGATTTTGTAACATCTCATTTCTAATGTTTGGATTCTTCGCCGTAATTCTTCTGTTAATGTCCAAGGTTCGCAGGCATACAGAAAGATTGTCTTGTTCCTCGTCCTTCTCTGTATCCTTTCCCCAAACATGCCCTCTTTACTCTTGTTTTCAATCCTCTGTAATCCCTTGTCCCTGCCTTGCATGGGGTAAATTGCTTAAAAAGAAAAAAAAGATCAATGAATGTAACTTTAATTTCAGGCAGATGTTCTTGTCTTTCGAGATGATTTTAGCTTTGCGACAGCCGCCACTGTTTGTGATGCTCTTGTAATTATTTATATTCTGGAGCACACTCCACAGATAACCAAGTCAAGATATTTCAGTGGTCTCACTACTTTAAGTTACTGACCGCTGACTTTTATGTAAGGATTCTAAAAATCCCAAGAAAATCCACGAATCCGGATAATGTTTTTTGTCCACACCACCTGCCTAGGTATACACTAGTGGAGAAATAATTCCGTAGATTGGCACACACTATTAGCTGAAATCTGATCTCAAATATGCCGTGTATAAAGCAAGATGGATGAGACTAACGGAGAAGTTGTGTTAAGTGTACTGACAAGGGAATTGTCTTGAAAAATAAAACTTTGAATGAAACATAACTTTTCATTATGAGGTTTCAGATCTCTCATTCACACACACACACACACACACACACTCTCTCTTTTGTGTGTGTGTGTGTGTGTATATATATATATATATATATATATATATATATATATATATATATATATAGAGAGACATGGTGTCCGTAAAATCTGAACACATAGGCAAAAACGCATATTTTTCAGCAACATTTTATTGCATTGGAATGTTAACAAATAACATCTTTCGTATGATTTGATGCGCTTTGTAAAATTCACGTGAACTCTAGGCAATAAATCCACTTTGCCGTCAATTTTAGCACATTCACTCTTTATGCGTTTCAATCAAGTGTGCGGCATCTGTGATTTTCCTTGAGTACACCTCAATTCTTTTCTTCTTTCGGCAAAACCATGTTTAATCTGTGGAGGTTTTATATAGTGTGTGTGTGCGCACTCACAACATTACCAATCCTTAATCTGCAAACTAAAAATCTGTGTTCAAAGACAAATTCAACAATTTTTATATAGGGGGCTCTTTGGGGACGTAGGAAAGTGTGTATATGCTCATATTTAGTTTGAACAGGTGCGGACATGGTGAAATTTAGTGTGAAATCAAACAGGTGGCATAATTTCTCTAAAGTGGCCAGTTATCAAAAGTAGAGCTGATAGGTTTTAAAATCTTAAACTATAAAACAATTACCACTAAAAACTTAGTAAGAGTTTAACAGTAGACATTTTTGAAGTGTCACAAAAAACAGCCAACAACAAATCAACACCGGAGGAAACAGTTGACCAACTTTGGTTATGCCGACGAGCCAAATGTTTCATTTCTTTTTGACCCTTTGTGTGAGAACAGATAAAGTCTACTTTTAACCTGTCTATTCTCGCTTTTATTGGTAATTCTGTTTTCATGATTTTTAATCATTTCACCTCAATCAAGGCGATGAAGTCACTAAATTGCAAGGGGGTTATTGAGTGAAAGAGAATAGAACTTTAGTGAG
Source organism: Acanthosepion pharaonis (assembly GCA_903632075.3). Lineage (NCBI taxonomy): Eukaryota > Metazoa > Mollusca > Cephalopoda > Sepiida > Sepiidae > Acanthosepion > Acanthosepion pharaonis. The sequence continues at coordinate 754,222 of CAHIKZ030005634.1, read as the reverse complement.
GAGAAAGGACAATTAAAAAAAGGTTTCAAGAAGACAGAAAATTATTATTGACGTTGCATTTAAATTTTTGAAGATCATAGATAGAAGCGACGCAAGAAGCTCGAAGAAAAGTGCCATAAGCGAGAAAAGAAACCCTTTAGAATGTAACTTATGGTTACATCTTGCTATTTCAACAGTAAAATGATGGGACTTACTAGATTGCCAACTAAATTCATGCGGTTATAGTACCAAGGAAGATAGTTCATTACAACAATAGTCATGAAAATATTTATAGAAAAGGCAGATGGGAGCCACGTCACGGCGGTGGGAAAGTGACTGAAGTAGAGATGCCAGGTCAGGGTCGATACCATTGCAGACTTTTCTGTGGATTTTGTCGAGTACCTCGAGATATATAACAGGAGCATCAGACCAGATATGGCAGTAATATTAAAAACACTGATGAATGGTAGATTTATAAATGTGCTAGATGGATTCTAGCGAGAAAAAAAGGTCTCAAAAATTTATCAAATATCCTCTCTGATGAGTTGATAGAAAAGTTGGGCACTTAAGAGGAATAGTATTAACTTTTCCTTTTAACAGTTAATCACAGTCTCTGCTTTTTCAAGATATATTTAGGTTTTGTACCTTTTTTTTTTTTTAACAGAATCCCCCCCAATATATGTAATTGAATGGCAAAATGAAAAAATACCCCGTTTCATCCTTTAGAAAGACTTCTTCACACTACTACAGCTTTTCTTAAGGAGTGTGAAATAGAAGAAATGTCGGTTAGAATTCGACGTAGAAAAACGCAGAAGATTCACATTGACTTTTTAAAATTTATTTTAGCGCCTTGTTTATCTAGATCATTGTTTCTCAACCTTTTTTATTTATTTTTTAATTTTTTTTTTTTTTTTTTAACGCATGGACCCCGTTTACTCTTAATTTACTTTATTTATTCATATATATATATATATATATATATATATATATGTATGAGAGGAGGCACGGTCCGATTGAGGAATTGGAGGGCCGAGTTCGAATTCCAGTCGAATCAATTACATTCACTTACGTGCTAATACCCTTGGAAATGGTATGAATCCTCTTCTCCCACCAGCTATGGGTAAATAGCAGGATAGGCCGGGTTCTATAGCCTTGGATGGTAACTGGTCTACCGCAGAAAGAAATGGCAACCTGCTGCGGGAAAAATCTGCCTCGTCAGTCATGTATTGAAAGATACATGATCGCATAAGCGTGTATCACGCATGGCACATAACTGACTGAAATATATGTGCTTCCTTTATATATAATCTTTATATAATTTCTATATTAAAATAATATAATTTACTTATATATTCTGTTTATTTGTTATTATAAGAGATACAATTCATTTAAGTAAATTACATTTACCGGACTTAATCCATATTATGAAAAAAAGAAAAAGGTAAAATTTATTTAAAATCTAATTTTTACGAGAAAGTAAAAATCGAGCGTTTCAACGCTTAACGCGAATCACGTTTTGCCTCGTTTATCGTGAACCACATTTTATCTTGCTCTTGTAGATTTTTTTTTTTTTTGAAGACGCTGGTTCATAGGCGAAACATCTCAAAGTAAATAATTTTCCACATTGTATTATATACTTACTATTTCACTGAATTCTCATCCAAGCTTACTCCTATTCATATGGTAGATATTTTTAATATATGCAATTTTTTGTCTGGCTATGCATGCACATAGAAACGTTATTGACGTATTCTATGTATAAGGCAGAAGAGACTCTACTTTTTTTCCCTCTTTCTATCGGAGATTTCCTAATTAGCCATTATTTTTTGGGTCATTGGTGTCCAGTTTACAAATAGCTTCAATCGATTCACTTTCTACTAATGAATCAGCAATCAAATATAATTATATGTAATTATCCAAATAAATTATTTTTAATTCCGGAAATTATCGTAACTGACGTGAGAGTAAATGAAACAGTTCAACGTTTCTTGATAATAATAATAAAAATTCAAGAGAAACGGAAACATTTGAAGATTGTTAACGGAAAGATTCTTAGAATAAAAGTCTAGTTTCTTAAAGACAAAAAAACGAAACAAACAAAAAACTTCGGAATCTTGAAAGGGTCAACTTTGTAAGAAACAAATACGTCATTTTTTTTATTGCTGTCGGTGATAAAGAAATATTTGTCAGAAGGAAAAATGGGATCAATATTTAAAGTAAATTGTATTTGTTTGACCAAAACTATTGAATGGAAAAGAAAAATATGATAAAATCGTTTATTTAATTAAAATGAGATTAATAACAATGTTTTTTTTTTCTTTTTCAATCACCAATGTCGCGTGTAATGCTTAATAGAGTATAAGGGAAGAAATTCAATTACAAGGCGAACCACCTCATTTTGATACAGTATTTCTACATTTACTTGCATATACGAAGATCTGTCTGAAAAGTAATAGAATTGGGTGTGCTTGTGTGAGCAATGGGCATCATCCACAGTAAGTTCTTACCGCAGGGCCAGACAATAATTTTCTAAGTTTATAAAGAGATTCTGCGGCGTTTGCTTTGCTCGGTGCGCAAGAAGAGATGAGAGTTGTGGCAGGACAAATTGTGGCTGCTTCACCACGACAATGCACCTGCTCACAATGCCCTGATCAAGAGCAACATCCCCGTACGAGGACAACCTCCCTATTCACTTTATCTTGCTCCGTGTGACTTTTTTCTTTTCCCTTAAGCTCAAGGGGATCATCAAGAGGGCGGTAACGGAACTGAGGGGCATCCCCCCAAAAAAATCCTTCCAGCAGGGCATAGAAACGTGGCAGAGAAAGTGCATTGGACTCGAGGTGGATTACTTTGTTGCTTTTTTTTAATAAATAGTTTGACACCAGTCCCGTTACTTTTCAGACAGACCCCGTACTGAAAGAGAATCCACACGACTTTTTCACGTGCTATTTTGCCAATAAATAAGTCAGTACATATTGGACAAAAAAAAAAGTAATATTACACTTGACTTACGGCCATATCACGTTGAAACATTCGTTTTCGTGCGATCACCGAAGTTAAGCAACGTCGACCCTAGTCAGTACCTAGATGGGTCACCGCTTGGGAATACTAGGTATTTTAAGCTTGGATGTCCGGGTGATAACTGTTTGAAATTGGAAATCAGAGCCGGTTTCATTATATTCACTTACGCGCAAATACTCTTGGGGAAAAGTATGAACCCATTCCTTTCCCCTCACTCCCCCGCCAACTATCGTTAATTAGGACTCGTATCAGTGAATCCTTATTATGAAGACCCAAATTATTTCAATCTAAAACAATTTTGGGGATTTGAATAACCTTTAAAATGTTGATAGGCCGTAAAATATTGAATATTTTTCCATGTCAATGCACTTAATCCAATGGTGAACCACGCAGAATGAAAATCCAGCTTATAATTGCGTTAGACTTTGATCACTTTCCGTAATCGTGTTACAGTTAAATGATGGTCATCATAGTGCTATCGTTAGGCAACTCGCAGAAGAAACTAGTTTATTAGTGTAGTAAGTTCGATCCTCACTAGGTACCCAACTTTTATGTGCTGCATCTGTCCGGGACACGAAGGAGGGGGCGATCATGGCTCTCCACATTTTCCTATCCTTTGTAGCACTAAGTAATATTTGACCCCCCCCCTCTTACTGTCCCTCCCAATGATTGTTCTGCCATTCATTTACACAAAACATTATCAGACTGTTGCTGTTTTATTCCAGATATTGATCTTCTGTATGTGTTGCGTCCATTCAGGACGTGGGAGATCATAGCTCTCCACATTTTCCTATCCCTTGTGGGTCTTAGCAAATTTGTCTCTTTTTTTACATCTCTTCCCCCGTTCCGCTATCCATTCACACAAGCTTGATCAGGTAAGTGCCTCGCTGCACCTCTTGTCTCTTGTCTTCGATATGTCCTGTGAGTGTCAAATTCTCGAATCCCTCCATCCTCACTGTGTTTTTTAGATTTCAGTTGTCACTTTGAGTGTAAGTGCCATTTTTTTTTTTTTTTTTTTTTTTTTTTTTTTTTTTTTTCCTCAAGATTTTTCCGTTGCTTACGCACCCTCGGTCTGCGATGTTGTCAGCATCCTTCTGTAGAACCACATCTCGGTTGTCTTCTCTTCATTTGTGAGGAAATTATCCAATATTCACTGCCGTTTCTTTGTCTGCAACGGATTTTTCCTGTTTCTTTGTACTTTGATTATCCATGCTTTCTTTCTCTTACTTACACACAGTCTTTTTTTAAATTCAACATAAGTAATTTGAAACATTTCCACATGGCTAATACGCATATAAACACACTTAATTATACACTTTATTATGATATAGGTATTTACTTGCCGGTCTCCTGAGTACAATTATAACACAAGGCATTATAATATCGGATACGCACGTTCCCGGGTTTTGCGGTAGTGTAACTGATATCTGCACAGAAAGTGAAATCGGCGAGTCGAGTTCAAATTTCAGCCTTGCATTCTGCGTTCATTTTTTGCACAAATGCTTCTCCAACCCTAAATATGGGATAAGTAAGAGGGGAGACTGGGCGCTCTAACCTTGGATGGCAATCAGTTTAAAAGAAGGAAACGCAGTAACCCTCTACCTTTTAGTGTTATTGTACCTTGTATTGGGTGAACACTAGTAAAAAAAAAAAAAAAAAAAAAAACAAAACCCCAAAAAAAACAAAACTCTGAAAATCAAACTGGAGAAGGCATCAGGAAAACACTCCGTTTTCGATAAAAATTCATGGCCATTTGTAGATAATTTCATGGTAAAAGAAATTAAACTCGTTCTAGAATAGCATCTGTGTAGAGGATATTAAATGGGCTATATTAAGTTTTATCTATGATACGATGGAGTAATGGATAGCGGTTCGGATTGAGGAATCGGAGGAGCCGAGTTCAAATTCCGGTGGAATCCATTATTCACTTACGTGCTAATACCCTTGGGAAAGATATGAATCCCCCCCCCCGCAGCTATGGGTAAATAGCAGGTCAGACAGGATTCTATATCCTTTGGTGACAACTGGTCTACCGCAAAAAGAAATGGCAACCTACTGCGGGGAAAAAATCGATTATGTATCGAAAGATACATGATCGCTTAAGCGTGTATCACGCATGGCATATAATTGACTGACTGACAATCCAAGAAAGGTGAGAATGCGACACAGGGGGTTATCGAAAGATACATGATCGCCTAAGCGTGTATCACTCATGGCACATAACTGACTGAGACATGGGTTTAAGTTTGGTTTATTTTCTTTTTAAATATATAAAAGAAAGTTTAAAAGTTATCATTCGACTCGATTAGCATGTCTAAAAAGGGGTTCCTGTTATTGATGTTAAGAACATATGAATTCTTTTCAGATTGTTCTCAATAGTTTTAACTTATAGTCCGAATTTTTATAAAATATATTTTCTCAACGTAGGTCCATTGGTGAATAAATTCTGTGAGACTATGACGTCTATTTGATTTGTTTCTTTTGAAATTTTAAATGTCGAGTTTCTGCTATATTTAGAGAGTAAGTTTTAATAATTTTTGGAAATTTGATAGACGGTCGTAGGGATGTGCCAAATTATTAAATCTATTGAAATTATTATGAAACAAACTGCGTTAGCAGGCAGTTTTGTCTAGCACCTCAAGACATGAAAATATTAACCTAAGTATTCGAGTCTTGCTCTTAACTAGCCTCGTCAGATCTAGACTCTCATATGGATGACATACATGGCACTCAACTTGTTCAGAAATATCTAAACTATCAGCTACATCCATTTCCTCACAAGAATAGCGTCAAGCAGATATGTAAAGTTACGAGATATTTTCAGATTGTTCTCAATATTTTAACTTAGTCGGTATGATAACCCTTCATCAAATCTTCTAAACTAACGCTATAGAATGACGAACAAAGGACTTTAGCAAATAAAACCCCCATCTTTCGGAAATTTCCGGCAGCAGCAACAACTAAAATGGATAGCTCGTGTAACTAAAACGGAAAATAATTGTATAATAACGATGTTGATTTTTCACCTAAGCTTAAAGATTAGGAAATTCCCATCAATACCAGAAATAACGATAGCAGTGGACTTGAAAACCTTATTTTCGTGAAAAAAATGTTTAAGAGAAAGATTTCAATACAAGATTTCAACAGACAATAACGCTAACTGTTTGGTCAATGAATGTCGAATGTTTCTTGTATTCTTGTATTTTTAGTGGATCTTCAAGTTTGTGGGATTTTATTTTTTCATAGATATGTGGCTTGTATTTGCCAATGATATTTTTTCAAGTTTTTCGGTAGGGTTTCTATGTATTTTTTTTTTTTTTTTTTTTTTTTTAATCGTTTGTAAGTTTTGATACGCAGTCGTTATGGCTCAATTTGACATAGATGTTGTTTTTGTCGGTGAGACTAATTGTCACATTTTCTTTCTTGATGCATTTATTTTTTTCGAATTTATAATATAGTTGTCAATGGTGTATGTTGCCTTGGGAGGAACAGAAACTAGGTCCTAAATGAAATTATTTTTTTGGTGTTTCTGGTGGACTCTAGCGCAAAGATGTCCAATGTTTTGTCCGTGAACTAAAGCTGTAAAATCTACCAATACAGTTATTATTATCTAAGTCTCTTTTTTTACTTTTTTTTTTTTTTTTTTTTTTTTTAAAATAACAACGGATAACTTTTGACTACTGACTTTTGTTATAGATAATTTTATGTAAACTCTTGTAAGTAAAGTTTCTGGGGTACATTTTGTTGCTATTAAAAGCCTAACAGATTTTTTTTTTTCATTTCGATTCAAGGAAATCAATTAAATTATGATTGTGATATTACTCGCAGTATCTCTTATTTTATTTTTTTAAAACGCTCTCTTATATATTTTAATTATTGCGCATTTTATGAGTGTTTACTTTTAGAATAAGCTTTTTCTTTTTATCGTAACGATTGTAGCTCATATTTTGTGTCCGTTAAACTACGACGGGAATTATCAATGTGAGTAGTAACACCCCATTGGGAGCCCTGTGGTCAGTAAGGATTGAACCGAATTATGAGGAGTTTATAATTTTATCGATGTAACCATTTAAACCAGGATTAGAAGTTTTATATACGCATTTGCTTCATTTTTTAAAATTTTTATATACATTTTTTTTTTAGAAGTATTTTGAACATTTTGATGCAGTTGTCATATGAACATGAAGCAAAAAATGTAAACCATAACCCAGAATAATAACCCTTTGGTAATATTGTATTTTAGTGATATAACGTCGTCGTTGAGTAGACCGTCTTTTCAGATGAAGTCCACTGGTTTCCTTCATGGTAGATGGTTTCTCGAAGGGCTGATTAGAACGACATGTGGATACAAACATGACAGGAAGGATTTTTGCACTTGACATCTTCGACGGCGTTCCTTTACCTGCTGGACCAAAATTACTTTTGTGACTTTGAACAGTGTCTATGCAGACAAGCTGCCGACTGGCTCCGACCATCAGTCAACATTTCTAGTCGGATAGGGACGATATTTCTGGTTTTCAGTATTGTTCTGATACGATCCCTCTGTATCGTTTGTACTGACCACTGACAATTAAGTCACAGTGAAAAGCACACCACGGAAGGTGATTCTCGCCTACGAAGATGACGATCGAATGTTTGCGCATTTTTGTGTCTTAAGTGTCAGTATATATTTTAACATACCTTATACTCACCGAATACAATGTTGGTATAGATGGAATAAACTTCCAGTAACCAAAACACTATTTTTAAAAGTGTTCAATATAGAATAGAGCGAATAATATTTATTTAAAAATTATAACCTAAGTATGTTGTAATATCACTACAAAAATAGCCATTTTATTTCAACACTTCTGGTGTCTTGTCAAGTGATGGCAATTTTTGTAGTAATGTTATAACATACTTATGTTGTAATTTTTAAATATATTTTATACTGATGTAAATTATAAAAAGATTTCTCTAAACACATTTTTATAACATTTATATTCTGTTGTACATATTGGCTGATTTATATGATAAATAAAAAAAAAAATAAGTAAGCAATGAACACTTATATTTTTTTCTTTCTCGGCATTTTTTCTTACAAGAAAAAAAACCGTTAAAGGAGTTACAAAGCTAAAAAAATGCATTGGGACGGGTGAAAACACTCTCATACGGGAGAATATACACAACACACGAATATAAAACAAAATATTTTTATATACACAAATAGCATATAAACACAATTGCGCAATATACACACGCACCCACATATACGCACAAGATTAATTGGTCTTTTCCAATAATATCGCGATCGCATCTGTTTCGGAGCTCAATAAAACTGTTACCGGGGAATTGGATTACTATTTTTTTTTTTTTTTTTTTACTTTATTTTGTGACTCTTATTTTATGGTGGCATTTATATTCCCGTTGGTATTTGCAACAAGTTCACAACATTTTGTGAGATGCGACCTGTTCCCCACCCACATTCTCATTAGTAAGCACGCTGGTGTTCAAAAAACACTTTATACACGCAAGTACATATAGAATGAAATTTCATTCAATGAATCTTTCATTTTGTGAGCACACACACACACATATATATATATATATATATATATATATATATATATATATATATATATATATATATATATATATATTTTTTTTTTTTTTTTTTTTTTTTTTCTCTGTATATATACCCACCCAACACGTTTGATTAAAGACGATAGACAAGGAAGGAAAAGTTATTTCTTTTAATTGTATACAAGTGACCATGTCTGGATCCAGTGAATGTAAATATTGTCCAAACGTTTTCTGATAATGTCCGTCTGGCCTTTTTATCAAGTCATTTAAAAAATTTTTTAAAACTCTGTGTTCGCCGTTTATTTTTCATTTTCTTAGTGTATTTTGCATCTTTTCTTACATCTTGTAATTCATTATTTTAACTAGATTAATACCCTTAAAGGGATACATTTTAGTGTATATACAGCGTGGGATGGGTAAATTGTCGCCATTTCATATTTTTAATTTCGCGCATGCGCGTTGTTTTTTCTTATATTTTGTCGACTGCTCAATATAATAGTGTGTTGTGCACCGTCTGTGAGAGAGTACCATGACGCAATTCACTCAGCCAGAAATTTGGAAATGGTATACTGGCATTCGCACCGGAAATTCCTCTATGAGCATTTCAGAGCGTTTAAGTGTCAACCTGAGGAACGTGCAGAGGATTCGGAAAGAGTTGGTCTAATGGTGATTACGAAGGTGTTTGGAGTGATCATTAGTGATGGTGACGTTATATCTTCATTCATCTTCCCACAGGGCCTTGGACTCAATACGGGGGTCTACATTGTGTCTTGAAGGGGTAGTGCTGCCCTGGGTCAAGAGGGTGGCTGCTGGAAGACCCTATGTTTGGTAACAGAACTCTGCACTATGCCGCACAAGCGGGAGAACCAAGTCATGGCTGTCAGACAATTTTTGCGTTAACCTCACCCCTTACATCTGGTCACTTAGCTGCCCAGACTGCACCCCCTTGATTATTATGTGTGTGGCGCAGTTGAGGGAGAGACCAAAAATGTTACAATAAGTTTGTCTAATTTACCCCTGAAGATGGTCTTGGAAAAAGAAAAATATTACGGCGCCTTCCTTGATGAATTTCATCTTAACATCAAGAACCTGATTAGAAGACTTGAAAGGATCAGTATAAAAATTTAGACAAAATATATCTATATTATTCAATGAAACATGTTTGAATGTTTGAATATATATATATATCTGTATACACACACACACATTTCGATTTCATTTTTGCCTTGAAAAAGTCGGAAGACGAAACGCGTCGGCAAAATCTAAGATTTTTTTTTTACAATTGTCATTTTATACCAATCTGTCTTGTCCACAGAATTGATCTGAGAATTTAACTTATATATATATATATATATATATAAGTGTACATTGAAGTCAACACCCAGAGGTGACAGTCTGTTTCATGCTAAACACAATCGTCAGGCCATAAATTGCATTTAAGCATAGAGCGGGCTGTCGCCTATGGGTGTTGACTTCATGGTCCACTTTTATATTTAGATATGCTCTATCACTGATATTGAGCATTTAGACCCATAAATATAGCATATCTAAAATATATATATATCTGTGTGTAAAATTTCAGATATAACTAAGATATACATCTGTATTGGTGAAATTCCTCAGAGGACGAAACGCGTCAGCTAAGATAATTTTTTCCTTTTGTCTTACACACACACACACATATATATATATATATATATATATATATATATAAAGACTTAGTTTTGGCACAAGGTGACAGTTATGATAGAACACGGTGGTAATGATCTGCAAGATCGTCGCTAACCAACATAAAACCATTAAAGATCTCTTCAGGTCTTCGTTCGTGAAGCCAAACCATAACACAAAAATAATTGTTGGCCATTTATTCTTTTCTGATTTTGTCTTTCTCTGTCATAAATCTTTTTTAGTCATGAAAATATTAATACAGTTGGAGTGAAAATATAAAAAAAATAGAAAACTAGTTTCAAACAGGCTTTCCAGATTGGATCAGTTTTGAAAGCTGCTAAATTTTGGATCTTGATTTTTTTTTTTTCTACTAATCAGAAAATCAGTTAAAAAAAAACCCCCAAAAAACACGCGGTAACGTTGGGATTTCAAATGTAGCCAATTTCGCTACTTATTAGCCCAATCTCGCAGTTCTGGTTTCGAGTTGATTTAACTGTTTTCTTAACTGATCGTCTGTCGATTTTTCTCACCAACTACCATGATTTTCTTTTTCTTAATCAGAACTTATTTTATCATACTTTTTTTTTTTTTACTCTGTTTAATCTTTCTACATCAATTCTTGTATATTTTATGTATGATTTACATTGAATTAATTTCTTACAATAGCACCTGTTAGTGGCCCAGTTATGGACAAATAGTGAACCCCAAACAAAACCTAAAACCCTGGGGAAAGTATAGAAGTACACTTTTATAGCGGAAATGTCATTTAAAAAAATACCAACAGTACATTTTATCTACAAACTATATAAAAACATTCGTATGTTCTGACAGTATAACATTATGTACAAAATACCTGTAGCTGAAAGCATAAAAATTACGTACGAAATATTTTAATTTCAGCATTAAATAGCCCATAGAGGTGTTGATATGCCGCTAAACAAAACCAACCAACCTCTAGTAATTTCAATAGTCGAAGTTTCAAAGACGATAACTCTATACCAACATTGTTATGCATGAGCAAATTTCAGTTTTCACGATTCCAAATGGATCAGTTTTACTAAGTTGTTTCTGAGACAATTGCTGCGTAAGAAAAGACATTATGCTGTCTTGGTTTATATATATATATATATATATATAGACACACACACACACGCTCTATCTCTGATATCGAGCACTTTATCCCATAAATATAGCACATCTTAAACACACACACACACACACACACATATATATATATATATATATATATATATATATATATATATATATATATATATAACTCAATCTAAAATTTGTTCTGAACTGACGTTAAATTATTCTGTTCTTCCTTGCAACAATGTTTATTTCATCACCAATTCCCTTTGTTTGTCTTTGAAATGTCTGAAATTGTTTTTAACTTTTTTTTTTTTTTTTTTTTTTTTTATATAAGATATGTGGACACCCGGAGCCCTCCGTCTCTCTTTCATCGACTAGGCAGATTTTCGATTCACTTTTGTGTAGGTGTGTACAAAAACTGGGAAAATGCAAATCCTGTTTCCGATATGTTTGATTATCTATTTACCGATTCACCTTACCTTCGTCTGGGGTGGGTAGGTATATATGTGACACTTGGGACATCTTCGCTGCTATTGCTGTCTCGTCTTAGGACAGACTAACTGACCAGATTTCCCTTCAGCCAGCGAGAACTCTGACTTTAACCGTGTCTCGCTCTCTCTCTCTCTCTCTCTCGTCACTATGACTGTCAACTCTCGCTTCTAACCGAACGGTCAATCTCTACTTCACAACCTACGCTTTTCTGACTTTACCTCTTTACATTTTCATCGATGGGCTGTCACCGGTTACTATGTGGTTCCAAACTGACTTCTAACTGCGGATGTCCACTTAGAAGATCTTGCTTTTTAGGCCTTGTCGTAAACTATTTAGATATCACGTGAGATAGCGTTCTCCCCTGGTTCGTTATAAATAGTCACTTGGTCAGTGATTCTAGAGTTTGTACTTGACAAGCAGTCGAGTGAAGCTTGGATTCACTTCAAGTCTCTCTGCAGTTATCAAGACTTACGACAGGTTTTATAGCTGGTTATAAAACACTAGACTATTGAAACTAATGTGTTTCTATTCCTGAGATGAGGTATTGTAACTATTTACCGAATTTACACCATTCGGACTGTGCTCCTCATCTTTATTACCATGGTCCAGTGAACAAAAGGGTTAATTGAAGTAATCCAAAAAGTGACTTGACTCAAAGAGTTGAGTTCAATACCTGTCCGCAGCAGAGGGAACACAACTTGATTTGAATTACTAAAGGGAATTAACTGAAACCGAGATATCGGAAAAGGCATGGCACGTGGAATTAAACCATCTACCCTTGTGGGTTCGAAATTCCAACATATATCATTTGAAGAAGCCCGGAGAGTACAACGGTCGAAATGTCGTGAATATGGCAATAAAAATGAGGAAAACAGTCCGAACAATGTAAATCGTGTAAATACTTAGATAAAATCCCCCGCCCACTTTACTTTCGTGGGTGTTCTAAGCCATGGCAGGGTTCCATTTTGTGACAGGTGTAACGGTTAAGAGCAGGCAATTTTTGGTTTAGGCTGATAGGTAGACTACGGCGTCCATTTTGCCCTGATGTCCTTGTTAAAGTCTCTCTCTATCTCTCTCTCTCTCTCTCTCTCTCTCTCTCTCTCTCTCTCTCTCTCTCTCTCTCTCTATATATATATATATATATATATATATATATATATATATATATAAAATAAACAAATAAGACATCTGCAGTCTTTTAACCCATGTAAATGAGTCTGCCATGTGTGTTGAGCTCAAACACTGGTCGCTTAAAAATTAATTTGTGGCTGAAACGGTAGCAGCATCAGTTGGTATGATCGTAGCCTTCACAAGGAATCTACAACAGTAAAAAAAAAAAAAAATGAATGGATTTCTGATTCTGCATCTCTTCTTGTCTGTGTTTACGATAACTTTTGGTTGTCATCATGAATCATTGCCCTCCCTAATTCTTTGGACTGCAGAGTTGATAAAATAGTTAATGCTGACAAATCGTCTTTTTTTTTATTAATTTCTTTTTCCACATGCAGTCTCTCAACATTATTACTCTTACCATATGTCTGTGGATTATCACTAGAGTTTTTGATTCGGCATCTTTTTCTGTAGAAGCCAAGCAGTACTTTAATTTGAAAAGTTTCAACTTCCCTAGATTTCCAATTCATCCAATCTTGTCTCCTAGTGCGCTATTATAAGCACAACCTTCAAGTTTCATACGCTTTGTTGCTCTCGGGCGATTTATTATTAATATTTTCCCAATGTTTTTCGCTTTCTTTCATCTTCATTTTGTGTTCTGGTAGCTAAAATTACGTCTAAAAGCTGGCAGGTCCTTCTTTCTTTGTTTAGGCTTATCAGATCCGGTTTTGTCACTTGAATGGGTTGATCTATCGGGATCTTATTCTCTGTTTTGTTTGTTGTTACTACTACTACTATTACTATTATTACTACTACTACTACTATTATAATTTTTGGTTTAGGCTGATATTATTTATTTACATAATCGAAGCCAAGTCGTTTGCACAGTTCCTAATGTATAACCGTTTCTTCTCTTCCGTGCCTGTTTTTATATTTCTTTTCAATCATCTGAAGATGCGGTGTTAATTTCCCATCTTTTTCTCCATAGACGTGGTATTTACTTTTTTTTTTTTTTTTTTTCTTCTGGGCATTATCTATTTTTGCTTTGATGAAATTTGTCCTTCGCGTAATCACCTTCCTGATTGTTAATCTCTTGAACACTCTGTGGAGAGTTTTCTTTGTTTCTCACTGCTACTGTGTTTGTTGTATTTTGTTTCAAGTAGTTTTAATATTTTCGTCGCATTGTTCTGTTTATTTCTAAGTCCCATTTTTGTTAATTTAAAAATTGTCCTCGATGTAACCTTGGGTTCATATGAGGAATGGCAATACTGTCTCCTTAGAAGATATCTCTCTTCCTGAATTTTTATTTTTGCATGAACAAATAACACGTGAGCAACGAAGAAGTCCAAGAAAAAGGGGAACGAATTGAACATTTGTGCTTGGAATAAGAAAAAAATAGTTGAAATTTCCGAAATACAATGAGAAAAGAGGGTTTGGAGAATCTGACACTCTGATGATATATGGAAGGCAAAATGGACAGAGAGAAGCAGCGAATAACGAATCTGAGCTTATATAAATGGATGGCAGATCATAAACCGGGATGGATAGTAAGCGTTCAAAGATTGCTTAGGGCTATAAGGGAGAAGAATTCGTGGAAAGCTATGATCGAGCACGTCCTGAAGGGACACTTCACATCGTGCGACCATATTGTAAGCCTTCTTTTTCTAGTTTATCTACGGCCCAGCTACTTTATTTTCTCTCGTTTTAACTTTTAGCATGTCTTGAATGAGGGTCGGCCCGGGTAACCTTCATGGATTTCGAACTGAATGTGAGTGAAGAGTGTTCTCGTTCTCATGTCTAGGAGTATCTCGTTTATTTCTTATTTCGTATTACTCCATTGCTGCTCGGTCTGTTTCTACCGAGTCTAAACCTGCACTTTCCGGGATTGAACTCAGAATTAATGTCACTAGACTTATGAAATTTAATTCACTCGGCTGTTGTTCTGAGTATTAACTCTTCATTCCAAAAATTCAGACCGAAACTCTAGGGGTTTTTCCTTGTAAATAAAATATATATATAATACTATAGCTATTAGTACCAAGTATTTAAATTTCAGCTATATAAAAATTGTAAGAAAGATATCAATAGAAAAGAGAAACAAGACTTTGTAGTTATTAAGTAATGGGAACATGACATTGGAAATTGCGAAAAGCTAGAACAGACGACGAAACATAAAATAAAAACCTTGGCGAAATGACCAGTTTTAATAAAGTCACAAAGAAATATGAGACAATTTCAGAGATATAAGAAAGAAAATATTTGAAGAAATTGAATGTAATGAGAGATAGAGAATGAATGCATAATATTAAGAATATTGTTGAAAGATATGAAAGTCACTAAACTACCGTCTTTTTAGTAAATATCACAAAAAGAAACGTAATTTTGGGTGAAGAAGTATTTGAAAACAGATTTCTCAACAGCACTTTATAGTGATCAATGTAGAGCTACATTGGATGGATCTGATGTCTAGACTAGATTTTGGGTCTTTTCTCGATATAATCAACAAATATTATTTAGAAGACAACAGTGGTGAGGTAGTTTTATGCTGGTATTGTATGGAGTGAAATGATAGGTCCTTTCGAAATTGATGGTGTCAATGGTAAAAGCAGAGAATGATTGTAAGTTGTTGAAGCGGTATGAGCTACAACGAAGAAGCTTTTAAGCTAAAGAATATATTCCTGGAAAACAACACTCCTTCACATTTTGAAAAGCTAACTATTGACGACTTTGATAAAAAATGTTCAGAGACGATAGATTAATGGATGATTAACATAATAAAATTCGCCGCACAAGGTAGAGGGTTACAGAGTAGCAGGTAAGTGTTAGATATGTGGGGAAGATAGCCCTAGACTTGAGCAGGTTAAGATTGATGTAAGCACTCCACCCCTGGGATTCGGTTCCACAAAGTAGTGGTTAGTGAGAAGAAGCTGTTTGAGTGGAACTTTTATCTCGCCAATATGATATGAAGGGGGTTGTGGTAGTACGCTACAATGTACGTGGCATGTAGTGTTTGAACTTGTGTAAGTAAAGAATGTAGATCGTCTGAGCGTTTTCCATGGAAATGGCGCAAGGCTTGCAACGTTTCGTCTGTGGGAAAGGGGGCTGTAGATTGGCAAATAATTCATCCACCTACAAGGATTCGGAGACGCGTTTGCGCTCTATCGGGACTGGAAAGTGAAAACATGACAACTACTTGCCCATGAATGGTATCAGTACCTTTCTATTTTTTATTTTTTTATTTTTTTTGTATATAGAAAAATTCTCAAACCAATAAAAGTGATATGTTTGAGAATGGAAAATATTCAATTTAAGATTTCTGAGAAGCAACAAAAAAACTTCTGGGGATAATGTTAAATTCAAAATGGGAAAGTTAACAAAACCAAGAGATGAAAGACCAAGGACGGTTATTGATTAAGATTGTCAAATTATGAAATAATTTATTATGAAATACTGTTAATCAAACAGGTTTTCTCTGCCTTGGATACATAGGCTAAGTACACTTTATCCGAAAAATCCCAAACCTCCCAAATCCGAAAGATTTCAGGTGCAGACATGACTTACCACAAATGAAACAATTTTAGAAAGCACTAGGAAAATGTTCCTAGGTGATATGCAGCTGTTGTAAGCAATCTCATCTGCCCTGGGCATGGCTTCCCCAGCTCAGCTATGTAGCCTACGTCGGTGCCAAGTTTTTGTTAGCGATCGTCACAGCAGCACCTCTGTTCGTGGATTACTTACCAAGTGTTTCGTGCTCAGTGAAAATATTATTAAAAAAATTGTCCAAAAAGTCCTGCATTTATATATTTTTGTAAGTCGTGATCGTGTTTTTGTACACATAGAGAAAGTACATTTTTACGTGAAATCTTAATTTCACCACTTAGAAATCCGTGTGAGCATTATATGACTAGCGTCATTACCTGTATCTGTATTTATACAAATTTATTTATTTATTTATGTATATGTATAATCTGCGTTATGAAATGTAAAGTGATATCGTGTTTATGTTTGGGTTCCATTCCCAAGTTGTCCCATTTTATAGGTGCTACATAGAAATTAAATAGCTTGTATTTTAAAATCCGAAAAAAAAATCTGAAAACTGAAGTACTTCCAGTCCCAACAATTTTGGATAAAGGATTTAAAAAAAAATATAATACCTAACATTCTTCAAATCTATCAATATTATTTTTATGTAATAAGGATAATATAGTTAAATTCCCAGATCAATTCTGTGGACAAGACAGATTGGTATAAAATGACAGTTGGAAAAAAAATCTTAGATTTTGCCGACGCGTTTCATTTTCCAACTTTTTCAAGGCAAAAATGAAATCGAAATGTTTTTGTTGTTATAGTTACATTAAGAAATCCAAATTTAAAAAGATAGAAGCTTCTGTCTAAGCCTTTTTTTCTGGTTAATGTAAATTACCTTTATAGTAAGGGATTTTTTTTCATGTCAACAATATAGTTAAATTCCCAGAATTGATCTAAGATTTTTTCCAATTGTCATTTTATACCAATAAGGATAATGTAAGCCAAGATGGTCGGTATCACCCTTCTTCTCGTCGTCCTCCTTCCTTTTTATTTCTGTTTTATACTTACTTCGTCCTAGATCCCAAACAGAGGCTTAAGCTCAGAAATGGCATTTTCCTCTACACATATATACTAAAAAAAAAAAAATACCCCCTCTAAAAAAACAAAACAAATACAAACAACAAAACATACAAAAAACACCTCCATCAAAAAAACAAAAACAAACTGTTTTTGTATTTCCTTAAAACATGGCTACTAGAGATCCCTTCAATGTGCCTGTTCCTAATCAAATCCAACACAACTGGAATTATTGATGGTTTCATGTGCAATAGTCTTGATATTTCCACTTTAAAAGTTTTTATATCATCGGAACAACAAGAAAAAGCTTTGTCGTAAAGTAAAAAGCAAAAATACTCTTGATTTGCACGAATAGAAATTACGAATTTCGCTGTTCGACCACTTGGCTTTCTGCCTGCTGTCCTCCTATTAATCCTGTAGGCGAAAATGATACTAAAGTTTTTAGTTAAACACACAGATTTAGACACATTCAACTATTCGTATCTTGATTTGTTTTTTCTTTATAATGTAAAGCTGAAACCCTCCCCCTTTTTTTTTCATTGTTTTTGCTCGATTATTTTTAAGCTGTTGTAAAAAAAAAAAAAATAAAGCAGCTGCGAGGAGCAGAATAATATCTTTGAGGGAATTGCCTCCCTTGGACCATTTAATGAAGTGAAAATAGAAATTTAGCCGGAGAGAAAATACAACTGTTTCTTGTTATTTATGCACACACTCTTTCTTTGTTCATTTTTATTTTTTTTATTTTTTTTATTTATTTTTTTTAAATTGAATACACACATTTATGGAAACGTAAAACCTCAAATATAAAAAAAAAATATTCAAAGGAAATGTCAATAACAGATAATTAAGGAAAGATAGACGGTAAAAAATGCTTTGAGAAGTGTGTATGTGTGTGCGTTTATAGCTGTGCTTAGGTGTCTAATATAAGTGAGGGTCTTGATAATCGGGGCGCAGGGATATAATCTTTTTCAATATCCAAGAAAGCGGGGTCTTAGTAAAAGCGGCGGTTGGGAAATCATTTAAAGGCTCAAAAAGGGCTAAATAAACGGGGTGGTCTGAAAAAAAAAAAACCTTCAAAAAACATTTCACCCTGTCAGTTAGGCATCGAACAATGCGGAAATGTTTACTTTGACATACATGCTGCTAATATATATATATATATAAAATATGGTATGCTATATCTATGGGTTAAAGAGTTGACAATTGCGTTTATAATGAAACACTGACTCTTCTGGTACTGACTTCAATATCCATTTGTGTGTATATATATATATATATATATATATATATATATATATATATATATATATATTTTTATTTTTGATCCAATAATTTTATTACTTCAAACGTTATTTTTAGTGGATATCCGTATTTGGGTAGATGGTCTGTTTTATTTTTTCTACCGGCCTTTGCCAAGTGAACGAACTAGAATCGATCGGAATTTCAACTCTACACACCGATTTTACTTTCCACGCCGATAGCTCTCATATATATATATATATATATATATATATGATGATATTCAAAGTGATTTGATATTGTTTGAAAATGGGGAAAATCTATAAAATCGCCGAATGACTGATTATGATTTACAAATAACTGTCAGATTTCATCCTGTTGTTGGATGGTGAAACATTTGTGACGTCCGATTTATTCAAGATATTATCGATTCTAACCACACTTATCTTATAGGGCTATTATTATTTTTGTAGTTCATTATTCGGCCTACTTTTAATGAGACGTGAAAAATAGACATGAGCTGTAGAGTATTTCGGGAAACTCGTTTTCGGAGGCTACATGCGCCTAAAGAAAGGCCATGTTTGTTTTCTTTATTATTGTTCCATTTCGTTTTTTGTCAATGTGTTTTCTTCTATTTAGCACAACAATAACAGCAACAATAGATTAATAGAATTAAAATAAAATTAAACCAGATAATTAAATGAAATTAAAATCCAATGAAAATATTGGTCCTCGAGCTGAATAACGTAATAATAATAAAAAAAAATTTCTAAGCTATTACAGACGATTTTAAAAAAATCGTCTGCTCTTCATTCTTATCCGAGATAAAAAAAAAAAAAAAATATCAACTCACTGTGATGGATATCAGTAATTGTCCTTGTTTTTCCTTTAATCCAATTTCATTATAGCCTCTCATTTGTAACAAACAGAATTACAACTTTACTGTGCCCTTTGATATTTGTGCATCGATCTTTTAAATGTCATGTCTGAATGATTAAAAGCAAATATCTTTCAGCTTTTTCATTGACTGTTCATAAATACAATATTTTAGTTCATGCTATTAACTATATTGGATTGTTTTCGCTTATATAAGCATCATTTGGATTTCCTGACTACTGAGTAGGAGGATTCTCGAATTCAACAAAACCCGATCAAATATACATAAAAATGTGACTCCAGATGTAGATATTTCATCTTACAGTTTCACTTATGTCAGGTTACTCTACGGGTGATATTTGTACAATGTAACCTAGGACTATCTGTCGGCTTACGGCCACATCACGTTGAAATGCCGGCTTCTATACAATCACCAAAATTAAGCAACGTCGAGTCTGGTTAGTACCTAGATGGGTGACCGCTTGGGAATACCGGGTGCTGTAAACTAGGATATGTGGTTGGTCAAATGGATAATGGCTCGGAATTGTTACTCAGAGAGCCGGGTTCGAATTCCAGTTGAGTTCGTTATATTCACTTACGCGCAAATACCTTTGTGAAAGGCATGAATCTACCGTTTCTTCTCTCATCTATGGGTTAATTAGCAAGACTTGTATCACTAAAGCATTTTCCCTCACCCCAAAAAAAAGTTCTTACAATGTAAAAATATTTAATGGCTTTAAATAACCTGCAAAGGGTTAAGCCATAGAAAACGAATCCCTCAAATCATGTTTACCTGTTGTATGATCCGCGACTCAACCGATTCCCCCACTAGGCTTTTCTTTTTTGGTAAGGAGAATGGTTAGACTCTCAGCAGGTATATCAAAGAAAAAAAAAAGACCCGTCAAGAAGCGGATAAGTTTGTGTAGTAGGATCATCGAATATCTCGCACAATGGGGTAGTCTGGGCTCGATCGTAATGTATGCAGCCAGTGCAGTGATGACACTGCATCGCTGAGCGGAGGTCTTCCTAGGCTGAAGTCAACGGCCAGGTCGGAGAGTTCTTCCGACGGAATCGACGGTTACGAGTCCGTGTCCAAGGCGAGCCTTCAAATGGGAGGGCATCGGCTGTAGTTTGACCTGGAGAGTGAGGAGCTCTGTCAGGTATACAAGACACACTACACATAAATAAATACCTCTCGGGCTTTCAACCCAGGTTGGGATAGGGAGGCACCCTACCATTGTTTCCGGTCATATGACTGATAATGCTGACAGTTTTACGCAACGTTGTTAATTTTTACAAGAGTATTTAAAGTGTAAATCAATTTATTTTTATTCAGGAATAAGGAAAGATTTTATTTACAAAAACACGTGTTTTGAGGGAACGGCAAAGAGTTTTAAAGGTCTGTACAATACGGTACTGTACTTTTTTTTCACTAAGGAAAAGCTAATTAAAAATCTATCTTTTGAAAAGGCAGACAAGTGTAGAAACCTTTACACACTCTTAGCTTTCCCACTCGAAGGACTTTATTTTTTTTTTTTAAACAGTTATAACAGATGACAGAAAATGTTGCACTGAGATCCGAAGGTTCATTGGAAACTGCAAAAGGTGCCTTCCAAAAGCTAAACAAAGTATTAAGAAACAGAAAAATTTCGTCAGAAACAAAGAACATGGAACTGCTATGTTTCATTTTCTTTTCCAGTAGTAGCCCTCCAAAGTTAAATTCTAACAAAAGAATACTGAACAGCTGTCATATTACTCCCCCTATATGGCAGTGAATGCTGGGAATCTCTTCACAGATGAAGAAGACTTGAAGCACCAGAAATGTAGTTCTACAAAAGGGGTGCTGAGAATATTATGGACCGAACCAGTGACAACTCTAGGTCATCAATGTTTGTCGGGCTCATTACAATCTTTAACAAAATATACTATTGGCATATCTTAGGTGCTAAAATGATTCCTTTACTTTAACTAAAATATATAATTTTTAAAAACCTCTGTGCATGAAATTAAATTTTTTTTTTCTATTTTAAATTAATTGTAATAATTCTATAAAAATAAACATTTATTTAAAAAAAAATTCCAGACATGTAAAGTGTGTATCGATCGCGAGTGTGTGTTTGTATATAGGTCGATGCGTTAGTGTGTTTATGAATCTCTCTCTGTAAATTTTTAGTTTAATTTATTGTAAACTAGCAGCATGGCCCGGCGTTGCCAGTGCTTGATTGAAAAATCGTACGACTCGTACAGCAATCGCTATCACTTGACTTAAAGTATTTTTGCCCTTCCTTGCCTTTAAAGGAGTGCCCTTTGCTGTGCTGATGTTGCTACATGCCTTACTTCTTGCCTATCCCACACTGCGAATTTTTTTCTAAGCTCTATACTAAACATTAAATCTGTTACGAAAAAAGACCTATACAAAATGAACACAAAACGATCAATTTTAAAAAAGGACTCGTAACTGGAAAAACCGAATGAGAAAATGTTAACAACAAATATTTTTCACACCCAACCTAGTTCTGCGGAATCAGAATCAACGTTGAGTTTAAGCAAGCGGATGAGCCAATTGGAGTAAAGTGCCATGCAGATTTAAATTTTTCCCACTTGTGACGAATGCAGCTATCGATTTTTTTGCATGCTAGTTAACATTCGTGTCAGTCAGCTGTTGGCTCTCACGCTGGCCAATAGAATCTTCCTGCCTATTCGTGGCAGCCAGCTATAGGCTCTCACTCTGGTCAGTAGAAAATGACCGCAAACTACATGAAAAGTGCCGTAGAAGCATGAAAAAAATCGATTATTTCCACTATCGATGGGAGTTGGAAAATGCAAAGTCGGTCTTGGCCTTTCCGCTAACTTGGAGCATGTGCATGTAAATTTTGGTGCAAATCCGTCGAAAATTGCGGCCGTGCATTCGTCACACACACACACACACACACACACACACACACACATCCTGCTTTTATAGATAGATTTATGATCAGTAAAGTTGATTGATAGCATATTTCTTTAGCACTACCCCAGTTGAACTCTTCACCCCAACCCTCTAGTCGACGAATTAAAGCTGCTATTTTCTTTGATTTTCGCAGACTATAAGTCGGGCTAAATTTAATTTACCCTTTTTCAATTGATACATTCCGCTACAAAGCCTTATAATGTACGGAATTAAATATTTAAAATGGACATTTGAAAACAAAAAGTTGAAATAAAATGTATACTTTGAAAAACTGGGCATACAAGTCATTAGTTTTATAAAAGATTATTTATAAAATTAAAGCAAGAAATACATTGCCTATTAAGTATGACCCCAGCTTGAAAGAGCTCAGATCTAAGCAGCCCTACTAGCCACGTTAATTTGATTTTTTTTTTTTCTTTTTTTTTCTGTCTTCTTTATTATGAACAATATCAGCGAAATGTATTTCGGTCAATATTTTGAGACACGGAGTTAATCCAATTAAGTTTGGATCCAGCTGAAGTCAGGAATGAAAACAACGTACGACGAAAGATTTTTGTTGCTTTGAAATCACGTGAGCAGCGACGAAGTTCTAGAGACAATGGCAACAAAAAGAACATTTATAGACAGGAATAGACAGCTGAAATTTCTAGGGCACATAAAGAGGAAAGAAGGCTTGAGAAATTCTAACTGGTGATCTTAAACAAATGGATGGCGGAGCAGGGTTTGGGAAAGATGGCAAAAAGGACATGCAGTTGTGGAGAGATATGATCGCCAACGTCCTTCAAAAATAATCCAACTTAATAACACTGCTCACGTATTTCCGCTTCGTCATCGGTTTCAGAAGCTTTGGGAGATAAGGTAGATTTGTGTCTTGATGGAATTTACGTTTGAGGCATGATTGAATTAAGCTAATGATTAAAGTACATCGCCCTGTTGGTAAAATATCAAAATAATTTATCTGCCAATATTTTCTGATGTACCGGAAAGCCTAATCCCTGTCTTTTGTATTACAAAAGATAGTAACAATTAAAAAAAATGAAAAAAAAGACCGTATAGAGATTGTCATTTTTCATGATGTAAGTCAATTTTTTCATAATAAAATTGGTACTAACAAAATGATGTTGATTAAATGTTCAAGATATATTTACGTTTAAATGAAGAATATATTGGGCGAGCTTGGACTTACATCTATCCTTATTAAAGATATTGATAAATTATTTGGGGGATATTGGGTCCTATTATACAAACAAATTAAGTGCAATATAAACTTTTATTTATGGATAAATCCAAAGGACATAAGCCAATTATATCCCATTTATCTGAATAAATTCTTAAATATTAGGCGTAAATTACCCCAATTCTTACATAATTATTTTATATAAAAAATATAAGAAAATTAGCAAATACTTTAATCCGCAAAAGATCAAGCGATTTACCCGAAAATAAACAATGGTGGGAAAAGTCAACAACATTAAATAGGCAAATGGAGATCGCAGAAACTGTAAAACCAATTTTCATTGGCTAAAAAAATAAAAAGAAATAAACGAATAAACCACACAGGCTAAAATTCGTGCATTCATTTCACAGAGTTCAACACGCAGACTGGTAGGTAATCGGTCTTGGTTGGATGACCTGGGACAGGAGATCTAGTGTTTTTAGAGTTTCGAAACTCCCAATGACACCAGGATGAAACTTTCAGGTGCACCGGAAGGGTGTTCCAGATATAATCTCCTTAACATTCAGTAATATTTATCAGTATCCCTATAATTTCTTTAACTGCTAACTAAATTTCTTTTTTGCTGTTTCCAAATTAACACAGTAGATTTACTGCTTCCCAGAAATCTTTACTTGAATAATTCTTCTTACTTTCGTCTGTTTTCTTTCTTTCTTTCTTACTTTCGTCTGTTTTCTTTCTTTCTTTCTTACTTTCGTCTGTTTTCTTTCTTTCTTTCTTACTTTCGTCTGTTTTCTTTCTTTCTTTCTTACTTTCGTCTGTTTTCTTTCTTTCTTTCTTTCTTTCGTCTGTTTTTTTTCTTTCTTTCTTTCTTTCGTCTGTTTTTTTTCTTTCTTTCTTTCTTTCGTCTGTTTTTTTTCTTTCTTTCTTTCTTTCGTCTGTTTTTTTTCTTTCTTTCTTTCTTTCGTCTGTTTTTTTTCTTTCTTTCTTTCTTTCGTCTGTTTTTTCTTTCTTTCTTTCTTTCGTCTGTTTTTTTCTTTCTTTCTTTCTTTCGTCTGTTTTTTTTTCTTTCTTTCTTTCTTTCGTCTGTTTTTTTTTCTTTCTTTCTTTCGTCTGTTTTTTTCTTTCTTTCTTTCGTCTGTTTTTTTTTTTTTTTTTCTTTCGTCTGTTTTTTCTTTCTTTCTTTCTTTCGTCTGTTTTTTTCTTTCTTTCTTTCTTTCGTCTGTTTTTTTTCTTTCTTTCTTTCGTCTGTTTTTTTCTTTCTTTCTTTCTTTCGTCTGTTTTTTCTTTCTTTCTTTCTTTCGTCTGTTTTTTCTTTCTTTCTTTCTTTCGTCTGTTTTTTTCTTTCTTTCTTTCTTTCGTCTTTTTTCTTTCTTTCTTTCTTTCGTCTGTTTTTTCTTTCTTTCTTTCTTTCGTCTGTTTTTTCTTTCTTTCTTTCTTTCGTCTGTTTTTTTTTCTTTCTTTCTTTCTTTCGTCTGTTTTTTTCTTTCTTTCTTTCTTTCGTCTGTTTTTTTTTCTTTCTTTCTTTCTTTCTTTCTTTCTTTCTTTCGTCTGTTTTTTTTTCTTTCTTTCTTTCGTCTTTCTTTCGTTTTTTTTCTTTCTTTCTTTCTTTCGTCTGTTTTTTCTTTCTTTTTTCTTTCGTCTGTTTTTTCTTTCTTTCTTTCTTTCGTCTGTTTTTTTTTCTTTCTTTCTTTCGTCTGTTTTTTTTCTTTCTTTCTTTCTTTCGTCTGTTTTTTTTCTTTCTTTCTTTCTTTCGTCTGTTTTTTTTCTTTCTTTCTTTCTTTCGTCTGTTTTTTTTCTTTCTTTCTTTCTTTCGTCTGTTTTTTTTCTTTCTTTCTTTCTTTCGTCTGTTTTTTTTTCTTTCTTTTTTTTCGTCTGTTTTTTTTTTCTTTCTTTCTTTCGTCTGTTTTTTCTTTCTTTCTTTCTTTCGTCTGTTTTTTTCTTTCTTTCTTTCTTTCGTCTGTTTTTTTCTTTCTTTCTTTCTTTCGTCTGTTTTTTTTTCTTTCTTTCTTTCGTCTGTTTTTTCTTTCTTTCTTTCTTTCGTCTTTTTTTTCTTTCTTTTTTTTTTCGTCTGTTTTTTTTTTTTCTTTCTTTCTTTCGTCTGTTTTTTTTTCTTTCTTTCTTTCGTCTGTTTTTTTCTTTCTTTCTTTCTTTCGTCTGTTTTTTTTTCTTTCTTTCTTTCGTCTGTTTTTTTTTTTTCTTTCTTTCTTTCGTCTGTTTTTTTTTCTTTCTTTCTTTCTTTCGTCTGTTTTTTTTTCTTTCTTTCTTTCTTTCTGTTTTTTTTTTCTTTCTTTCTTTCGTCTGTTTTTTTCTTTCTTTCTTTCTTTCGTCTGTTTTTTCTTTTTTTTCTTTCGTTTTTTTTTTTTTTTTTCTTTTCCAATTCAACTTGAAAGAATAAAAGATTATTCAAGTAAAGATTTCTGGGAAGTAGTAAATCTACTGTGTTAATTTGGAAACAGCAGTAAGTTAAAGAAATTATAGGGATACTGATGAAGATTACTGAATGTTAAGATTATATCGGGAACACCCTTCTGGTGCACCTGATAATTTTGTTTATAAGTGTTTTGGACTTTGTTCGTGCTCACTCCGTTAATAATAGTCCTAAGTTTGTACCTCCCATTTTTTTTTTTTTTTTTTTTTAACAGAATGTGAAAAGTAAACGTTAAATATTATTGAAAGTATGGAAAAGTAATGAAAAAAAATCGTTATATAAAATAATTTACCCGTCAGTTAATGATCAAGTAAAAAAGGAAAGAAAGAATATACCGTATATTTCCGCGTATAAGACATTTAAATCCCAAAAATCACCCTTAAAAATTAGTTCGTCTTATACTACAATTCTAAAAAAGAAAAAAGAAACCTTAAATTCTGTGTAATGTTTGTTGGTAGGCTTGGTGTAATAACCAATAATATACATGAAAAGATTCACATTATCAAATAAACTGATAATAAAAGTAATAAAACCATTTCTTCTTTTATATATTACTAGCATAGCTTCATAATAAATTGCCTATCCGTAGAATAATTCCATATCAATGAAATCATTCATGCACACTCAGCTGAGAAAATGTAAACCTCGAGTTATGATGGCGTTCACAGCAAACTTTAGCTTTCGCTAAACTTTCGATAATCATCTTGGTAGCGTTAATTACGGCAGTAATAACATTTAGGATAACATAATGTTCATTTCTCATTAAAAATACATTATCGTGCTGTTATTAGCGGTATTTTGGGATTGTCGATGAAGTATAAGTAAATGGCTATTACTACACCAGGCTGTTTGTAACTATTTAGATATAGAAAAAGAATCATGTATTCGCAAGAGATCACGTGATGACTGGGTTTCAAAATTTCGTTTATATCTTATACTACACGTATAGGATAAATTCATTAAAACTAATTTTTTTTTTTTTTTTTTTTTACCTCGTCTTATCTAAAGGTTGCATTATACGGGGAAATATACGATAAATACACACACACACACACACACACATATGATTTTTGAATCCAAATGCATTAATAGTTGGACGTTGGCTAATAACAGAGTATTCTTCCCTTATTTGCAAATAATTATATATGAAGCGATTTAATTTTGAGCTTATAAGCGGCTCCCTTCAGAGCCCATTGATGCGAGTATGCTTAAATTAGAGCAAGCATATAGATTGTCATGAACCTTTATATCTAAAGGTGTGTGTATATATATATATATATATATATATATATATATATATATAATCTCGCTTCTGTGTACCCATTTGAGTTCATTAATAATCTGATAGGATTAACAATGGTCATATTATCTCGATATATGGATGAACGCAAGTGCTGTACAGACAGAATTTCTTTGTATTGATTTCGGCATATTCAGTCGGAACGGAAGTAATCTAATCAGGCGCGCGTGGAGATCGATTTTAACTGACAGAATTTATATTTGTACCAAATACGATAGATATTTATTAAGCTTAGTTTTGATTGGTACAGGGCGTGTGCAGTAAATACATCATTTGGTAATTCCATCACGAGCCAACAGATCGTCAATGAACTTATCAAGTTTTTTTTTTTTTTTTTTTTTTTTTTTCGCCGAGTAAATACATCATCCAAAATTATTGATACATTATATTTATACATTATACCTTTGCGGATCATTAAGTAATTTAACTGTGTTCGCTTGAGACGCTTATGTTTATTGCTTTCTTTAAAGAATATATGGAGGATACTATTATTGCGGTTGTTGGTGGAGCTTTTTATTTTAGTTCAAAGAAGCTTTTTCATTTCTTCAATTAAATCAGTTTCTATCATGAATTCGATAGAATTATCACTTTTATTTATTATTTATATTTTGTATATTTTTACTTCCAGTTGTCTCAACAATTCTTTTTAATTTTAATTAAAATCTTAAAAATCTTTAAAATATTACAAAAAAAAAAAACTTTGTTAGAAAACAAAATGAGTACTGTTATGTAATATCAGTCCTTTTTTATGGCAGTGAATGCTGGACACTCTCCTCAAAGATGAAGAGACTTTGGTCAATAGAAATGTGATTCTACAGATGGATGCTGAGAATCTCATGGACGCAACATGTAACTGGGAAGTTTAAAGAAAATAGAAGCAAAAAGAATACTTTTATTTCGAATCAGAAAGAGCATTGACATTTCTAGGCCACATAAAGGGGCTTTCAGATTTTGATGTTCCCATGACACTGAAGGCAAGAGAGAAAGAGAAAAACAAACAACCGACCTAACGAATTTGTGTAAATGGTTGGTAGATTAAGAGATTGAAAAAAGACAAATCTTACTAAGAATTGCAAAGAGCTGGAAGTTGTGAAGAGGAAAATGGCACATAGAAGATTTACTCTGCAATGAGTTGGGGGAGAACCTGACTATAAATCTACTGTCATAGTGATTTCTACGAATTTACTAGATACTGAAATTACAATTTTTTTATTACCAGAGTTGAATTATTATTATCATATATCGTGAATTGGTACAGGGTTACGTAATGGAGTTCTTAATTGACTTAACAAACTTGAATGATGGAATAAACGCTTTCCCACCATTCATGAAAATGATGAGTGGTATAAGAATCAACAGGCTTTTTAAAGAGAAAAAATATGCAAGACACTGTAAGAGAGTAGCTTAGATGTGGCATAAGATTAAAAGTATGGACAACTCTGTGAGGATCGAACTCGCTACTCAGTTGTAATTGACAAGGCTTTATAATATGTCCAAAAAGATATGTAAACACGATATTAAAAATGGCTACCCAAGACAATGCACATAAAATAATATAGCAGATATATAAGAAATTGGAATGACAGAATAAGAATTTTATTTTTGCTCTTTGCACTAGGTTTCATTCCTTTAGGAACTTCATCAAAGGCCAAACGCCTGCCAAAATCTGTTCAAGAGGCAAAATGACATTACTAAAGGAAAGAAACGCGTCAGAAAATATATATATACATATAGGCTCAAACACTAATATTCCATGGTTATAATTTATTACATTGGAATCGTAATCACGATTCAATTCATCAGACCTACAAATTCAAAAAGAAATTGGAAAATATAAAAAACAAAATTTTAGTGGGAGTGGGGAAACAAGTGTGAGAGGGAAATGTATGAAAGCTCTAGAGAGAGGGTGTAACAAGAAAGAACAGGAAGGCCTAAAAGGTGAAGGTGGGAATTAAAATTTAACAGTGAGAAGTTTCTTACTCTGTCCTGGACATTCTATCCTCTTGGATATATATAATATATATATATATATATATATATATATATATATATATATATATGGGCGAGTGGTTTGAACGTTGGCATTTCTGTCATGAACCTCATTATGGTCGATTTCTCCTCAGCATACTTTAGAAGGTGCTTGAAAACTATGCTATGGGTTCAGTGAAAACTGGATCGAAAGCCTCCGATTGTCACGGGTCATCGTTGTTCGAGGGCGTGAGCGTACTGACCTGGTTCAAAACTATTGATCCCGCCAGATATGCGCTCTCTCCCAGAAATTGTAACTAAGGTCCGCTCAGCATAGCTATGTTATAAACCGCTGATAGGCTCTGTGAGTGTCGAACAAACACAAATGTGCCTTAGCAGATGGGCGCGCCTCGAAAACGGGTAACTGGCTATTATGTACCTGTAGGTATTGTTATATAAATTTTTATGTTTTTTATATTGTATATGTTTGTGCAGGCTTCCTCAATTATTGTAATAAACATATACGAAACAAGTACTTAAGCAATGTAACGAATGCACACTAAAACAATATAAAAATAGTGACAGGCAATGCAAATAACGAAAGGTTACTTACGTTACAAACTTAGACGGTTCATGGGTTAGTATTAATTATCAGTTTAAAAATACTTTCACTCATTACCGCTGGTTCATTTAACGTTAGAAATTTGCGTGTGTACATTAAATTTTGAAGAGATTTACCCATATGATAGCGTGCAGAAAGACTCATAACTTTTGCATGTCCTATTTCCAGCACAATCATCCGTATTACTCCTAGAACTTCAAAACTGCTTATGAATTATAATGCCTAACATTTTTTTTTTTTAAATTGGGATAAGTTTACATTTTTTTTAATCACTTCAGTCGGTGGAGTAATGGATAGCGGCTCGGATTAAGGAATCTGAGAGTCGAGTTCGGATTCCAGTCGAATCCATTACATTCACTTACGTGCTAATGCCCTCGGGAAAGGTATAAATTCTTTGCTTCTCCACCCCCATAGCTATGGATAAATAGCAGGACAGACCAAATTCTTTAGCCTTCGATGGCAACTGGTCTACCGCAGAAAGAAATGGCAACCTACTGCGGGGGGGGGGGGTAAAATAGATTATGTATCGAAAGATACATGATCACTTAAGCATGTATCTGACAATCCAAGAAAGGTGATAATGCGACACGGGGGGTTATAGGGGAGTGAAAGAAAATGATAAGACTAGTAAGGAGAGAACAATAAGGGTTCAGGAATTAATAAATCGGAAGGTAGTTCCACGGGCAAGAAACAAATGTTAGCATAGAAGTTCAACAATAAAACGGTGTCAGAACAGTTGCCATAAAAATACTTGTAGAAAAGTCAGAGGGACGCCACGTCACATTGGTGAGAAAGTGACGGAAGTCGAGATGCCTGGTCACGATCGATTACATTACAGAGCCTTCTTTGAATTTTGTCAAGAATCTCGATATAATATATATATATATATATATATAGCGGGGTATGACAGCAGTATTCGATGCACATCATCAAGCATTCAGAGCTGTATAGCTCCGTGTACTGTCTCTATGTGAAAGTGAAACTTGATTATAGGATGAGTAATGCTTTGAAACGTACTGCTTTTATCTGCTCTTACAAATAGTATCACGTGATAACACGTCACGAGCTTGGAAGAAATAAAATCAGCCATGGCCTCACTTCAAGCAGACGACCTAGACCGACGCACTTTTTCTTTATCAAGGCTTGGGATATAACCGCTTATCATAGGTATCTTTGAAAAATTTGGATATTCAAATAATTTTTTTTTTTTTTTTGGTGGGGTAATGTACTTGGCAACATGGACACTGAGTTTTTATTACCTCCTGCTGAGACTTTTACTCATGTTTGTATATAAATGTTGAATTGCACACGGTTTTCTTGTTTTATCGGACAAGTATATTTCGATGTTCAGCTAACTGGCTCACCTAATGTCATCTCAGAATTGTTGAAGGAGATATTCCTTCCCCCCCGCCTCAGCAAATCTTACAATAAGATTCGATGATTATAACAAGAATTCAAAAGCTAGCTAACAGTCTCTAGTGGCACTAAAGAGTGTGTAAGTCAAGGAATCAGTATCAGTTTTCTAAGTTAGTTTATTTTTTATGCTAACCTATTTGAAATCTTGATTATCTATTATTATAAACATTTTAGTAGGCAAACTTGTTTCAATTGCTATCATTGTTTTCTTTTAAACTGAAATTAATAACAATCAGTTTAGATTGAGAATAGTCACTAAAGAAATAATGTGCCTCCAACAGGAATTGAACCTCTATATCTTTTTCTATACTTTTATAGTAGAAACATGCCGCTACCAATTTGCCCACAGAGGCTGCTTGATAGAGAAGGGTACACTCTTTCTTTAATTAGTGCTGGGTATGACAATAAACTACATCCGGCAGCAACTGATCCGGGGATTGGAGGTTTTGAGGGTGTGTGGAACTACCTATTAATTACTGTTCCCAGGTCGACCCTGATCTGGGATAGTAGCATCTGTTAGGGTCCCAGCTATGGGTAAGTAGTGAGCCCTAAAACAAAAGCAAAACACTATGAAAGTATAAAAATACACATATAATGACCAATACATTTTAGGTATAGTTGAAGGCATACAATCGCGTTCAAAATATATTTAGCTGAAGGCATACAATTGTGTTCAAAATATTTAGTTATAGGCATTAAATAACCCATAGCGATGTTGATGTGCTGTGAAACGAAATCAACCAAAGTTTCTTTAGTAGAACTTCTCAATAGGACGATTAATTTCATGATTAAAAATAGGGATGGAAACTCGGACACGTATACCCACTAAAATAACGTATATAGTAATATATGTCGGATAAAAAAAAAATCCATTAAAAAAAAATCTTGACTGTGTAGTTTTACGTATGTTTCAGCGTTGAGAACATCTATCATAAAGACATGTAGAAAATGCGTAACTATTTATTTCGATCGTACAGAGGTTTATTCTCGACCTTAGAAATATGCATTAAAAATGATGACCAGATATTTAAACATTTCATGGACCAGAAATGCTGTCTACAGTCTCAGATGGGGAATTTAACAACGATGCTCCATGATAAGGGGAGCGGGGAAAGAAAAAATATTTTAATTCTCAGAGATAACGAAGCTTTGTTTTTTTTTTTTTTTTTTTTTTGTTTTTTTAATGCCGCATGCTAAATAACTAAAATAATTTAATAATAAAACATAAGTGAATTAACTTAGATGCTTGTGACTTAATCTCATGGATAATCCAAGTTGTTTTTTTTATCTTTGTTTCGGTGAAGTGAACGAAACAAGGCTAAAATCTGCAGCACTTTTAGAAAATAAAATAAATGATCCCTGATCAAATTACCGACTATGTACACTGGATTAATATAATAACTGGAACTTGTTATTTGATAAAAACGTAAATACATGAAAAAAAATGACAAATTATCTAAGATAATCATTGACGAATGTTAACAAGTTAACTAAAACAACGAAAGAAATCTAACTCGCCAGATGTTTAGACATAAAATAATTATCTATAAGATTTTGCTTGATATAATAGATACATTTAAAATCGGTGTTTTCAAAACCAGTCCCAAAATTGGAAACGCGCACACACGCGTATTTATATATGTGTTGTAAGCTAGGGAAGGTTACTGAATAGAATAATCACACGACGGTTGGTAATGAACAATAATACTGAGGACAAGAACACCACATAAGATTCGCCAGTGGCGCTTAGAAGTGAGTCAAGCGAATTCCACAATCTCCAACTGCAGGATATCTCCCAACCGCCCCACGTGGTCAGATGTGTTACAAGGCCAAATTTAATGTGGGGTATCCGAGCCCGTAGGCTAGGCCAAAAATTCCCCGTAGACCCCGTATAAAACTGGGTTGGGTAGCTGTTTCCCGAGGCGAGACTCTACCCTTCGACATAGACTTCTCTAGGGATCCT
This sequence comes from Acanthosepion pharaonis, assembly GCA_903632075.3. Taxonomy (NCBI): domain Eukaryota; kingdom Metazoa; phylum Mollusca; class Cephalopoda; order Sepiida; family Sepiidae; genus Acanthosepion; species Acanthosepion pharaonis. The sequence goes on along the minus strand of CAHIKZ030005634.1, from coordinate 720,751 downwards.
CTCTACCCAGAGGCAGAGTTTAATGAGAACTGCTCGAAACTAATCTCCAACTGCAGACCAACATACAGTATTTACTACTGTATGTTTATTTATGTGAATGGTTACATACCTATTATCGTCCGTAGGTATGCTACAACAATATGTATGCGCGTGTGTATCTGTGTTTACATAGTCTCATTTAACTTCGACATTTTGTTAAACGAAATAAGAAATTTTAAAGAATTTGAACAGCCTGGGTATTTTTTTACGGGATGTTGATGCTATTCTTTGTGAGCAGTAAGATGTGTAAATAGCAGGTTAGCAACTAATTCGATGAAGACAACGTAAACTAGAGATTTACCAGACGCATTTCTTCATGATCAAATACTTAGAACCTTTGTATATTAACTCTTAAATTGTTTAAGATTTGCTATATTTATAGGGACAATCTCGGAGATAAAGCGTTTGTAGGTATAGACCATAGTTTGGAGGTCACTTGAAACTAACACTTTCCTGTTAATTTCTATGTGCATACTAACTCTCTCTGTATATGACAGAATAATTAGTTTTACTTTTCTGACTAGGAATCTGCACGTAATATCTATTAAAAACATTGATATCCTGTTTTATGGGCATAAAATTTTATTATTCAAACAAAGAGCAACATATTTATTTTAGCGTTTTATTTCTGATGATTAATTGCCAATATTCTTGTATTTCGAACTATTGTTCCTATTTTGGTTGATATGGATGTTATTTTTGACACATCGTTCCGAACAAGTACCCTCTGATCATCATCAGATATACTATATCAGCCAATCAATGTATATCTGATGATTATAGTGATATTTTTTCCTGTGGTGTTGATGGCCGACTCGGAAAGAAAATCACAGGACTCCTAGACAGTGGTAGAAGAAAGCGATAAAAAGAATAACTATTAACATCAAGAAGACGTAAAGACTGGTCATCAGCAAGAGGAAACGCCCAAAATGCAAGTTAAAAATTGAAGATATAAATATCAAGCAGATGCAGGAGTTTAAATATCTGGGAAGTGTTTTAACAGAGGATGGAAAATGCGACACTGAGCATCTCAAAAGTTAGGCCATGTACTGAGAAACTGAAAAAAAAAATCGTTAAAAACAAAGTGTGTGCTGTATTCCTGTGTGTTATCCATCCTCTTATATAACAATGAATGCGAGAAAATCTCCCTAGAGATGAGGAGAAAACTAGAAGATGCAGATGTGTTTTTACTGAAAATTCCATGGATGGAGCGAGTAAGCAACAAGAAAGTCTTTTATTCCGAATCAAGAAAAGATAGCTTAAATTCCTTGGATACATAATGAGGAAGGCGGCTTTGGAAAACTTAACCCTCTCAGGGTATATTGAAGGCAATCTGGATAGAGAAAGACATGGAGCCATTTACCTGAAGGGCTTATGTGAATGAATGGCGGAACGGGGTGGGGTCTTTAGAAAAGGAAAAAAAAAACGGCTAAAAGCCACACGAATTAAGCGATCATTGCTAAGTTCTGAAGAGAAGTGTCATATAGAAAAGAATATCAGTTATTGTTGGCGCTTCACTAAATGATACAAGGATTGAACTCGTAGCCACTAATTGACAGTAATACATATATAACCTACTCCTCGGCACATCGAGGTGGTTTAATGTTTAGAAAGCTTGTCTTGCTAGATCAATTACGACTGAGTAGTGAGTTCGATCTTCATTGGGTGTCCCATACTTTCGGCCTTGTGCCACATCTAAGCCGGGTTTAGAAAATCTCTCTCTCTCTCTCTCCCTCCTCTCTCTCTCTCTCTCTCTATATATATATATATATATATATATATATATATATATATATCTCGAGAGCCGAGTTCGAGTTCCGGCCGAATCCATTACATTCACTTACGTGCTAATACCCTTAGGAAAGGTGTGAATCCTCTTCTCCCTCCAGCTAGCCTTGGATGGCAACTGGTCTAGGAGAAGGACAACTCTGAATTCAAAACCTGCGGAGAGTCGTTTGGGGACCATGTGGCACGTCGTGCACCAGATCTCTGTAACCGGCCCTTCAAAAAGTGTGGATGGTCCTGCACGAAACCTTCACCACTATAAACAAATCTCATGTTCTGTCGGTTTACTGGGAACTGATCTGCTTGCCCTCATACGTCGAATCTCGACGGGAGAGTCGAGTAATATATATATATATATATATATATATATATATATATATATATATATATATATATATATATATATATCGTTTATCAATCTACCATTTCATTTTTATTAAAGGTTAATGAGAATGAGATATGGAGAAAAAGAAGAAATTATGGTATTTTTACTTTTGTGTTTGATTTTCATTGGTTACTCTAATTTGTGGTTTTCCAAATTCAAAGAGAATTTGTCAACGCATCCATTCGAAGTTCCAAGATATTAGATTGTTAGTGATAAACGTTTTCTATTTGTTTATCTTATTCTATCGGATTCCGATCCATATCTTAGACTCAATATCACACCGAAATGTGAAACTGATAGTTGCCATGCAATATCCACATTGTCTATAAACGCGCTATTTCCGACATCTCCTCAAATTATATAATAAAATAGCATACCATCAAATATGTTATAAATATTTCTTCGATAATAAAGGATATTTTCAGTTGAAAATTAGATGGATGGCGTATATGGTATAACTATAAATATATATTAATAAATTTTTAACATTATGAAAATCAAATTAGTATTAACAAACTAGAGTTACTACGATGTACGCTTTAGTATTGATTCAACATTTAAGCTTTTCGGTGTCTACTTTCTTTTGCTTACCACTGTATCAGTTGAATATGAAATCTTAGTTCAGCTAACGAGAAAGCTCTCAAATGTAAAACTTAATAACATTTATACGCTCATGACTTTCCGCTCGAAGACACACGTTTGTATGACTTGCTCAATCTCGTGCATATGGCTTGACTAATCAAATGCAAGCACACGGATCTGCTCCTCAAATAGATTTTACAAGTATACGAACGTGCTAATTAGTAAGAAATAAGAAATTGTACAACAGTTTCCAACAAAAGGTATAGTCAATCTCTCACAGACGCGCCGTCGTCTCTCTCTGTCTTTTCTACAAATACTTTCATGGTAATTGCTCCGCTGAGCTGCTTTCACTGGTTCCCAGACTGCATGAATTCAAGCGCCCTACGAGGCTGGCATCCCGCTCCCACCCTTACACTGTAGAAACTTTTAAATGTAGCCGTCTCTTCTACTCCAATAGCTTCATACCTCGCATCTCTCGCCTGTGGAACACCCTTCCCAATTACTGTTTCCCTGAGAGCTATAATCTCCAACTATTCAAATGTAATGTTAATCGACACCTACAGTTTCCTTGATCTATCCACTATCCCTCTCCTCATCCTTTCTTCTATCACTCCTATCTGGTCTTGCTCCAAATCTTCTGCAACCCCCTGCATCCTAGTGGCTTCACGCCTTGCTCGGGGCGTAATGCTTAAAAAAAATATCACTTTCTGGCATGAGAAGTTATTTACATTTGGATCATGTCTTCATATTTGTTGCTGTTATTACAACAAAGATGAGGACATTAGTCCAAATGTAAATAAGTGTTTGTGTAAAAAATCAATTTTCAGAATTGTAATTTTAGACAATAGTTATTGAAGCAAATTATCCAACTGTTTTCACCACCGAGTAAGTCGAATTTATATAAAGACACCAATTATGATGCGAAGTGTGTGTGTGTGTGTATATATATATATATTAACCTAAGTAAAAAATGAAATATCTTTTCCCTAATTCAAAACACAAAAACAGTATGTTTGGAAAAACGGAAGTCAAAATGACAACTGAAAGAAAAAGAGGAAAAAGGCAAAAATCAATAAGGATTGAGTGAAAAATAAAGACGAAAAGGACAAATAAGCATGACATTGTACACATTCGCATAGATGGGCGCACACATACACTATAAAAAAAACAAACAAAAAAACTTGGACTAATGAAAGTGCATATAAAAATATAAAATAGTTGGTTGCTAATACATCTGATGAGTGGATAGTGATTACCGGCGTGTCCGTTTACGAAACTCTAAATCCAGGATGCTGTAGGTGACAAACATTTTACTTGTATTAATATATATATATTATAAATTAACTGATTTAAAATGTTTTCGCTACACAGTAATAACCATGTTTCAAAAATGGAAGCTAAAAGCTTCAAATTTAATTAAAAACATTAGTTCCATTTCAGACTCCAAAATTCGCTTGAGAATGAAATGGAACTAATGTTTTTAATTTACTTACAAAATTAAATTTGAAGCTTTTAGCTTCCATTTTTGAAACATGGTTATTACTGTGTAGCGAAAAAACATTTTAAATCAGTCAATTTATAATATTAATGCTCTGTAAATTTACATTGAGCACTATTTAGTAAAAATATAAATATCAATAAGAACACCGGATTATATATCTTACTAATATATATATATATATATATATATATATATATATATATATATATATATATATATATATATATATACACAAAAAATTTGGGGAAAGAGATGACGCATTTACTCCACATCCAAACTGTTGGCCAAGCGGAGATATCCGTAACATATGGGATCAACTGTGTAGCAAAGTACCAGCATTATAACTCCAAGCTCAAAATAGCCATTGAGTCGCCTATGTCTGAAGTAAGTTCCTTTTCGATTTCTCCAGGGTCGTACTGTAGTGATTACCAGGGACACACGTAAAATGATTTCATGGATAAGGTGTAGATATTCATACGAGAGACTAGCGATAAGAATAAAATTACAAACAATACTGAACCTATAACAGCCACATTATATTGTTTTAGCAAAATTCATTATGAAAGTGTACATATCTTTATTCGTACGTGCTACCGAAGATGTTGACTTTGATATTGAAGAGTAATTACTTATTTGTGTGAGTTACCAATTTAGAGTATTTGTATGCCCTGCTGTTTTCATGTTTTGAGATATCTTTTTGGATACACGCTGTTCTTGTTTAGGACAGTGGGGTTGTTCAAGTGCATAGTCCTTCACCACTTTAAAAATTTCATACAGAGGCATTGCTTCATATCGAATTTTAGGCATGTCAGATTAAATAAATTACAAACCTTATGTCTGCTTAATTTTAGCATAATCCTTCCATATTCACGAATAATTTTCCGTGTCTTGCAATCAAATAAGGCAAGAAATGCACTGTAACAAGTACTTTCCATCTCTTTCTGAGATCATCATCAAGGCTGAAACTGGTAATGATTTATTTAATCAGACATGCCTAAAAGAATTTGCTGCGTAAACACACACACACACATATATATATATATATATATATATATATATATAGTACTCATTTTATTGTGAAAAATGATTATCCACTAAATAAGGTTTGAAGTTTATATGACAGTACGTACAGTGGAATCTTTATGCAGTCTTGATTCTTTATATATATATATATATTTGCACTAGCAGCGTTGCCCGTGCTTGATTCAAAAATCGTACGACTCGTACAGCAATCGCTATCACTTGACTTAAAATATTTTTGCCCTTCCTTGCCTATAAAGGCGTGCCTTTTGCTGTGCTGATGTTGCTACATGCCTTACTTCTTGCCTATCTCACACTGCGAATTTTTTCTAAGCTTAAACATTAAATCTGTTACGAAAAAAGAACTAAACAAAATGAACACAAAACGATGAGCAATAAAAAAGGACTCGTAACTGGAAAAAACGAATGAAAAAAAGAATGTTAACAACAATTACTTTTTCACACCCAACCCAGTTCTATGGAATCAGAATCAACGTTGAGTTTAAGCAAACGAATGAGCCAATTGAGGTAAAGTGCCATGCAGATCTAAATTTTTCCCACTTGTGACGAATGCAGCTATCGATTTTTTTGGCATGCTAGTTAACATTCGTGTCAGTCAGCTGCTTGCTCTCACGCTGACCAATAGAATCTTCCAGCCTATTCGTGGCAGTCAGCTATTGGCTCTCACTTTGGCCAGTACAAAATGGCAGCAAAGTACATGAAAACTGCCGTAAAACATGAAAAAATCGATTATTTCCACTATCGATCGGAGTTGGGAAATGCAAAGTCGGTCTTGGCCTTTCCACTAACTTGGAAGCATATGCATGCAAATTTTGGTACAAATCCGTCGAAAATTGCGGCCGTGCATTCGTTACACACACACACTGCCTTATATAATTTTTATTAGTTTTTTTTTTTTTTTTTTTCGAAAATTGTTGTGAAATTTTTTCCTATTTTTAAAAAATTATTCTCAAACTGAATGGTTATAAAATATAATTGTTACTATGAAAAATATTCCCGTTTAACAGAAAAGCGGTAAAGCGACCATTTCTCCATGGTGAAAAAAAAATATTCGTCGTTGTTTTTTCTCTTAAAAAACCTTCTGGTTTCAATAAATATTCCGAGCCTCCAAGAGACAAACTCTTTTCAATTTATATAGAACCGCTCTTTTCCCACGATTTTGTTCGGTAAATCTTTAAAATGTTAACGCCTTTCTTATTGGATTCTATGGAAATCTTGGCTTTTGGTTTCGTTCTCTTGAAATCAACGGTCATAACTTATGTTTGCCTTTGAAAAAATCTCCTCTTTTCTAATTGTTTCCAGATCTGAAGGCCTTGATTCCTTCAACGGATCAAGTTTGTTTATTTAATGCTTGTTAAAAAGAAAAACACACATTTGGAATTATATTTCTAATATTCCATACAGGTCCACCGTGAATGTCACAGATGGCATATAGCTAAAAATCAAATTCCTTTCACATCATATGAATTCTTTCTTTCGAACCTAAAAGACCCACTGCTAGTAACTAGTCTTTGATTTGCTAATGTTTGTTTTTTGAATCAAAGAATTTTATTTCATTTGTATGTAAAACTCGGACCAGTTTTTGAATTATTTCTTTTAATTCCGTACAAAATCAATTTTGTCAGATTTCCGTATGGTAATATTAGACCTTTTCTTATAAGGCAACATTCGGCATTCAGTGACCGAGTAGTCAGTACTGTTGGTATAAATGTCATTCTCTTAAAATAAGTCCAGCGGCTGTTATAACCTTTTCCAATATTGAAGGAGAGGGTTCCTTCCTAACCTTTTGTTTGAAGTAGTGTGGAATATCAACATCTTGTTAATGTTGTTATATTTCTCTTCGACTTGCATGTGCTATCCGTTTTAATTGATGCAGCCATTAAAAGCCTTCAAGCGATGTGGTTTCTGCTATTTGTCACAGTTCTTTGTTTAGAGATTCTGTTCGAAGAAGGATTGTCCTCACCAAGATCTACAGGTTTCACTACCTAAAAGTCCTTTTTGACTATTAATCTTAAAAATGATTTTCAGCGCGTGAAAGTATAACATATATGAGAGAGCAACCTGTCACATGGTCGGGTCATCGGTAACTAAGTCTGTTTTACGACTCGGCTTATCTGACAAGAAGGGTGGAATCACCCAGCAAACGGGTGGATAAACGTTTTCAAGGGAACCACTGTCATCTATCATAGGTGCGGGTATGTAGAAATATCTGGATTGGAGTCCAAACTTGCGTAAGCTTACTGTAAGTGTTTGACCAATCGTTAATCTATCAAACTAAGGGAAGGGAATCTGATGTAACACTGCAATATCATCCAATGATTTTAACTGGTTCTTCTAGAGTCAGATTAACCCAGTACAGTATCTTCATCCATCTTTTCTTTTTTTTTTTTTTTTTTAAAGTATGAAGCACTGTCATTACTTCATATCGTAAGTCATGTTATATTTGAGTTTTGTAATTATTACTTGCGATGGTCATACTCGACAACTAGGGAGAAGCCATCCACATACATACGGTGACTTTCACTTCCTGACAGTTAATCCAGAAACTGATTTGCCTACTTTATCGCAGTGTGTACAAGAAGGCACGAGGATTGATTTCTTGCTTCTTTCAATTAGTCGTGCTTGATGAGACCTAAGGTGACCTGCCTTCGAAAGAGAAAAATCACCACATAAACTACATACATGCTGTAATGTTAGGGTATAAGATAGCGCTTCAAGATTACCTTTTAAGAAGATTGCGCTTAACCTTAGCAGGTTCCACCTTGTCCTTTTCCAACTTGTTACAAACTTGAACTGTCGTTCCCGACGAAGGTCGACATTCAGCCTCCAGTTCCAAGGTACCAGCTGATATCCCAAGAGCTTTGAGATTGGTTTGGATGCAATCTTTAAACCGCTTTCTAGGTTTGTGTCTGTGATGCTTGTCTGCAGATAGTTCACCATAAAAGGCACGTTTACGCAACATTAAGTTATCCATGTGCACCAAGTGACCTGTCCAGCGCATTTGATTGAGAATGATTAGTTTCTCAATACTGGGGATATTAGCTTTCTCCTTAAGTTCTGTGTTAGATACAAAAGATTGTAACATGACGTCTGAATGTTGTCCATGTTTCTGAAGAATATAAAAGGGCAGTCAAAACACATGACTCATAAACTTTTACCTTGATAAGTGTGATGTTTCTATCAGACAACACCCGCTTTTCCAAGCATGCAAAAGATTTAGTAGCTTTCTCGATGCGGTGAAGTATTTCAACATCTAGTGTCCCATCTCGTGACAGTGTGCTTCCAAGTTATACTGCTATCCACAAGTATTTTTGGTTCACGATACGGTTGACCAGGAGGTGGTGTGAACATTACCTTGTTTTGTTTTGTTTCTTTTTTTTTTTTCATACTGATAGTAAGTCGAAAAGACTTACATCCGTCAGCAAAAAGATTCATGGTGGTTTGCATATCTTCTTCGGTATGAGCCACGAGGTCGACATTATCAGCATAAAGAAGCTCACGAATAACTTGCTGAAACACCTTTGTGGAAGTACTAAATCGACGCAGGTCAGCAACATTCCAGGTTGTTCGGAAACGCAAATAAACACCGATGCTACACTTTATAAAGGCATGTGTGAGCAGCACTGTGAAAAAAAAAATGACATTTCATGCACAACACCAAGAGGCAGAATGTTATGTTCAAATCAACAACAAGGATTATCAAACTTTTCAGTGAAGTTACAGAAGTTGACTGATGTCCAAAGGCCTTTCTTATAAGGTCATACATTACCTTAGAGTTTTTACGATTGTAGGCATCCTGAATTTGTTTGGAAATATCATGCCAACATTGATTCTTTACTTGGATTGATCTACGTTGAAGAGAGGACCTACAGGCCTTAAAGGACTGACGAAATTATTGACGATCAACTGTCAGATGCCCTCAACATATGATAAAGATTATTTTTTGTTAATTTCGAGAATATTCTCACCGAACCAATCTTGATGTTTGTTTATTCTTAATCCCAAGACATCAACACTGATGTCGCATATGGTCTTTTAAAAATCTTCCCAGGAACCATCAAACTGAGTCTTTCTGAATCTCTTCCCGTACCACCGACTCCCTCAATTTATTCACATCAATATATTTGGGGATTTTTGTCCCTACAAAACGAACTTTCCGCCTTTTATACGCAGTTCCAGTTTTCCCTTTACAAGATTGTGATCAGTACCACATTCTGCCCTTTCCCTCATAACTCGTAAACTGCAAACATCTTGAATGTCACGTTGACAACAAATTATGTAATCAATGATGTGACCATGGCTAGACCTTTTGTGAATCCAGGTTACCTTATGGATCTCTTTTTGTTGAAAGAAATTATTGCATATAACAAGATTGAAGTTTGTGCAGGAGAAGATGAAAACCATTGCTCTCTACCTTACCATGTCCAAAACGACCTACAGGATCTCATGTTTCATGATTTGTTCTCACCGTTGCATTAAATTCCCCCCCCCCCAAAGGAATTTTATCAGCTTGAGGAATTTTTGATAGCGTTCATGGAGATCTTCGTAGAAAGCAATTATCATTTCCTCACTACTGGACATGGTTGGACCACAGACAGATTAATGTCATGAATCTGCTTCCTGGCACTGGCATACGAATAGTCATGATTCTGTCAGTTATGCCTTGAGAATGCTCATCATATGCAACAAGATCAGATATTATTACAAACCCCACACACCCTTATGTTTCTCACCCGCAGACTTACCTTTCAATAGAAAGTGTAGCCTGCGTTTTTTTTTTTCCCCCATCAGTTTCTCCACATCACTAAAGCGGGTCTCAGAGAGAGCCGCGATGTCAGTATTGTACCTTGATAATTCATTTGCTGCAATGGCAGTCCTGTGTTCAAGTTTTTTTTTTACTTTGAGCACTATCTAAAAGGCTTCTCACAATCTAAGAACCAACTTTCATGAAATATCTGATTTAGTTTTTGACTTTTGATTTTTGAATTCTGTATTTCGCCTGCAGGAAGCCGGCCAGCTTGAAAAAAGTTTTTGTTTTAAGTCACGTTTTCAAGACCCTTCCCAAATTCATGGGTGAGTAGTTCTTCTCTGACAAGGGCTGCTCAGATGGTAAGGAATCCGCCGAAGGATGCCGCTGCTCAAACAGCAAAGCAGCGACGTTAGATAATCCCAAAGCCGCCTTTGTGCAGAATTGTGACTGTACCTCCAGCCCGTCAAGCCTGCACATGTCGCCACTCCTCCATCGCAATAAGACATTGTAAAGATATCCTGCACATCATGATGGCGATACATCATGCTTGTGCGACACATTTGGTATCATCTCTACCCTCTTCAGCATTTGCCCAGTGACAAGCATACGTGGGATGTCTGGACACCTAATGGGGATGCATGTTTTTATCAGTTTAACGTCTCTGTTGGCCGAAACAGGTTGTACTCGTTTACAGATTTACCAATAGCGGTCACACCAGGTATCTGGACTGACCTAACATAAGAGATAGCTAGACGGGCGTTGAACTTTAATATATCTCGTTATGAAAAACTAATTCTAAAAAAAAATCTAAACATACATATACGCCTGAAAATGTCAACCAGAAAAAAGTCTATATGGGAATTTCAGCTAGATGTTGCAAACAATGTTTTTACAATCACCGGCATTCATTCACCAACGAAGTTTTTGAGATACCAAACAGCTCTATTAAAAAAATTACTGGAATCTCATTGATGTAGGCTTCACCCCACAAATAAAATGGAAGATCATATGTAAATCTCGAACACCCAATAACTTCAAAGACAGATGCAATGTTTGCATCAAAGAAAAGATTATTATAATTAAATATGAAAACACCGATGAGTTACTGAACCAACGCAGTGAGCTTGTCTTCAAGTGTAAACATAGATGTTATTCGTGAATTTTGAAACGTTTTCTATTTTGGAGAACCTCGTATTTGACTTTTTTGGGGTGTTTTTGTATAATACTAACATCATCTATGAATAAATGCAGTCACAGTATTCATGTATGTTACCTGAGATGGTTCCCTCCCTACACCATCTATATATCCGTAATTTAAGGATTAGTTCTACCTGAATTATCTATTATAAACATCTTCCATTTCATATATATATATATATATATATATATATATATATATGCTCGTGCCCGAATGGTTAGAACATTCGTTCTCTGATCATGAGACCCTGGTTATATATATATATATATATATATATATACACCCCCCCTCTCTCTCTCTCTCTATATATATATATATATATATATATATATATATATATATATATATATATACTTTGTGTATTTGGGCAGCAATCCTTCTTGTGCACAATTGATTGAATACGACAGAAAGCTGCTTTGATTTAGTTTTTTTTTTTTTTATACAACTTCTCATGCTTTCTAATAAGTTTTTATTTTCATATAATTTAAATGAAACTGTCCGAATGTTCTTTTTCCGAGCGCTTTCGGCTAATCTTTTAGCCATTCTCAAAGATGAAATATTTTGTCAAAAAAGAAAGTTTGTTTTATGTATGTTTTATAATTTTTTTTTTTTTTTTTTTTCCCAAGACATGGTCATAATATTATGTTGATAGTTGATATTATTGACCGTTTTTTTTTTTTTTTTTTTTTTTTGCATGTGTTTTCAACAAGTATGTTACGAATATTGTTCGCTAGGTCTCCATGAATATTTAAATGAGATCTAATTGATCTATGTTCAGAAAGGAGTTAGTTTGCGTGTCAAACATGTAGTGTGGTCTATATAATTATTTACGAATTTTGATTGATCAGGAATACAATTCCTTCATGGGCATTTAAATTCGTAAATAATATTTGCCCTATTTAATTTTGTTGTAAGTGGTGAATTATTATTTTTAACTATAAAGTTACAGGTTTTAAATTTTTTGTAATAAACAATTTAATCTATTTTTTGATATTATCAACTGGTGTTGTGCATTTTCTATAATGATCTTAATTCTACTTTCGTCTTGTTTATAATTTTCGTTCACTTGACTTATTATTATTACTAAAATCGACGAGAACATCTAATAAAGGAGGGTTTCCCATACTTACTCAATCAGTTTGTGTGTAAATATTGCCATTCTGGTTATAAAAAGGAACTCTAGTGGTGCAAGCGAGCAATAGTTTTCTTAAAATATTGGGTTGGATTGATGGAGGTGGAATTATTTTTATACACCGAATTAATGATAATATCAATAGTTTCGGAGACGGCAGCGTTAGTAAATAAATTCTCTACATCAAGTGACGCAAGTATACCTTGGTTTGTTTTTCTTTTGTGCTTTTAAGTATTTGGAGGAATTCATGGGTAGAGTTAATACTATAGTTAGTAGGGAGATAATATCATTGAGAAATTTTGATAGTTGGTATATGCATGTTGGAATCTGAGAAATGATAGGTCATAATGAGTATACTGGTTTGTGTATTTTTACATTACGATACAAGTAGCAAGGTTGGTAATCTCCAATAATTTTGTTTATTTTTTTAGGGAACCTGCAACAGCTTTGTTGGATGTTATGAGTTTATAACATATTTCTTTTGAGATTCAGTGGTGTTCTTATTCAATTTAGTAAATTTAGAACGTTCATCAATGAAGGGCTGAAGTTTTTGTGATAATCCAATTTATCCAAAATTACGTATATATTGGATTTATTAGCTTTTCTGATGACTATATTAGGGTTGTTTTGTAATTCTTTAGCAGTAATTTTGAGGTTGTTCTAATGATCTTGTTTATGTTACGTGGAATATAATCTTTAGATTTATCTTGATCTTCGATGTTTGGATGGAGTATTATTAATTTGTCTATTTCCAGTTGACATAATGATTGATGTAAGATTTTAATTTCAGTCTTTGTGAGAAGACTGCATTTAGGCTGGAGATGGCAATTTGGTCCTA